>OW121744.1:31206294-31525794 GCA_933228675.1 Stomorhina lunata | reverse complement strand
TATTCATCATTGCACTCATTTGTTAGATTACTATCACACTGACATTCAAAAATATTTTTAATGAAATCTTTAGATTTCAGGCTTTGGTTGAATTTTTTTTTATATTTTGTCTTTTCCATAATTTTGGTAAAACATTAGATATTTTTCCATTGTCATATTATATTCAACAGTAGAAGGATGTTCTGAATGTAACTTTCATTATTTTAAATATTTTTTATATATTTGCAAAATGTTCGTTAGTATTCTTACAATAAAATATTGTTTTTTTTTGTTTAGCTTTTTTTCTTTACATTATTATGATTATTTTATTTCTTTGTTGTAATTCGGCGAATTTTTTGCATTCCAAAATATTTAAGAATTAATGGATCACATTTTTTGTTCAAAATATTGTAAAGGTTTTTTCATTAATTGTAAAAATTTCTGCTAGGCTGGCAGTTTTCCTGTAACTGGTTTTTATTTTTAGCATTTTATAAAAATTAAAAAATAGAGCATTCAACACTAGTATCAGTTTGTTTAATGTTTTTTATGAAACAAATTTTTTTTGGTATTAAATTGTACTAAATATTTGTTGTTAATTAAATACGTAAAACAGTTAAAATTTTTCATAAAGAGTTACTTTTTTACCTTTAGGGATAGTTTACTGAATAAACAATGATAATGAACATGGACCCCATGGCATGTTAATTAAAATCGTTTTAGAATATCGTTTTCCTATAAAACTGGAAATTTTTGAAATATTTCCTAAAAAAAAAGGAAATTTTTGAAAAATTTCCTTTAAAAACAGGAAATTTTTGAAAAATTTTCTATAAAAATGGGAAATTTTTGAAAAATTTCCTATTTTTATAGGAAATTTTTTAAAAGTTTCCTGTTTTTATAGGAAATTTTTTAAAAATTTTCTTGTTTTTATTGGCAAATTTTCAAAAATTTCCCATTTTTATAAGAAAATTTTTCAAAAAAATATTATTTTTATAGGAAATTTTTCAAAAAATTCCTATTTTGAAAGGAAATTTTCCAAAAATTTCCTATTATTATAGGAAATTTTTCAAAAATTACCTATTTTTATAGGAATTTTTTCAAAAATTTCCTATTTGTATAGGAAATTTTTCAAAATTTTCCTATTTTTATAGGAATTTTTTCAAAAATTTCCTATTTTTATAGGAAATTTTTCAAAAATTTCCTATTTTTATAGGAAATTTTTCAAATATTTCCTATTTTTATAGTAAATTTTTCAAAAATTTCCTATTTTTATAGGAAATTTTTCAAAAAATTCCTATTTTTATAGGAAATTTTTCAAAAATTTCCTATTTTGATAGTAAATTCTTCAAAAATTTACTATTTTTATAGGAAATTTTTCAAAAATTTACTATTTTATAGGAAAATTTTCAAAAATTTACTATTTTTATAGCAAAATTTTCAAAAATTTACTATTTTGATAGGAAAATTTTCAAAAATTTACTATTTTTATAGGAAATTTTTCAAAAATTTACTATTTTTATAGGAAAATTTTCAAAAATTTACTATTTTTATAGGAAAATTTACTATTTTTATAGGAAATTTAAAAAAATTTATATTTTATATTGAATTTTTCAAAAATTTACTATTGTTGTTTGCAAAATTTCCTAGTTTTATAGGAAATTTTTGAAGAATTTCTATTTTTATAGTAAAAATAGTAAAAAAAACTTCCTATAAAAACAGTAAATTTTTGAAAAATTTCCAGTAAATTTTTGCAAAATTTCTTATAAAAATAAATTGTTGAAAAATTTATTATTTTATTTATTCAGATTTAAAAAATTTATTATTTCGCTCTTAATTCCACCCTTGAAAGAACTATTTAAATGCAAGAGGTCGAAAGGTGAAATTATTTTCAGTTGCAGTCTTTGTTCTTTATTCTTAAAATCTTTTATTATAATATTTTGGCAACTTGTTAAATAGTTTGTAAAATTTACAAATTTTCCAATCGAATTGACATTTTCTTAACAAAAACTAAAGGCAATACGGACATGATTTGTTTGAAAAGAAAAAAAAAAACAAAATAAATACATTTACATTTACAAAACAATTGTTGTAAAACTTAACTTTCTTGTTGTATTTTCATATAACACAAAATGTTTGATTTCTTTCATGTAACTAATACCTTATTTGCCCCATTCCTTTAACAGCAGAAAAATGCATTTTTGTTTCTTTTGTTTTCGACAAAAAAAAAAAAGGAACAAGAAAAACCCAAAATAAGTTGATTTTATCGTTGACATCGAACGAACGAACAACAACATCATCATCATCGACAACTTTATTGTGTTGTCGTTACATTTGGCCAATTGTAAGCAATCAACCAACCGACCAAGAGCAATTCATCCACTTCTTACCACCCAAATACTGGACTACTACATACGACTACTGCAACTACTACTACTACTTTGGGCAATACCTAGTTTTCGAAAATCATGACCAGGAAAAAATCTATTGCTATCAATACAATCGATCTTTGAGGCCGAACGAATGTTGTTGACATTTACAAAATTAGCAACGAATTGAGCTTAAAAATAGCAACAGAGGACACAAATAAACTGATTTGGCTCGATTTTCTTCTTTATTTCCATTTTTTTCATTTTTCCCCGGATTAAGTTTGCCATTGTTGCAGTTAAATCGTTGAATTGGTTTATTAAACTGTGAATAATATCAACGCCCCTTTCCTTATACCCAAAAGTTGTAAGAAAGAAAAAATTAATATTTTATCAATGGGTTTTTTTGGTTTGCATTTTTTGCTCTTGTTCGTATTTTTTTGTTCTATTACTTTTGTGATAAATAATCTTAACAAAATCAACTGCAAAATTGTTTATTATTAAAAAAATAATGTTAGGTTTTCGTTTTTTTTAGAAATGGAAATCTTTTGAAGTATTTAATTCTGGAATCAGAATTGTATAAGTAGGAAAGTATTATTATCGGTCGAGACCGACCAAATGATACCCGACATTACTAATGTTATATGTCTAGCTATTAGACATATTTATACTAAATGTTGCACTTTACCAACAAGATTTATGATTTTTTTTGAGCAGTGGATCTTTACAACCTTTTAGATCAGTGATGCCCACTAACACATAAGCATATTTGCTTCTCTGCCTAATTTTGTTGCGTTATTGTGATTTTTGGAAGGAATGGAATACTAGATATTGATTCGGACAAAATTTAAATTATATAGATACGAGATATACAATATAAGAGCTTTTAATGTTATCTGTTCTCTGACCACAAGCTTATATGTATCTGTGGAAATAAATAATAATGGTTTAAGTCGAAATTTCGTGTTTTGAGATATAAAGAGTTTTGTCTAAAAGATATAAAGGTTTAACAAAAAAAAAGTTAAAATATAAATGCATATATTTTGTTAAAAATGTCATTTTATACCTTAAACTTAGTTAAGTGATAGATTTTGGTCCAGAGAATAAGAACATGAAATAAAATCAAAAAAACACTTATGTCAGCTTAAGCCATTATCATTTATTGCCACAGATATGTACGCTGAATGTTGTATAGACAAACCAATAAATGTGAAAGTGATTCTGAGTCGATCGCTTTATATAAGTCAAATTCGAAAAATTAGATTATTTTTTTTGTGTTTTTTTCTACCAGTGGGTTACTAGCCCAACGTCCCAACCCATATTTTTGATCGTTCTTATGGGAGAACTTGCGGCAAATGTTAGCTAACTATATTAACGGATGTAAACGTAGTTACCCGGGCGTTACCACTAGAAGGTCAGTGTCCACATTTGAGATGAAGGATAACCAAGATCAGTCTGGGCTTATCAATTTAAGACCAATCAGGACTCTTGCTTGGTATCCAACATCCCCTACATCACTCCATTCAAAGACAGTCTTGAGGCTATAATTTCTAATTGAGACTACAGTCTCAATTAATACTGAGACTACAGTCTCTTATACCAAGAATATAGCCTCTTATACTGAGACTTTTGTCTAAAGTAGCATATACTGATACTATTGTCTCGAATACAGAAACTATAGACCCTTATACTAAGACTATGGCCTCTTATACTGAGACTTTAGTCTATAGTGAAATTATATTATATTATTTTATACTGAGACTACGGTCTCTTATACCAAGACTATAGCCTCTTATACTGAGACTTTAGTTTCTTACACTAAGACTATAGTCCCTTATTCTGAGAATATAGCCTCTTATACTGAGACTAATGTCTCTTATATTGACACTAAAGTCTCTTATATTGAGACTAAAGTCTCTTATACTGAGGATATAGTCTCTTATACTAGTCTATAATACTGAGACTATAATTTTTTATACTGAGAGAATAGTCTCTTATACTAAGACTGTAGCCTCTTATACTAAGACTTTAGTCTATAGTAGCATATAATGATACTATAGTCTCTAATACAGAATGTATGGTCTCTTATACTAAGACTATAGCCTCTCATACGGAGACTTGACTCTATAATTGCTTATACTGATACTTAGTCTCTTATACAGATTATTCTTTTATACTGAGACTACGGTCTCTTATACTCTTATGCTGAGACTTTAGTCTATAGTCTCTTATACTAAAACTATAGTATCTAATACTGACACTATAGTCTCTTGTTGTGAGTCTATATCCTCTTATATTGAGACTACAGTCTCTTTTACTGAAACCACTTTAATACTGAGACTACAGTCTCTTATACCAAGACTATAGCCTCTTTTACTCAGGCTTTAGTATATAGTAGCTTATGCTGATACTATAGTCTCTAATACAGAAACAATAGTCTCTTATACTAAGACTATGGCCTCTTATACTGAGACTTTAGTCTATAGTCGCTTATACTGATAAAATAGTCTCTTATACAGATACTATAGTATCTTATACTGAGACTATAGTCTCTTATACTGAGACTATAGTCTCTTATACTGAGACTATAGTCTCTTATACTGAGACTGTAGTCTGTTATACTGAGACTATATCCTCTTATAGTGAGACTATAATCTATTATATTGAGACTGTAGTCTCTTATACTGAGACTATAGTCTCTTATATTGAGACTATAGTCTGTTATACTGAGACTATATCCTCTTATAGTGAGACTATAATCTATTATACTGAGACTAAAGTCTCTTATACTAAGACTATAGTCTATATCCTCTTAAACTGAGACTTCAGTGTTTTTACTGAAATTATATTCTTATATACTGAGATTACGGTCTCTTATACTAAGACTGTAGCCTCTTACACTGAGACTTTAGTCTATATTCTTTTATACAAAGACTTATTCTAATACCTCTTATAGTAGGACTAAAATCTCTTATACTGAGACTATAGTCTGTTATACTGAGACTTTAGTCTCTTATACTGAGGATATAGTCTCTTATACTGAGACTAAAGTCTGTTATACTGAGACTATAGCCTCTTATAGTGAGACTATAATCTCTTATACTGAGACTAAAGTCTCTTATAGTAGGACTATAGTCTCTTATGCTAAAACTATATCCTCTTACACTGAGACTTGAGTCTTTTTCTGAAAGTATATTCTTTTATGCTGAGATTACGGTCTCTTATACTAAGACTGTAGCCTCGTATACTGAGACTTTAGTCTATAGTCTCTTATACTAAGACTTATTCTGAGACTATAACCTCTTATAGTGAGACTATATGCTCTTATACTGAGACTATAGTTTCTTATACTGAGACTATAGTCTCTTAGAGTATATTCTATTATACTGAAGCTTTAGTCTCTTATAAAAAGACTATACTCTGTTATACTAAAACTCTCATACTAAGGCTATAATTCCTTATACTGAGACTATAGTGTCTTATACTAAGACTATAGTCCCTTATACTGAGACTGAGTAAAAGAGACTAATACTGAGGATATGGTCTCTTATACTGAGAATATGGTCTATTATACTGAAGCTTTAGTCTTAAAAATACTATAGTCTCTTATACTAAAACTATAGTCTCTTATACTGAAACTACAGTCTCTTATACTGACAGTAGATTTTTATATTTTTTCGGAGAGACTTAATAAACGAGAACTAATTTCAGAATTGCAAAATAACCGTCAACCTTTTACTGGAAAGCTGTGATCCCATATCTTGATAATATAGTCCGTTGCATGCACTTTAACTATAGTCTATTACACTAAAATAATTTCACTCTTATCTGAGTTTTTTTATTTACATAAATGTATAATAAACGTTTCGCCATTGCCGTAACTTTTCCTCTCGAAATCTTCTTAACATCATCAATAGTAAAATTGAAAAAATAAAAAAAAAAAATAAAATATTTGGCAAAATTTTCCAATGCCTTTTAGCTAATTTCCGATACTTATCGCTTTTGTCGTTGATGTTATTTGGCTGTTGACACGCCACTGCGTTTAGCACTTACAAAAATAACCAAATATACACGTACGTTTACACTATGTTACACCGTCAAACAAATTTACAGGAATTTGTAGCGTTTACAAATATGTACCTTTAAATGCCTTAACATTGAAGTACCTTTTTATTGATAAGTAAATTATTTCATTCATATGCAAAACTTGACTTCTCATAATACTCAATTTTATATACATGGATACATATGTATGTGTATGTATATGTATTTTCAAGTTTTCTTTATATGATGGCAAGATTTTCGATAAGTTTGTTTGTGTGTTTGTTTGAAGGTGTAGAAAAGTGGCTATGTTTATTTATTTGAAATTTATTTTGTTGATGTTTGCATGTTTGAAAAAAGTAATATGTAAATATATTTTTCTACCAAAGGAAAACTCACTTGCGAATTTTGATTTGTTTGTTTTCTTTGTGGCCATTAAAACGAAGTTCGTGTCATTTTCTTAGATTTCTTTTTTGTCACTTTTTTTTCTTGATACTAAGAAAAATTGCCCATTTTACTCGTAAGAGTTTATTTATTCTCGTTTAGTTGTATTGGTTTGTGTGCGAGAGTGCGGAGTTTCGTCTGTCTGGCAGTGTGTTATTTAATGCAAATAACAAATTTATGCATTTCCGTTTCCGTATTTACTGCCATCATATACTTGTTCGCCCTTAATGTTAGTACGTGTCTGTGTTACTAAATTTTTAATTTTTTTTGTATTTATGATACAAGTGGTTTTGTTGTTCGTTCGACAATTATTTGATTTTTATCGTTAAGTTTGTCGTTTAATATTTTTATTTTGTAATAAGTTCGATTATCATGGATTTGAGTAATTGAATTTGTTAAGTAAATTATTATGTATGTACGAGTATATGATACAAAATGAACTTTATAGTAGATATAAAACTTTTCTATGACTTGCTGATACATAAATACTGTTTTAAATCTATATCAGTCCTTGTAATCCAAATAACAAGAAAATTTGCAATTATTATACTTCAGTTTAGTCTCTTATACATTTAATTCTTTGCTAAAATTTACACACTTTTACTATGACTTCAATAACTTATAAGGAGAATATTATAGTTTCCTACTACTAAAGCTCTAGGCGGTCATAGTGCAAATTTAGTCCCTTATACTGGAAATTTATAGTCTCTTATTCTGAGACCATATTCTCTTACACTGAGAGAAAATAGTCTCTTATACTGAGACAAGTCTCTTATAGCTAGAATTTAGGCTCTTATACTGAGACTATAGTCTCTTATACTGAGACTATAATCTTTTATACTGAGACTATAGTCTCTTATACTGAGACTATAGTCTCTTATACTGAGACTATAGTCTCTTATACTGAGACTATAGTCTCTTATACTGAGACTATAGTCTCTTATACTGAAACTATAGTCTCTTATACTGAGACTATAGTCTCTTATGCTGAGACTATAGTCTCTTATACTGAGACTATAGTCTCTTATACTGAGACTATAGTCCCTTATACTAAGACCATAGTCTCTTATACTGAGACTATAGTCTCTTATACTGAGACTGTAGTTCATTATACTGAGACTTTAGTCCCTTATACTGAGACAATAGTCTCTTATACTGAGACTATAGTCTCTTATGCTGAGACTATAGTCTCTTATACTGAGACTATAGTCTCTTATACTGAGACTATAGTCCCTTATACTAAGACCATAGTCTCTTATACTGAGACTATAGTCTCTTATACTGAGACTGTAGTTCATTATACTGAGACTTTAGTCCCTTATACTGAGACAATAGTCTATTATACTGAGACAATAGTCTTTTATACTGAGACTATAGTCCCTTATACTAAGACTATAGTATCTTATACTGAGACAAAAGTCACTTATAGTCTCTTATACTTAGACTATAGTCTCTTATACTGAGACTATAGTCTCTTAAACTGAGACTGTAGTTCCTTATACTGAGACTTTAGTCCCTTATACTGAGACAATAGTCTCTTATACTGAGACAATAGTTTCTTATACTGAGACTAAAGGCTCTTATTCTGAGACTATAGTCTCTTATACTGAGACTATAGTCTATTTTACTGATACTGTAGTTTCTTATACTAAGACCAAAGTCTCATATACTGAGACTCCAGTCTCTTATACTGACAATATAGTCTCTTATACTGAGACTATAGCTTTTTACACAGATACTATAGTTTCTTATACTGAGACTATAGTCACTTATACTGAGACTATAGTCTCTTATACTGAGACTATAGTCTCTTATACTGATATTATAGTCTCTTACACTGGACATAATATACTGTGGCTAAAGTCTCTAATAGTGAGAAAATATTCTCTTATACTGAGACTATAGTCCCTTAAACATAGACTATAGTCTCTTCTACTAAGACTATAGCCATTTATACTGAGACTATAGTCCCTTATAATGAGTCTCTTATGCTTAGACTATAGTCTCTTATACTGAAATTATAGTCTCTCATACTGAGGCTGTGAACTATAAACTCTTATACTGTGACTTAAGCTTCTGATATTGCTACTTATATAGTACTTTTTGTATTTAAGTAATAATCCCCCCTTTGTATCGCCTTAATAAATTAATGACAAAAAATTCCAATGCAATTTTGACTATAACATCTTTCCCAGTTACGAGTACGACATGAATCCATGACGTTAATTAAATTTCCTAAATGAAGTTCATAATCATTTCTACTTGCATTTATTTCAAAATATTAGAGACAAAACGAACGAGGAAAAAAATTTAATTTTCAAAATTATTATAATTTTAATCACTTACCAACTGAGCATTTCAAGATTTCAAATCCTACCAAAGTAACAAGTAAACGGAAATTAACAAAGATTTTTCACTAAACAAAAGATTTCAGAATTACAAAAATTTTTCATTGAAACATTGAGAAACGGTTTTATGTTCCTTTTAGCATTTCGAGAATGAACAAACACAAAAGGCCAGGAAAAATGAGGGGAAATGTAGAAAAAGAAACTTATACAAAATAAAATGAACTCAAAACGAAGAGAACTCGTGACTAAAAACGAAGAAAAACGAGTATTAAAAACGATACAAAACGAAGTCTTTTAAGTAAAGGGGAAAAAGCTTTTAGAGAGAATTTTTCAAAGCTTGAGACATTATTTGAGGAAAGCAACTTTAAGCTTTTTGGGACATTTTTTAAAGAGAATAGTTAAAGGCGAGTAAGGAGAGATGTTTAAAGCGCAGCATCCTTTTAGCTAAAGCTTTAGTTTTGATTCAGGCTCTTTTGAAAGAGGGAATGAACCAAAATGAATTCTTGCGAGAGGCTATATTCATTTTGAAGGATGCTGCATAATTGTATGCTGGAGGAGAAGGTAGGTGGCCGGAGAGGATCCCTTTTATATGAGCCTTTTTACTTGCTGCTGCAACCCTTAAAATGCATTTTTTGTAAGTTGTACTTTTTTTTCGTAGATTTTTTTCATCTCTATTACATCTCTGTTGAGTTCAGTTCATTTTTGCAAATCTAATGTGTGTAAGTGAAGTTTTACACCTTTTTTTGTTGCTATTTTTTGCTTTTTTGGATTTTGCCTTTGCAATATATTATTTTTTTGCAATTTTTTTTACTTTTTTGAATATCCCCACCCGGAAAATTCATCGCTTGCGCTTGTGGACCGGTATAAAAACCCCTCGCACAACTAAACCATTCTCATACGTTTTCCAAACTTACGTGCAGTTAGTGTTGTGTATTTTCAAAATTCAGACGCAACGAAAATTCCCCAAAAAATATATAATATTATTTTAAAATCAAATGATAAAAATAACTGAATTTAACGTCTCCGCATTTTGAAAACTCTAAAACCGATAATTTTGTTGATGAAGTAGTAACAGTGTTGTCAATTTAATGAAAATTTATTTTGAAGTACAAAATATCAAGTGTTTGCAAAGTTTATTGAAAACAACTATTTTCACTAAATAAATAAAAATTGTTATTGTTAAATAAATAAAATTTAAGAAATTAAAAGAAATTAAGACAATTTTGAAAAAAAGTGTTGGCATATTGAAGGTGAACTGAGTTTTGGCATTTTAACTGGTAATTAAGCGGTTTTTAATGAAATTAACAACTATTATTATTGAAATGAAGCCTTTAAGTTAATAACATTTATTTTTAAATTTCTATTCAAATCCAATTTATGACAAAATTTTTGAAATTATTCTATTTTAATCCGAGTATTCAGAAAATTCGATTAATTAAACCAAAGTTAAGGGTTATATATAGTTTAATGATCGGCTAAATAAAGTTTGATCTTTTAGTGACACAAAACTGGGATCTTTTTGTTATAATAACGATTAAAGTAAAAGATCGAAAGATATATTTTATAATAATTCAGTTAAAATTTTTACGATTCGTTTGACAATTCATTCGAATTTTTTTGGAAAACTACTTGCTAGTTTTTTTTGTGTGTTATGATCCTCAAGCACAAAATATCCGAAATTTAAAAATTAATAAAAATGTTTTTTTTTTAAATTTGAATTTTTGAAGAGGCAGCCTTAGTTAGTTTATCATATCTTGAAAACGACTTGTCCTATTTGATTGAAAATTTCACAATGGATTAACAACAAAGTTATTTTCAAGTCGTGCTAACAAAAATTTTCGTGTGATCAAGGGTTTTATAGTTATTCACATTAAAATGTCACACAATTTTTATATCCTTCACCATCATAGATGGAAGGGTATTGAAAGTTTGTGCTGATGTATGTAAGGCATGGAAATATTTATCTTAGACCCACCTTTTAGTATACCAATAGGTTAAGAATCACTTTTTGAGTCGATTTAGCGATGTCAATCATTCCGCCGTTCCGTTCGTCCGGCTGAACGGCTAGACCCCCATGTAAACCATGTAATCAAAGTACAGATCGAAATTCTTAAGATAATTTGATTAAATTTGGCCCAGATCATTTTTTTTAAAGTGGGACCATGGCTATTGAAATTCACCAAAATCGGACCATTATTTATGGTACCTCCCATAGGTCCCACTTCCCGGAATTGATATATTGGAAACAAATATCAATGTTTTTTCATAAAATTTAAAATAAATACTGCTTATGTAGACTTAAATCATTGTACCGAATTTCGTTGAAATCGGTTCACATTTGACCATAGCTCCCATACAAACTCTTTTATCAAAACGCACTAAATGAGACAAAAATCACTAAAACGCTCGTAAATCTGAAGATAATGAGAATTTTAAGTAATTACATAATTTTTGTAACAACTGTAATATATTTTCGAGATAATCGGTCCACATTTGACCCTAGCTCTCATATAAGTCGAAGTAACGAATACACCTAATAATATATAAGTTTTGAGAAAATGTTTGTATGATTTCAAAAAGTGGCAAATATTTGTCTTTATACAGGAAAAAGAACACCTTTGACCTAAGTGGTTAAGGGTATGGTATGGTCGGGCCTTACTGACTTTAGTACTTTCTTACTTGTATAATAATTGAGTTCGAATTTTTACGATTCATTTGACAATTCATTCCAATTTGTTCTTAAAAAATAAACTGGTCAACACCAAAAATTATTTTCTAGTTTTTTTTTATGTGTTTCTAAAAATAAAAATATTTTTTTTGGATAATTAAAACAAAATTAGTTTATGAAAGTTTATGAAAAATCGAAAATATCAAAAAAAAAAAACTATTCTCTTTTATCAATCATCGTAATACCATGAATATTCCAAACAATAAAAGCCCTAAGACCTGGAATGATGTGGTATTTTGCCTCAAGGACAAAACCTTTCAAAAATAAACAAAATCGTCTAAAATTTTGGGGTACTTCCAAAAAAAATATTCTTTTCAGAATATAGTTTTATGATCGACACAATTTGACTTTATCTATATGAAAATAAGCATGGCCTTATAAAATACCATTCGATGGGAATATTTTTCGACCATCTCTTCGCGGTAATAAGGTCGAATGCTTTATTGTCTCTGGTTTATCGGCATAACACTTGTCTTTAGCAGCGCCTCACAGAGTATAGTCCATGGTATAGTCTAACGGTGTCAAATGTCAACTTCTTGGCGGCTAATTAACATCACCATTTCGGCAAATTAAACAAACATCAGATATTTCATTAAATAAATCAATCATTTAATAAAGATAATTTAATGAATGCTATGACAGAATAGAATCGTCTCTACGGCAGTTCTTCGTACCGGTACTATTTAGATATCTTAGAATTCCGTCCAAGGACAGTCACTTTAGTGATAGTTCGAATAATATTGCAACAGCAACAGAATAGAATGAAATAAATAGGTATAGCCAAATTTAATATAACCGATAGATCACATTTGAAGCAAAAGATGGCCTACCCGATAAATAAACAGATAGATGGCCCATCCGATAAATTTGTATATGGGCAAATCCTGCGTGACGGACGATACATTTGTACGGATTTTATTGTACTTAAATGTATCCCATTGTCGTTCTACACTAGATATCTTTTCACTGGTTTTAGAGAATTTTAGCCCATCGATTGTGCTAACGAATGGCATTTGATAATTTATATACTTTTTTTGGAGTAAAAAGATATACGCTTTTAAAGTGCTGTGACGGACGCTACAAAAAATGGAAGTGACTTTTTTTCAACACGTGTTTCTGTAATTTTCATCAAATCGGTCATAGTAATAAAAAAATTGTAAATACATTTAAGATAGAGGAAAATCAGAGGATTAAAAAACAGCTTTTATGAAATATTTTAAAGTTTTCAGTTTCATCAAAAATCCATAAATGAACTGTTGCGGACGCTACGTGACAGACGATACAGTTTTTATTTGAATGTTTTTTATTAGGAAAAAATTCATATTTTCTTTTAAGGATTCGTTAATCAGTGAAAATAATGGTTTTATTTGTTCCCGAGTTTCATCTCCTTCCTTTTCATGCTCGCGGTTAAAATGCAATTATTCTTATTTTTCATCGAAAGAATGCTTCCGCTAGCTGCTAGAGTGTCCCATCTAATATCTTAAATTTAATCTGTGGATATAGACAGTGTTATTGCTTTATGAATAAGACAGTTATGTGTTTGTAAATATTGTATTAAACAAATATAATTTTGTAAAAAATATATACTGTGACGGACGCTACACACTTTCCTATACATATTATTCGGTAAAATGCTATATAAACATCTATATATTTTTAGCCTGATGTAAGCATACTATAAGTTTTTGAACCAAGTTCATTTAACCCTAACATTCCTGACACGGGTACCTGGGTACCCGAGCTAACTCTAAAGTCAAATATCTCTTTAACTGTAAAAGATACAAAGTTGAGGTTTCGTAAGTTCCTGAAGCTATTTATTTTCTAAAGATTTTTATCTCCTTTAACTTTCCAAACTTTTTTAGGTTAGCTGTGGATTCACTGAAAGTCTAATATTCCTTACCCTCCTGATAAGGGTACCCGGGTACCAGTAATAAGCAAATTAAGGCATTATACATAGAAAAAGTAATGACAATGATTATATTTTTTTATTTTATTTTAAATTTTGTACATTTAGTTAATAATTTGTACACTTAACTTTGTACTGATCTGATAGAGAAACTTCAGAAAATTAAAATTCTGCTAAGAATGAAGCAATAATTTGGACGTGTGTATTACATATTGGCCTTTGGCAACCATCATACACTTTACGAGTTTTGAGATTTGATTTCAGATCAGCAGCCATACAAAGGTAACACTTTAAAAGCTGTTATACCTTCTTAATTCTTTCAGTTAAAACTTAATATTAATACCATTTTCTGTAAAGAACTCTTCAAATTATCCTCCGCAGTTGGTCTAAATATATTTCGCGGAATATTTTAATAGTAGCGGAAAAATTAGTATTCACGGGTACCCGGGTACCCTTATCAGGAGTCTACATGTGAAAATATTATCAGTACGGTTAGGGTTAAAGAAAAAAGAAAAATGATGCTAGTCAAATTAAAAAAAAAACTTTATTTCTGTGACGGACGCTACACACTGTGAGCCCTTTTTTACTTGACGTTATTTATATCACTTCAATTACTTTTGATGGGGTCTTTTACATCTAATTGTATAAGATTAAGCAGACTTTAAGCCCATACTGAAACTTGATACCAAAATATATGTTTTTGTGATTTTTATGAACTTTTAAAAAACCTATTATTTTTAAAAATCAAAAATTGTATCCATTATATATTCTAAAGGATCAATATATGGTAAATTTTTTCATAAACACAAATACGTGATTTTGACAGTTTTAAAATTTTGTCTTTTGTTCAATGTTTTTCGGATTTGCCCATATGTCTTTACATTCTACAAACATTTGCCAAAGTTTTCTTTTTATACTCTGCCAACCAGGCGGATGATTGGACTGACAGCGTAAAACTGACTCGGGAAGTGACTTAAACTTATTGATTTCATTTTAAGATTAAAATATTTTTACGGTATACCTACTAAACATTAAACAAAGAGCAAATACAATTTTTTAATATCTAATTTAAAATTTTAAACTAAATATTTAATAGTATTTATCTATTGATTACCACACAATTTTCAATTTATCTAATTTAATCATGCATACTCGTATGTATCCATATTTCGCTATCATTGTTTTAATTCTATATAAATATTCAAATAAGGATTAATTTAATAAATTTTCTCTAAACAAAATATTGACTAACGTTTAGATATATTTGAGGATAAACGGTCAAATGAATATGACCATGTTAACATATTTATTTTAAATACATACAAATACAACAAATGTGTGAGCTTACAATGAATTTAAGCAAATTGTAAACATATGCATGTATTTGCTGATGGATACCAAATATTAAGGCCAAAACTTTGGGGTCCTTTTAATGAACTAAGTACATTATAACTTTCAGTTTAGATCTATGGCAATAAGTGATAATGGCTTAAGTTGACATTAGTGCTTTTTCTTTGAGTTACATCCCAGCAAAACTTTGGTAATAGCAAGTACACTCTGGTAACTGGTTAAATTGTATTGACTACAACATACCCTCTAAATAACTAATAAGTTGTTACAGAAGTACTTATTTGTAATTAAAATGGTAATTTGGACTGAATGGCCCAGGTTCGAATCCCACCAAGACCAACAATTTAAAAAAAATTTTTTTTTTATTAAAAAAGTCTTTTTAAATGATTTTTTTAATTTTAAGAACTTAAATATTACCTTCAGTAAAAAATTTTTGGAAAACTAACTGACGGTAATGAAAAAATACCATCATGAGTCAATTTTGATTATGTAGGGGATGTTGGATACCAAACACGGTTCTGATTGGTCTTAACTTGGTAAGCCCAAACATATCTTGGCCATCCTTTATCTCAACTGTGGACACTGACCTCCTCCCAGCAACTAATGTTAGAAGGAGACGTCCGAAACTTTAATGGAAAGACCAAGTAGAGGAACGTTTTTTAAAGCTTGGCCACGGAATTCTAAAATATGCTCTGACTTTGACCTTATCAGGTTGTAACT
The DNA here is from genome assembly GCA_933228675.1 of Stomorhina lunata. Taxonomy (NCBI): domain Eukaryota; kingdom Metazoa; phylum Arthropoda; class Insecta; order Diptera; family Rhiniidae; genus Stomorhina; species Stomorhina lunata. The sequence goes on along the minus strand of OW121744.1, from coordinate 31,509,918 downwards.
ATAGGCCATTAAAGTAAGTAAGAGTCAATGTTATATAAAAACTTATACAAAAAGGAAGATTTAAATTGTTTAAGTTTTAAAATAATTAAAAAAAAATTCTTTATACTACTATTAAATGTTTACAAAAAAACGTACCTATAGAAATATATTTCCAAAAATTACAACAAAGCAAAAAAATCAGGGAAAACAAAGTTAATGCCACATGATTTTGGATCTAAAAATAAAAATTGTATATATTAATTATAAGCTGCCAAGTTTTCAACATATGAAGTAGATCAGTGGAAGAGTCTCCGCCTAGCACTCGTAGGGGTCTGGGTTCTGCCCCCCATGGGAGCAAACAAAAAAAATTTGTGTATTTCGTTTAAAAATATGTTTTTTTAAATAAAACAACAACAACAAAAGTGTTTGTTGTTGTTTTCCAATTGCTAACCCAATTCATTACTTTTCCGCAATTGGTAAGTACTTGCCTCTAATGACATCCCCATGTTAATGTAATGACTTAAACAGTGAATGAGTAAGTAGTTCGTGTTCAATAGTTTAGCTGTTTAACTCATTATTTGGTAATGAAAAGTTTTGCTGGGATATTCTTATTATTTTCTTCAAGATATGTCACTCAGCCAAATTTTATGTAAAAATGCCATTATTAACAAAACAATACGCATTAATATTTTAAATACTTCATACAAAACCTTTAACATATTTAGACATAACCCTTAATATCTCAAAACATGAAATTTTGACTTAAGCCTTTATGATTTATTGCCACAGATATTTGATTTATAGCAATTATTTACGTCAGTGATGGCCACTAAAATGTAATATTGCACTATTAGCAACAGAGTTTGAAATTTGGCACATCCCAGCTAGCAATTGGGAGATAGTTGATGATAATATCAGCAAAATGAAACTTTTTGGATTCGTTTAGATGATCAAAAACTGATTAATCAGTTTGGTGATCAAAAAAGTGTACAAAAAGACTCAAAGACGCTTAGCAAGGGACTAGTTAAAAATAGCACAAAAAAATCTTGCAAAATGTGCGTAGTCGTAATATAAACAAGTAAGAGTGTTATATTCGGCTGTGCCGAATCTTATATACCCACCATCAAGTTGTTTTAAATTTAGAAATATCTTTCATATATCTACGAGGGTGCAGCAAATTCAAAATGTGGAACAAATTCAAAAAAAAAAAAAAAATGTTACGCTAGTTGGTATTGTTAGTAGAATATTTGGACTAAATTCATTTGTAGGAGCTTTATAGTTCAATATTTAAAAGTATGTAAGTGGGTTCCCCAGTGTTAACTTTGAACAAAATTCGGTATTGTAACCTGGTATGGTTTTACATTAATAAGTTGTTAAATGCTTTTCGTTATCTTAATCTTATCTTATATTCTTAAACGAGCAATAATTGTATGTATTTATATATATATATATATATATATATATATATATATATATATATATATATATATATATATATATATATATATATATATAGAATGGCTATCTTGAAAACGGCTCTAACGATTTTGATAAAATTTGGATCTTGTTTGATGTATAGGTCGAAGAAGAAGGGACTTTTGGAACTTTTGCCTCTAAGAGGGTAAAAACGGGTAAAAAGGGGAAAAAATCGAAAACGCTGTATCTCCTAAAGTAATAGGTATAGAAACAAAATTGAAATTACGTTTTAAACAGCTATGAAAATAAGGGGACAGGTGTTTGGTACTTTTTTGAAACTATGTCCAATAGGGGGTAAAAAAGGGTGAAAATAATTTTTTTTGACACCTTTTTAACCCACTCTTATATTTTAAACTAAAGAATATAGAAAGAAACTTGGTACTGCAATCAATAGATGTAAAAGAAACATGAAACACGTATTTGGTACTTTTTTGATTTTGGGGCCAAAATGGGTAAAAAAGGGATAAAATGATAACTTAACAAAGTAAAGTTATCCAAAGTAATATGAATAGGAACATTATACATTATGTTAAATGCGTTTTAAAACAAGTAAGAAAGCGCTATAGTCGGTCAAGCCGACCATACGATACCCTTCACCACTAAGGTCAAAGGTGTTATTTTTCCTGTGTAAAGACAAATATTTGCTAAATTTTGCCATCATACAAACATTTTCTCAAAACTTATATATTCAACCTGTTTCCGTCATTTGGACTTATATGAGAGCTAGGGTCAAATGTGGACCGATTATCTCGAAATTTGGCAGATTGATTACAGTTATTACAAAAATTATGTATGCAAAAAATAGACTCAAAATTTCCATTATCTTTAGATTTACGAGCGTTTTAGTGATTTTTTGTCTCATTTAGTGCGTTTTTAAAGAAGAATTTGTATGGGAGCTATGGTCAAATGTGGACCGATTTCAACGAAATTTGGTACAGTGATTTTAGTTGACATAAGCAGTATTTGTTTTAAATTTCATGAAAAAATATTGATATTTGTGGCCAATATAGCAAGTCCGGGAAGTGGGACCTATGGGAGGTACCATAAATAATGGACCGATTTTGACCAATTTCAATAGCCATGGTCCTATTATCAAAAAAATGATCTGTGCCAAATTTCATCAAATTATCTTTAGAATTGCGACCTGTAGTTTGATTACAAGGTTTACATGGGGGTCCAGCCAGCCAGACGGACGGACGGACATAGCTAAATCGACCCAGAAAGTGATTCTAAGCCTGTTGGTATACTAAAAGGTGGGTCTAAGACAAATATTTCTATGCGTTACAAACATCAGCACAAACTTATAATACCCTTTCCACCTATGGTGGTGAAGGGTATAAAAATATACCGAATTCAATTGGCACCAAAAAAGTACCAAATATGCATATAGAACTTTTAGAAATTAGAGAATTAAAAGGGGGGAAAATTAGTATTATTTTAAACAAATGAATGTTTGTCTGTATGTATGTTCTTTATAGAATAGTAAACTGTGAATTTGATCATGTTATGCTCTTTAGGAAAGATGTTGCGGATAAGCCGGCGAAGGTTTTTAAGTTGATAAGACTAATTTCCGACAGATGGCGCCACGGAAAATTACTAAAAATGAATTGAATCGTATACTGTACATTTGATCATGCTATGATCTTTAGCAAAGTTGTAGCGCATGAGCCGACGAAGGCTTTTTAGTTGGTATGAATAATTTCCGACAGGTGGCGCTACTTACTCAAAGTCAATTTAATCGTAATCTGTACATTTAATCATGCTACGATCTTTAGCAAAGTTGTTGCACATGAGCCGACGAAGGTTTCTTAGTTGGTATGAAGAAATTTCGACAGGTGGCGCCACTGAAATTTACTCAAAGTCATTTTAATCGTATGCTGTACATTTAATCATGCTATAATCGTCAACAAAGTTGTTACGGATAAGAAGAAGAAGGTTTATGAATTGGAATGGGCAAAGTCCGACAGGTGGCGCCACAGAAAATTACTCAAAGTGAATTAAATCGTAAACTGTGCATTTGATCATGTTATAATCATAAGCAAAGTTGTTACGAATAAGCAGACAAAGGTTTCTTATATGGTATGAACAACTTCAGGTGGCGCCACTGCAAACTACTCAAAATGAATTAAATCGTAAACTGTGCATTTGATCAGACTATAATCTTTAGTAAAGTTGTTGCGCATGAGTCGACGGAGGTTTCTGTTGATATGAATAATTTCCAAAATTATTCAAAATGAGTTAAACTGTAAACTATGCAAACTATGTGTTGTTTGGACAAATTGAATCAAATAATTCAAAATTAACTGAACATTTGCACAATGTCTTTCCTCTAAATTTATTTTAGCACTTTATAATATAAAATATATAAAAACTTTAAAATTTTCCTCAAAATGCTTATCATAAAGCTCCGAGCAAGGCTCGGTCAACCAGGTACTATTTAGTTAGGTTTAAACATGCTGATAGTAATACGATAGGTTCATATATTTTGTTAGGAGTTCCTAATGTATCTACCGTATATAAAGTCTGGACATTGGTGCAATCTTAATATGCTGCTTGTACCTCCGAATCTTTTTGATTGCAGATATAAAAAGGGGATGTTATATATATATATATATATATATATATATATATATATATATATAAGAATTATAGCCAAATGTTGACCGATTGTAATAATCGGTTGGTTGGTTTTTATATAGAGCTTATTCCTGCAAAATTTAGTGGCCATAGCTGTCATAGTTTCTAATTTAATAACTTTTAACTACCCTTTGCTACATTTTTTTTTTTGGTTTCCGGGAGTGTTTTTTATATGAAAGCTATAGTCAAATATGGAACTATTCCTATAAAATTTGGTATACTTACCAATAGTTGCATAAAACTTCTCTATTCTAAATTAAGTCGTCATAGCTATTACAATTGTATTCAATTTATCAGCATTAATGTATTTTCCGGATCGGGTTTATATGGGAGCTCTAACTAAATGTGAACCGATTTCGTTCATTTTCAATACACAACTTTTTCAAGATATCGAAAATACTTTTGTAAAATTTTGTTCCTCTAGCTCTTTTCGTGAAGGCGCTATAGCGCTTTTATCTGACGGACAGACGGACATAAACCCCCTTTTCTTTTTGTATTTTTGTGTTTCCCTAAGTTTTTTTATATGGGAGCTATGGTCAAATGGTGACGGATTGTGACAAAATTTTGCACATAAGACTTCCTTGTGTTAAATTTAGTGGCCAAAGCTATTATAGTTTATCATTTATTGGCATTTAAGTGTATTTTAGGTGGAATTTAGGCTATTTCCATAAGTTTTTTGTATGTGAGTTATGGTCAAATGTGAAATGAATGTAATTATGTGAAACTTCTATATACTAAATTCGTCATAGCTATTATAACACAGTACGACAGTGGTTGGTACACATGAGAAATGTTAACAGAATATGAAAATAGGCTTAAAATAAAGAAATACCTGTCTCGGCGTTTTGCTGTAGCACGTCAGAATTTCAAAAAAATCGATTTTAAAGATTCGAAGGACCGTGGAGGTTCACTATAATTCCCTTTTCAAAACTGGCTCAAGCATTTAAATCGGTTCACCCGTTCTATTTTTATAGAACTTTTTATAATAGTATTACGTTACAAGTGAACCTCAACAGTCCTTCGAATCTTTAAAATAGATTTTCTAAAAATTCTGACGTGCTACAGCAAAACGCCGAGACAGGTATTTCTTTGTTTTTAGCCTATTTTCATATTCTGTTAACATTACTCATGTGTACTCAAAAAAATTTGATTTTGTCGTACTGTGTAATATGTCATTTATTAGCAAATAAGCAATTAGACTAGACGAGGTTATACGGGAGCTATAGTCAAATGTCAACTGATTTTGACCGATTTCAATACCAAAATTTTCATTAAGGTTTTATCGTGCCGACAACAGACAGACAGACAGATGGGCAGACAGACGAACAGACAGACATACGAACATCGCTCAATCGCCTTAGAATTTCATAAGGATTTAGAATATACTTCAATTTTGGTTTTGGAGCTAATATTAAGGAATTTACAAACGAAATGACAATCTCAATATACCCTCCATTTTTTTTTTTGATGGTGGATATAAAAACGCAACAAAAATACTCATATCTCATTATGGGTGATGTGACTTAGTTGGTTAGCACATCGACAACTAAGCATTATATAACATATTTAGCCTGAGTTCGATTCTCTGAAGGGTCGCATTAAGGGTAGCATTTTCTAACAAAAAAAAAAAAATCATTTTTGACTCATAAGTGATATCATAAACGATCATTTTAATCATGCAGTGGAGTCAACAAAGACTCATTTTTTATTAAAATTTGCTAGCTGAGATCAAGTCTTTCATAGCTGGAGAGTAAAAGTATTTTTAGGCTTTTTGCAATTGTTGTGTGTAGTATACGTGTGTCGGCGAAAATCAATGCTTAGGCTGATTTATATGCGTACATATAGACTCCAAGCTAAGCTTTGAAAGTAGAACGCTACTCGTAGGTATAGGCCATGTTTCCCAAAAATCTCTCTGTTTAATAGTATAGAAAGCAAGTCCTCTTTGAGGCTTCGAAATCATTTACATATTTCCCTTCTATTATACCGAAAGACCTTATAGGCCATACCAGCCTGTCAGTTTTTTGTTTATCGACAATTTAGCATTATTTTCACAGCAACATGTTTCAGTATGTTTCTGTGGTCGTCGATACTATTAAATTAATATTGGTATTGTTTTAATGTTTTCACTCTTGTTTATTGTTGTTTTTTTCGCAATTGCATTATTTAATTTGCTTTATTTAATACAGCTCAAACAAACCCAATTTTACAAAATATTTTATATATATTAGGGTGGCTCTCATATTGTAATGGTTGGAAAAAAAAAGTGAAAAGGAAAATTAATCTTAAAACTAAGGAAATTTTGAATCTTAGAAAGTGGTAGCTATTGTCTACTAAATGATCGATTCGAGGCTGTTAGTAGAAACCAAATTCTATTGGAAGACAATTTTCTTTAAATCGTGCCGGAAAAAGTCCTGGGGGCAGATCGCCGCATTCGATATCGATCGAAAACTCAGACATTAAAGCAAATTTTGTCTAACATACCAAGAGGATTTTCAAAATAATTTATTTTGGAAAAAGTTTTTTAAAATGTGATATCTTAACATATTCGTTTGTTTGTCAAAACCAGGAGTAGGCAGCGCATTCCAACAGCAGCCGATGAATTTTTTTAATATTCGTAAAGGTACAAAGCCAATACACGCGGCAAGCGGCTGCGGGCGGTCGTAGTATTGCCAGTATATAAAATGTGCGTTTGATTACAAAAATATTCATATAAAAATATATTTGAGTACGATATAATTAAATCTGGCAGCACTGAAAAAATCTGCCGCGCGGAATAGTAGAACAAATTTTTACTTTTTTCCATTGCCGCTTCAAATTTGAAAAATTAAAAAACAGCTGATTGCCGCCCGCAGCCGCTTGCATTGGCCTTATAGCTTAAATTCCATAATCATTAATAAAACTCGTGAAAATGACTATTAAAATCATTCAGTTGGAATTTGGATGTTAATAGAGTTGGTCGATCCCGTTTTGTTAAAGAAAATACAAAAACAAAATAGGCAAGAAACAAATCAAAATCCAATTTATAGCAACGAAATATATGGTTCGAGAGAACAGCGAAATATAATCTCGAACATTGTTGCCACGATAATATTGTTTTTATAAACATTGGGAATATTTTTGTAAATATTGGGAATATTTTTCAAAACAGAAATAAATTCTAATATTAAACAATTTAAGATTTTTAGATATTTTCGACCCATAAAAAGTTCTATAGAAAAATTTTTGATAAAAAAATTTTCAATAGAAAAATTTTTGATAAAAAAAATTTCTGTAGAAAAATTTTTGATAAAAAAATTTTCTATAGAAAAATTTTTGATAAAAAATTTTGTATAGAAAAATTTTTGATAAAAAAATTTTCTATAGAAAAATTTTTGATAAAAAATTTTGTATAGAAAAATTTTTGATAAAAAAATTTTCTATAGAGAAATTTTTGAAAAAAAAAATTTTTCTATAGAAAAATTTTTGATAAAAAAATTTTCTATAGAGAAATTTTTGACAAAAAAAAAAGAAAAATTTTTGATAAAAAAATTTTCTATAGAAAAATTTTTGATAAAAAATTTTTGATAAAAAAATTTTCTATAGAGAAATTAAAAAAAAATTTTGATAAAAAAATTTTCTATAGAGAAATTTTTGACAAAAAAAATTTTCTATAGAAAAATTTTTGATAAAAAAATTTTCTATAGAAAAATTTTTGATAAAAAAATTTTCTATAGAAAAATTTTTGATAAAAAAATTTTCTATAGAAAAATTTTTGATAAAAAAATTTTCTATAGAAAAATTTTTGATAAAAAATTTTTCGATAGAAAAATTCTTGATAAAAAAATTTTCTTTAGAAAAATTTTTGATAAAAAAATTTTCTACAGAAAAATTTTTGATAAAAAAATATTCCATAGAAAAATTTTTGATAAAAAATTTTCTATAGAAAATTTTTTGATAAAAAATTTTCCATAGAAAAATTTTTGATAAAAAAATTTTTTATAGAAAAATTTTTGATAAAAAAATTTTCTATAGAAAAATTTTGGATAAAAAAATTTTTTATAGAAAAATTTTTGATAAAAAATTTTCAAAAAGAAGAACAAAATTTTCTATAGAAAAATTTTGGATAAAAAGATTTTCTATAAAAAAAATTTTCTATACAAAAATTTTTGATAAAAAAAATTTTCCATAGAAAATTTTTTTATCAAAAAATTTTCCATAGAAAAATTTTTGATAAAAAATTTTTCTATAGAAAAATTTTTGATAAAAAATTTTTCTATAGAAAAATTTTTGATAAAAAAAATTTTCTATAGAAAAATTTTTGATAAAAAAATTTTCCATAGAAAAATTTTTGATAAAAAATTTTCCACAGAAAAATTTTTGATAAAAAATTTTCCACAGAAAAATTTTTGATAAAAAAATTTTCTATAGAAAAATTTTTGATAAAAACTTTCTCTAGAAAAATTTTTGATAAAAAAATTTTCTATAGAAAAATTTTTGGTAAAAAAATTTTCTATAGAAAAATTTTTGATAAAAAATTTTCTATAGAAAAATTTTTGATAAAAAATTTTCACTAGAAAAATTGTTGATAATTTTTGTGTCCGTCTGTCTGTCCATTTGTCTAGCTAGCCCATTGAAACTTAGTAATAACATTCTTCATTTTTGAGAAAATTTTAGTATTGAAATTGGGCAAAATCGGTTAAAATTTGACCATAGCTCCCGTATAACCTCGCCTAGGCTAATCGCTCATTTGCTAATAAATAACAAACTATATTAGCTATAAAATTTGGTATATGGAAGTTTTACATAAGCCCTAGACGGCATATAAAATTTCATCAAAATCGGTTCACATTTAGCTATAGCTAAATACAAAAAACTTATGAAAACAGCCTAAATTTCACCTAAAATACACTTAAATTTCAATAAATCTAAAACTATAACAGATATAACCAGTAAATTTAGCACGATGAGGTCTTATGTCAATGCTAACGAGTGTGCAAAATTTTATCATAATCGGTCACCATTTGACCATACCTCCCATATAAAAAACTGAAGGAAACTCAAAAATACAGAAGAAAATACGGTTTATGTCTGCCTGTCCGTCAGAGAAATGCGCGATAGCTCCTTAACTACAAGAGCTAGAGAGACAAAATTTAGCAAAAGTATTTTCGTTATATTTTAGAAATTGTGTGCTGAAAATGGCTAAAATCGGTTCACATTTAATTAGAGCTCCCATACAACCCTGCCCCGGGAATCACATTTATGCTAATAAATTGAACAAAATTGTAAAATCTATGACTACTAAATTTAGAACAGAGAAGTTTTATGCAACTTTCAGTCAGTATGTCAAATTTTATAGGAATCGGTCCATTTTTGACCATAGCTTTCATATAAAAACCGCTCCCGGTAACCACTAAAATTCCACAAACGCCAGTTAAAAGCTATTCAATTATAAATTATGTCAGCTATGGCCACTAAATTTTGCACAAATAAACTTTATATTAATACCAGCCATTGAGTTAAATTTTGTGACAATCGGTCAACATTTCTCTATAGTTCTTATATATATAATATCCCCTTTCTATATCTACAATCAAAAAGATTTGGAGGTACATTCATTGTATTAAGACTGCGCCTACGAAATTAGATAGCTATTAATCAATGTTAAGTCCAGATTTTATACAAGGTGGAACATTAGGAACTCCTAACAAAATATATGGACCTGGCGTATTACTATCAACGTGCTTGGGCCTAAGTACATATTAAGCCAAACGAAAAATATTTTACAGCTGATTTATGTAAGATATTTTTTTCGAATTTGGTCCACATTTTGAATAAGCTGCACCCTCGTAGATACATATATGACAACAACAAGTAGATACATATATGACAACAACAACCACTTGTAATAGGAATACAAAAATGATGCCCTTCGCTGCTCTAGATGCAAGATCTGTGAAAACTTCCAATTTCAGGGCATTTCAAAAATTACTCATAACTGATTTTGTGGCACTACGTGAAATTTTGAATACATAACTAACAGCAATTTTATAAAAAAATTTTGTTCGACTTTAAATATATTTTCTTTGTTACTTGAAATGTTAATCAAAACTACTTTTGGCCATTAAAGTTGATATGCATTTATTTCATTAACATAAAATTATTAAAATATTTTGTTATTAATTTCAACGTTTATTTAAGGTAAAACAATGCACAGTGGTTCGAACATGAGATAGGGATATAGTGATGTAAAATGTTTTCTATAAAAAAAGCCGCCTTGGTAGGTTTGTCATCCGCCTAGCAGACCAGAGGTCTCAAGTTCGATTCCCGGCCAGACCCAATTGAAAAAAATATATTTTCAAAAAAAAAAAAACCTCATAACTCGACTGGTTATTGAGTATTATGCTCTAACTAATGCATTGACCGTTCGGAGCTGGAGTTAAAACGTACATACATTTTCTCAAAACTTATATATTTAAGCTGTTTTCGTCATTTGGACTTATATGAGAGGTAAGGTCAAATGTGGACAGATTATCTCGAAATTTGGCAAATTGATTTCAGTTGTTACAATTCTGTTAAAATTCTCATTATCTTCAGATTTTCGAGCGTTTTAGTGATATTGGTCTCATTTAGTGCATTTTGACAGAAGAGTTTGTATGGAAGCTATGGTCAAATGTGGACCATTTTCAACGAAATTTGTTTACATAAGGAGTATATGTTTTAAATTTTATGAAAAAATATTGAAATTTGTGGCCAATATATCAATTCCGGGAAGTGCGACCTATGGGAAGTACCATAAATAATGGAGCGATTTTGACGAATTATCTTTAAAATTGCGACCTGTACTTTGATTACGAGGTCAGACGGACGGACTGACATCTCTGAATCGATTCAGAAAGTGATTCTAAGCCTATTGGTATACTAAAAGGTGGGTCTGAGACAAATATTTCTATGCGTTACATACATCAGCACAAACTTACTTTATACCCTTTCCAGCTATGGTGGTGAAGGGTATAACAAGTAAGAAAGAGCTATAGTCGGTCAAGTCCGACCCTTTACGACTAAGGTCAAAGGTATTCTTTTTCCTGTATATAGACAAATATTTGCTAAATTTTGCCATCATACAAACATTTTCTCAAAACTTATATATTTAAGCTGTTTCCGTCATTTCGAATTATATGAGGGCTAGGGTCAAATGTGGACCTACCTCGAAATTTATCAGATTGATTACAGTTGTTACAAAAATTATGTATACAAAAAATAAACTTAAAATTCCCATTATCTTTTATGAGCGTTTTAGAGATTTTTGTCTCATTTAGTGCGTTTTTATGGAAGAGTTTTAATGGAAGCTATAGTCAAATGTGGACCGATTTCAACAAAATTTGGTACAGTGATTTTGGTTTACATTAGCATTATTTATTTTAAATTTTTATAAATTTTTATTGATATATGTATCCAAAATATCAATTCCGGGAAGTGGGACCTATGGGAGGTACTACAAATAATGGACCGATTTTGACGAATTTCAATAGCCATGGTCCACTATAAAAAAAAATGATCTCTGCCAAATTTCATAAAATTGTCCTTTGAATTGCTACCTGTACTTTGGTTACATGGTTTGCATGGGGGTCCAGCCGTCCAGTCAGACGGACGGACTGACTTCGCTAAATCAACCCAGAAGTGATTCTTAGCCTATTAGTATACTAAAAGATGGGGCTAGGACAAATATTTCTATGCATTACATACATCAGCACAAACTTACTTTATACCCTTTCCACCTGTGGTGGTGAAGGGTATAAAAAAATACCAATTTTCGTTTACCATAAAAACTTTGCCATAGAAAAACTTTTGGGATCAGAAACTTCTTTATACAGACACAGTTTTTATATGTATATAAACAGCGTCGCATTTGATATCTACCGAAATGTATAATATTTGAGAAAAATTTGCGTAGCATACTTTTAGGATAATCTAAATAATATATAACATATAAGGTTCACTAGATTGTAACTTATTTTCCAAAAGTTCGATGATAGTAAAATAATTTAATTTAAACTAAATATTTTGACAAACAAACGAACATGTTTAGATAACAATTTTTATAAAACTTCTTGCAAAATAACTTATTTTCAAAATCCCTAAAGTATGTTACACAATATTTGCTAAAAAGTCCGAGTTTTTGATCGATGTCGAATGCATCGATGAAACTAACAGTCTTTTGATTTAAAACTTATCAAAACTAATAAATTCCAAAGTTTTTCTTTTCTAAGCCACTGTGCGTGGCATACTCGTACAGTAGTAGTTCTGTAATTTTAATAATTTGAAATTAATTACTTAAATATTTAAGCAATAACAGTTTCATTATGTTGTTAAACGAGAATATTAAAAAAATATTTTTGTAATTCTCCATTAAAATACGGAAATTATTTAATGAAAATCCATCATTAATACAATTTATTTAAGCGAAATATTAAAAACTGAAACCTACAAAAATATTAATTATTTAATTAATTATAAAATACCTTAAATGTTGGAAAAAAGACATAGATGTGTCCAGAAACATTATTGTAGTACACTTAACGGTAACCAATTTGATAAATTTTGAAAAAATCGGTCTATATTCAAACCTTGCTCCCATATAAGACCCAATGATGAAAATGGCTTATTTACAAAACTGGTTATTTTTGCTTTTTTAACTTTGTTGTGTTCAGGCAAGGCTAAAAGTTGTGATACGAGATATTAAAGGTGAATTTACCCTTTAGTTTCGAACTAAATTTTTGTCCGGACAAATTTTTTTTTTATATGTAATTTGACAAAATATTTTCTTGAAGCTTAGGAAATGCTTATTTTCCCTAATATAAGCTTACTCATTTCGCGTCAAGGGTCATGGTTCCCTAAAAGCAAAAACATTCTAAAATAAAATTTTTTATGAATTTTTTCTCAAAATTTTTTGAAGATGCTATCGTAGTTGTTTTTGCATACCATGAAAATGACTTGTCCGATTTGTTAGAAAATACACCAATGAATTAAGAACCAAATTGCCCTTAAGATGTTCTTACACAAATTTTTTGTGTGATGTATGGTTTCAGAGTTATTTACATTACAATATAAAAAAATATTTTTTTTGGGCAAAATCAAAAAAAAAAAAAAAAGAATTAAATTCATAAAAAATCGAAAATAGCAAAAACACCATCATTGCTAGACAATAGTAAAACTACGAATATACCAAATCATATTAGACTTATTTCATTAAAATCCATAGATTAGTAGCGATTTTTTGAAGAATATCTTGAAAATACTTCATTTTAACGAAATTTGTAGTTTTTTATTCTAAAAATTAACTTAACTTAATTAACTTATATTAAATGAAATATGTGTATTTATGATAAGCTTAAGATATACTTATTTTTCCTAATATTAGCTTAGTCATTATGCATAAATTACACCCGGCAATAAAATTTTTTATGAATTTTTTTTTCCTAAAATTTTTGAAGATGCTGTCCTAGTTTTTTTCTCATATCTTGAAAACGACTTGTCCAACTTATTAGAAAATACATTAATGAATTAAGAACCATATTGCCCTTAAGACGCACAAATACAAGTTTTTTGTGTGATGAATGGTTTCAGAGTTATTTACATTACAACAAAAATTTTTTTATTTATTATACCCTTCACCAATAGGTGAAAGGGTATTATAAGTTTGTGATTCCGTTTGTAATTTTTTTATTAGTGATCGTAGACCCCATAAAAATTATACCGATCGACTCAGAATCGGGAGGAGAATCGGTTAAGCGATGTCCGTCTGTCTGTCTGTCTGTCTGTCCGTCCGTCTGTTGAAATCAAGTTTCTGAAGCCCCTGGAGGATGGACTTACATAAATTATATATCAGATTTTAGGAAATTCTCCCGCAATGAACGCTATTAAATTTCATTAAAATCGGTTTATAAACACCGAAAATATCGAAAAAATACCAAAAATTAGACGAAAATTTTAAAATTTTTGATTGAAACACACTTTTAAATAACGAGAGAAAAAAGATACTCCTGGTGTATATGTGATAATATGTTATATATCAGATTGTAGGAAATATTTTCCCAAAGCACTCTGTAAAATTTTATCAAAATCGGTCCATAAACAACTGAGATATCGCCAAAACACTGAATTTGATGTATCGCAAATTGCCCAAAGTACACATTAGAGAATGTTTGTTTAAAAAATTAAATGCAGAAATAGGAAAAACTATCCTCCTTTAGTACGGACCTACATAAATTTTATATCAGATTTTAGGAAATTCCCCCACCAAGCACGCTATTAAATTTTATCAAAAGCGGTCTATAAACAATTGAGATATCGCCATAATACTACATTTGATGTACAGCAAATTGCCCAAAGTACATGTCTAAGAAATTTTGTATACATTTTGTAAGTATTGTTTCAGCGATATCTCAGGTGTTTATGGACCGATTGTGATGAAATTTGACATCGTTCTTTATGGGAGGATTTTCTAAAATCTGATATATATACTCCACAAATCTGATTATGAATACCATTCAAATTGTACCGATCAACTCAGAATCGGCACAAGAATCGATTTCGCGACCTCCGTCCGTCTGTCCGTCCGTCTGTTTGTTTGTCCGTCCGTCTACATGTCCATCCGTCTACCTGTCTGTCCTTTTTTCTGTTGTAGTCAAGTTTTTGGAGCTCCTGTTTTGTCGATATCTCAGATGTTTATTTTGATGAAGTTTAATAGCGTCCTTATCTAAATCCTGATGCATTCTGTAATTTGTGGTAGATATAATTTAGCGTTTAAGCGATGGTGTTTTGATCGACAATGTTGAAATTCAGGGTGGGACAATTCAGGAGCTCCACAAATCTGGTTTTAGCAGACAGATACACTGCATTTATCTTAATTTTGTGTCTGACTTTTGAACATTATGATAACATTTGAGAATGTATTATATATCAAATTATAGGTAATCTTCCTAGGAAGTACAAAAATGCAGCTAATTACATGATATCCGTTCAAAACCTACATATGTATGTAAGTATCTCACATATCAACAAAAATTTAAATTTTTTAATTGCAATTGGGAGAAATCCGTTCACGTTTGACAATTGATCCCGTATAACTTCGCCTAAGGCAATCTCTTAGTAGCTAATAAATGACAAATTATAATAGATACGATGATGACATTTAGTATAAAGACGTAGTACAATATTGATATTCAGGACAATAGCGCCTAAAATAAACTTTCTAGAGGGACAACATTTGACAAAAGAATTTCTGATCTCTTGAAAAGTTCGATATTGAAAATGGGCGAGCTCTATTCACATTTAGTGAAATCTCCCATATAAACCCGACCGGGAATCGATTTAATGCTGATAAATTAAATCACATTAAAATTGCACAATGAACTAGAGCAAAACTTTCCAAACATCCATCAGACAGATCGAAAGAACTATACATCCCAAATATTATTGATGAAGTGTTCATTTTAATAAATTAACTAACTTCAAATTAATAAGTAAACTTTTCCGACAAAGCTGATAACCATCCATTCAAAAGCTATATATTTCACGTATGTATCTAAAACTAAGAGTGTATACCCTTTAATTTTAAGGCTTGTATACATTGACAATCATTGTTAAAGCTTTGACCTAAATCAGTCCGCTAACTTCAGAGTTTTACATAACTAATCAAGAACTTTTACTAGTTGGATAATTCGTACGAATTAAAGTGCACAACCCTCACTGGGCACAGCGTTTTTGGGTTGCATGTCAGAATACTTAAACTTCATCAAATCGATGTGCTATTGCAAATCTAAGGGCATCTACATTTTGAAGCATCTTTTCTGCATGGTTTATCTGGTCTATCGAACTTTATTAAATGTTCGTAAAATATGTGTCTATTTTATCTCGAAGCTACTGGCTGGCTTAAATATGCATTCTCTACTTGTAGTCTAGTAATCATTATCTTTCACAAAGGGACCACTTTAGAACCCAAGTGAAGCTTCCCTAGACATCAGCCACCTGCCCAACCTAACCTTTGGGTGCATAACTATTCTAGATGATGACGCCACCGAAAAGATTTTCGTTTTCCGACTCTTAATTTTAAAGACTCTTTGGATATACTAGTATTATCCAAATATTGCTACGAATTACATTAAGTACTTTTGGAACACCATTGGTGAAGGGTATCCAAGATTCGGCAAAGCCGAATATACCACTCTTACTTGTTTTTTTTTTGAAAAATCAAAATAAATTTTTTTTTTTAATTCATAAAAAATCAAAAAATAGCAACCCCTTACCATCATTGCGCGTCAATCATAAAACTATGAATATACCAAATGATATTAGACTTACTCCATAAAAATCCATAGATTTGTAGAGATTTTATAAGAAAAATCATGAAAATACTTATTTTTAACGAAATTTATAGTTTTTACACCCTTCACCACCATAGGTGGAAAGGGCATTATAAGTTTCTGCTGATGTATGTAAATCACAGAAATATTTGTCTTAGACCCAACTTTTTGTATACCAATAGGTTTAGAATAACTTTCTGAGTCGATTTAACGATGTCAGTCCGTCCGTTTGGCTGGACCCCCATATAAACCATGTAATCAAAGTACAGGTCGCAATTCGAAAGATAATTTGATAAAATTTAGCACAGATGATTTTTTTGATAGTGGAACTATGGCTATTGAAATTCGTCAAAATCGGTTCTTTATTTATAGTACCTCCCATAGGTCCTACTTCTCGGAATTGATATTTTGACCACAAATATCAATATTTGTTCATGAAATTTAAAACAAATACTGCTTATGTAAACCAAAATCACTGTATCAAATTTCGTTGAAAGCGGTCCACAATTGACCATAGCTCCCATACAAACTCTTCTGTCAAAACGCACTAATTGAGACAAAAATCACTAAGACGCCAGTAAATCTGAAGATAATGACAATTTTAAGTTTATTTTTTGCATACGTAGTATTTGTAATAACTGTAATTAATTTGCCATATTTCTAAATAATCGGTCCACATTTGACCCTAGCTCTCATATAGGTCCAAATGACGGAAACAGCTTAAATATATACATTTTGAAAAAATGTTTGTATGATGGAAAAATTTAGCAAATATTTGTCTGTATACAGGAAAAAGAACACCTTTGACCTTAGTCGTAATGGGTATCGTATGGTCGGGCTTGATCGACTATATCACTTTCTTACATATTTTATACTAAAATTTGGGATTTTTGAAAAGGCAGTTCTGGTAAGTTTCACATATCTCTAAACTGACTAGTCCAATTTTATATCAAAATACATCAATGAATTACGAACAAAATTGAGTCATGCTAACACGGGGTTTTTCAGTGACCAACGGTTTTGGAGTTATTGGCATCAAAATTTAAAAAAATATTTTTTTTTGTACAAAATCAAATTTTTTTTACATTTTTTAAAAATTTATGAAAAATTGGAAAGAGAATAAATTTACCATCGCTTCAAAAACACCGATGAATTAGGGACTGAATTGGATTTAAGTTTTGCTAGCATAAGCTTTCTGAGTGATCAACGATTTTAAAGTTATCGGCATAAGGAATTAAAAATTTTTTTTTTTTGCAAAATCAAGTTTTTTTTTAATTTTTAAAAATTTGTGAAATATCTAGAATAGCAAAAATCTCTTCAAAAACACCGATTATGAACAGAACTTAAGTCATGCTAACACAAGTTTTCTGAGTGACCAACGGTTTTGGAGTTATTGGCATCAAAATATGAAAAAATATTTTTTTGTGCAAAATGAATTTTTTTTTTATTTTTCAAAAATTTATGAAAAATTGGAAAGGAAATAAACTTACCATCGCTTAAAAGACACCGATGAATTAGGAACTAAATTGGACTTAAGTCTTGCTAACATAAGCTTTCTGAGTGATCAACGGTTTTAAAGTTATTGGCATAAGAAACGAAAAATATTTTTTTTGCACAAAATCAATTTTTTTTTAATTTTTTTAAAATTTATGAAAAATCGAAAATGGAGAAAATTTACCATCACTTCAAAGACATCGATGAATTAAGAACAGAATTGAACTTAAGTCATGCTAACACAAGTTTTCTGAGTGACCAACGGTTTTGGAGTTATTGGCATCAAAATAAGAAAAAATATTTTTTTGTGCAAAATTAAAATTTTTTTTTATTTTTCAAAAATTGATGAAAAATCGAAAAGGGGAAACATTAGTCGTGCTAACATAAGCTTTCTGAGTAATCAATGGTTTTAAAGTTATTGGCATCAAAATATATAAAAAAAAATTTTTTGTGCAAAATCAATTTTTTTTTTAATTTTTTAAACATTTATGAAAAATCGAAAATGGAAAAAAATTACCTTCGATTCAAAGATATCGATGAATTATGGACTAAACTGGAGTCATGCTAACATAAGCTTTCGAGTGACCAACGGTTTTGGAGTTATTGGCATCAAAATATGAAAAAAATATTTTTTTGTGCAAAATGAAATTTTTTTTTTATTTTTCAAAAATTTATGAAAAATCGAAAAGGGGAAAAATTTACCACCACTTTAAAGACACCGAAGAATTAGGAAATAAATTGGACTTAAGTCGTGCTAACATAAGCATTCTTAGTGATTAACGGTTTTGGAGTTATTGGCATAAGAACTACAAAAAATATTTTTTTGTACATAATCAAAATTTTTTTGTTTGTTAAAAATTTATGAAAAATTGCAAATGGCAAAAATTTAACATCGCTTCAAAAACACCGATGAAGTTGGAACTAAATTGCGGATAAGCCTTCTGAGTGTTTAACGGTTTTGGAGTTATTGGCACCAAAAAGCAAAAAAAATTTTTGTGCAAAATCAAAATTTTGTTTGTCTTTTAAAAATCTATGAAAAAATCGAAAATGCCAAAAATTTGAGAGCAAAGCGACCAAACCTGTTAAAAAATAATCAAAATCGTTCCCAAAACTGTTTGGGGTACCTCCCAAACAGTTTTTTTCCCGGATTGTAGTTTTACTTTCTTTAAAGTCACAAATTTTCTTTTATCTTTAGGAAGATAACTCCAAAACCGTAGACCAAAAAAAAAAACTCTTGTGAGCTCGATTTAGGGCCAATATTGTTCTTAATCCACTGGTATATCTTGAAATAAAATTGGACAAGTTGTTACCAACATATGGTAAATTTGCCAAGGCAACCCCTTAAAAAATTCCATATTATAGAAAAAGTTTAGTTACATTTTTCAAATCAAATATCTCGGTTCCTTTTGTACTTAGGGAGCTATAATATACAAAAAATAAAGTTTAACTCGTTAGAAATTTTTGGTGTGAAGTAGTGCAATGTAGTCCAAGTGTATACCTATATATTTTAATTTATAAACAAATAATTCATAATTGAACATTGAAATTTAATTAAATTTCTTGTTTTTTTCTTTCTCATTCCAGATCTCAACAATTATTCTTCAACTGTGTCATTTTTTAAGTAATAACATAAATTTTCAGATGCCAGCAATTCACTAGATTCTAAGCTCTAAAATAGCAGTTACTTAAGGAACAAAAGAACTATTTAAAGAAAAAAGTGAATGAAGAGACTGAGTTTGAAAAGAATTTCTTAAGTGACTGTAACTATTTTGAAAAAGGACTTATAAACTCACATGAATGTTCAAAGACATACACAAGAATATAACTACATTTATGCATACAAACATATGTACTATAAATGTATGATCTAAACGGTAATACTTTTATAAACTTGCCACACACTCACACTCAAACACTAACCCTCCGACTAAGCGGATGTGCAAAAAAAAAAACCTAAAAAAAGATATAAAAATATGTAAGTGTTCTTTTATTTATTAGAAAAATATCTTTAGTAAATAAGTAAATGGGTACAAGTGACCCAACAGTTTGAAGGGGATTAAATGTACCCAATATTCTTTATAAAATGGTCACAAAGAATCAAAAAAGCAGAAAAAAATATATTTTTTGATTATGATATACCCTCACTCCAATGAGCTTTCCTTAAGGTCCAAGAACAGAAAAGAATCAAGGAATCCAGATCTTGAGAAAACGTTGTTTGTCCCATTATTCAACTTGCTTTTCTTTATGCATTATTCCGTAAGCTAAAATGTAATGGGTAGTTTTGAAGGCAGCGCTTATATTGAAACTGCAGGGCTATGTGTAAGTTTGAGAACACGAACCAAGTTCTATGTAGATATACCTATATAAATTTCTTGAAGGTATGATTTTTAGTTTGTTTATTTTAAATATTAGGGAGGTAAGTTTTTCAAAACTAGATTCGATAAATTTTGTATTAAAAAAATTAAATTTTTAAAAAATTCTAATATAAATTCTAAATGAGAAATTTTTGTAAAAATTTCCAACAAATAAGAAATTTTTGAAAAATTTCCTATAAATAAGAAATTTAAAAAAAAATCCTATAAATAAGAAATTTTTGAAAAATTTCTATAACTTAAAATTTTCTGAAAAATTTCCTATTAATAAGAAATCATGAAAAATTTCCTATAAATGAGAAATTTTTGCAAAAAATAAGAAACTTTCAAAAAATTTCCTATAAATAAGAAATTTTTGAAAAATTTTCTAAATAATTTTTTGAAAAATTTTCCATAAATAAAAATTATTTGAATAATTTTCTATAAATAAGAAATTTCTGAAAAATTTCCTAAAAATAAGAAATTTTTGAAAAATTTCCTAAAAATAAGAAATTTTTGAAAAATTTCCTATAAATAAGAAATTTTTGAAAAATTTTCATATAAATAAGAAAATTTTAAAAAATTTCCTAAAATTAAGAAATTTTTGAAAAATTTCGTAAAAATACGAAATTTTTAAAAAGTTTCCTATAAATTAAAAATTTTTGAAAAATTTATTAAAAATAAAAAAACTTTAAAAAATTTCCTATAAATAAGAAATTGTTGATAAATTTTCTACAAAGAAAAAATTTTTGAAAAATTTTCCATTAATAAGAAATTTTTGAAAAATTTCCTACAAATAAGAAATTATAAAAAAAATTCCTATAGATAAGAAATTTTTGAAAAATTTCTTATAAATAAGAAATTTTTGAAAATTTTCCTATAAGTAAGAAATTTTTAAAAAATTTTCTATAAATAGTATATTTTTGAAACATTCCCCATAAATAAAAAATTTTTGAAAAATTTCCTATAAATAAGAAATTGTTGAAAAATTTCCTACAAATAAGAAATTTTTGAAAAATTTCCTATAAATAAAAATTTTGGAAAAATTTTCTCAAAATAAGAAATTTTTGAAAAATTTTCCATGATAAGAAATATTTGAAAAATTTCCTTAAATAAGAAATTTTTGAAAAATATATATATATATAAGAAATTTTAAAAAAAATTTCGTATAAATAAGAAATTTTTGAAAAAATTTTTGAAAAATTTTCTACAAATAAGGAATTTTTGAAATATTTCCCATATATAAGAAATTTTTGAAAATTTTCCTATAAATAAGTAATTTTTTAAAAATTTCTTATAAATACGAAATTTTTGAAAAATATCCTGCAAATAATAAATTTTTAAAAAATTTCCTATAAATAAGAAATTTTTAAAAATATCCTATAAATAAGAAATTTTTGAAAAATTTCATATAAATAAGAAATTTTTTAAAAATATCCTATAAATAAGAAATTTTTGAAAAATATAGATATTTTTGAAAAATTTCCTATAAATAAGAAATTTTTAAAAAATTTTCTACAAATAGGAAATTTTTAAAGTATTTCCCATATATAAGAAATCTTTGAAAAATTTCCTATAAATAAGTAATTTTTAAAAATTTCTTATAAATACGAAATTTTTGAAAAATATCCTGCAAATAATAAATTTTTAAAAAATTTCCTATAAATAAGAAATTTTTAAAAATATCCTATAAATAAGAAATTTTTGAAAAATTTCATATAAATAAGAAATTTTTGAAAAATTTCCTATAAATAAGTAATTTTTTAAAAATTTTTTATAAATACGAAATTTTTGAAAAGTATCCTGCAAATAACAAAATTTTTAAAAAAATTCCTATAAATAATCTTATTTTTATTTTTTAAAAATTTTCTATACATAAAAAATTCTTTGAAAATTTCCAATTAACAAGAAATTTTTTAAAAACTGTCTATAAATAAGAAATTTTTGAAAAATTTCCTATAAAAAATGTTGCTTTTTTCAAATATTTTTTTTTTTTATATAGGAACTTTTTCAAAAATGTTTCATTTTTATAGAAAATTTTTCAAAAATTTCTTATTTTAATAAGAAATTTTTCAAACATTTCTTATTTTTATAGGAAATTTTTTAAAAATTTCTTACTTTTATAGGAAATTTTTTAAAAATTTCTTACTTTTATAGGAAATTTTTTAAAAATTTCTTATTTTTATAAGAAATTTTTTAAAAATTTCTTATTTTTATAGGAAATTTTTCAAAAATTTCTTATTTTTATAGGAAATTTTTCAAAAATTTCTTATTTTTATAGGAAATTTTTCAAAAATTTCTTATTTTTATAGGAAATTTTTCAAAAATTTCTTATTTTTATAAGAAATTTTTCAAAAATTTCTTATTTTTATAGGAAATTTTTCAAAAATTTCTTATTTTTATAGGAAATTTTTCAAAAATTTTTTATTTTTATAGGAAATTTTTCAAAAATGTCTTATTTTTGTAGGAAATTTTGTCAAAAATTTCTTATTTTTATAGGAATTTTTCCAAAAATTTCTTATTGATATAGGAAATTCTTTAAAAATTTCTTAGGAAAATTTTCAAAAGTTTCTTATTTTATAGGAAAATTTTCAAAAATTTACTATTTTTACAAAAAATTTTTTAAACATTTTGAGCCTCCCTAATGTACACGTGCAGTTCTATACGAAAATAGTTTTTCATCATTTCCAACGTCTTTGCATTTCTTTCTATTCAAACAGATTTTTCAGCTGAGCTCTACATGACTGCCACTAAATAAATTCTGTAATATTAGGAAAATATTGTTGTTAAGAGTAACTGGGAACATACAAGAAACATTATTTAATAATACTTCTATTTACTTAGACAAATATTTATAAAAAAATAGGTTGAAGATTATATTCTAGAATAACAGATTTTGGTTGAAAATGAAAAAAAAAATTGTTGGAAAATATTTGAAAATACAAATTACCTTAACGCATGTTTAGTTTTGTATAAGGAGGAAAAACTTAAAGAATTGAATGAATGAATAAATAAATTGGGAAGAAAACCTGAAATGTATAGATTTTATTCTGTACACTCAAGAAAATAATTTAGGTTCAATGTTGGGTATAAGTAATTTTAATTTGAATACAATTTTTTTATTCAATGTCAATGATTTATTGAATGATTATACATATATGGAAGAGGACATAAATAGAAGTTCAATAGTCTTTGGTATAGGGTATCTTACATATGATCATGAACCATTGTAAATTTTAGCTTATTTAACTTTTCTTTATAATTGTATATTCTATACTTTAGCAAACAATTTCAATTAAAATGCGATGAAAAAAGAAATCAAATACTTCTAATGTAAGTGGTGGAGTTCATGCATAAACTTGCAACAATTACAATAAACATTATATTAAGTCCTTTTCTGTTTCCTTCTTCTACTCTTACATTCAGTGGCAAAGAAGTCCATAACAAATTTGCTCTGAACAGGTTAACCAGCTCTAAGTAACAAGTAAAACAAACACAATCATACTTATCAAATTTAACCTCACCTGAGATGCATTCAAAAGTAATTAAAGGCCAACCTTGGGTTGGGTAGTGGCCAAACGCTGCATACATTTGTTTGGACCTAAAAGTAGGCAACACGTTTTTCTTATTGTTATAAATACAAAACATTTTTAAAATTTTAATTTTTATGAGAAATTTTTTAAAAATGTTCTATTTTTAAAGCAAATTTTTCAAAATATTTTTACTTTTATAGAAAATTTTTTAAAAATTTTCTATCTTTATAGGAAATTTTTCAAAAATTTTCTATCTTTATAGGAAATTTTTCAAAAATTTTCTATCTTTATAGGAAATTTTTCAAAAATTTTCTATCTTTATAGGAAATTTTTCAAAAATTTCTTTTATTTTATAGAAAATTTTTTAAAACTTTTATATTTTTATAAAAAAAAAAATCTGAAAAATGTTCTATTTTTATAGAAAAAATTTTCTAGTTTTATAGGAATTTTTTTTATATTTTCAAGTTTTATAGAAATTTTTTTAAAAATGTTTTATTTTAATAGGAAATTTTTTAAAAATCTTCTATTTTTATAAGAAATTTTGAAAAAATTTTCTATTTTTAGAGGAAACTTTTGATAAATTTTTTATTTTTATATAAAATTTTTGAAAAATTTTCTATTTTAAAGGAAATTTTTCAAAATTTTTTTTAAAATTTTCTATTTCTATATGAAGTTTTTTGAAAATTTTATATTTGTATAGGAAATTTTCTTATAAAAATAGCAAATTTGTAGAAAATTTTGTAGTTTTTTGGAAATTTTTGATAATTGTTCTATTTTTGTACGAAATTTTCTAATAATTTTCTATTTTTATAGGAAATTTTTCAAAATTTTCCTATTTTTATAGGAAAATTTAAAAAAAAATTCTATTTTTATAGGAAATTTTTAAAAAATTTTGTATTTTTATAGGAAATTTTTAAAAAATTTTGTATTTTTATAGGAAATTTTTAAAAAATTTTCCATTTTAATAGGAAATTTTTCAAAATTTTATTATTTTTTTTAATAATTTCTTATTTTAATAGGATATTTTTCAAAAATTTCTTATTTTATTAGGAAAATTTTCAAAAACTTCTTATTTTTATCGGAAATTTTTCAAAAAATTTTTTTTTGAAAAGTTTTTCAAAAATTGTTTGTTTTTATAAGAAATTTTTTAAAAGTTTCTTATTTTTATAGGAAACTTTTCAAAAAATTCTTATTTTTTTAAGGTGATTTTTCAAAAATTTCTTATTTTTATAGGAAATTTTTCAAAAGTTTCTTATTTTTATAGGAAATTTTGAAAATTTTTCAAAAATTTCATATTTATATAAGATTTTTTCTTATTTTTTTTTAAATGTCTTGTTTTTATAGAAAAATTTTCAAAATTTCTTATTTTTTGAAATTTTTCAAAAATGTTTCATTTTTATAGGAAATTTTTAAAATATTTTTTATTTTTATACGAAATTTTACAAAAATTTCTTATTTTTATAGGAAATTTTTCAAACATTTTGTATTTTTAAAGGAAATTTTTCAGAAATTTCTTATTTTTAGAGGAAATTTTTGAAAAATTTTTTATTTATGGGATTTTTTTTTAATTTCTTATTTTTATAGGAAATTTTTCAAAAATTTATAATTTTTATACTAAATTTTTCAAAAATTCCTTATTTTTATAGGAAATGTTTCAAAAATTTCTTATAATTATAGGAAATTTTTTAAAAATTTCTTAGGTTTGTAGGAAATTTTTCGAAAATTTCTTATTTTTATAGGAAATTTTTCAAAAATTTCTTATTTTAATAGATAATTTTTCAAAAATTTCTTATTTTTATAGAAAATTTTTTAAAATTTTCTGATTTTAATAGAAAATTTTTTAAAATTTTCTTATTTTTATAGGAAATTTTTCGAAAAATGTCTTATTTTTATTGTAAATTTTTCGAAAATTTCTTATTTCTATGGGAAATAATTGGAAAAAATTCTAAATTTTTCGAAAAATTTCTTATCTTAAAGGAAATTTTTTCGAAAATTTTCTTATTTTCCCACTTTTCAAAAATTTATATTTTTTTTTATAGGAAATTTTTCAAAAATTTCTTATATTTATAGGAAATTTTGAAAAAAAAATTATTTTTATAGAAAATTTTTCAAAAATGTCCTTTTTTCAAAAATTTTATTTTTATGGAAAATTTTACAAAATTTCTTATATTTTTTTTGGGAAATTTTTAAAAAAATTTCTTATTTTTATAGAAAATGTTTAAAAAATTTCTTATGTTTATATGAAATTTTTTACAAATTTCTTATTTTTATAAGAAATTTTTCAAAAACTTCTGATTTTTATAATAAATTTTTAAAAATTTCTTATTTTAATAGGAAAATTTCTTATTTTTATATAAAATTTTTCAAATTTTTTTATATTTATAGAAAATTTTTTATTTTTTTTTTATAGGAAATTTTTTAAAAATTTCTCATTTTTGATAGGAAATGTTTCAAAAATTTTTTGCTTTTATGGGAAATTGTTAAGTTATTTACTTTAATAGAAAATTTTTTAAAAATTTCTTATTTTTATTGAAAATTTTTTAAAAAATTTCTTATTTTAATGGGAAATTTTTAAAATTATACAAATTTTTATTATTATACAAAATTATTTAAAAATTTCTTATTTTTGTTGAAAATTTTTCAAAAATTTCTTATTTTTTTTTTGAAATTTTAAAAAAGTTTTTTATTTGGCTGGTATTTCTTTAAAAAGTTTCTTGTTTTTTTCCTAATTTTTATAAATTTTTCTTAATTTTTTATAAAAAAATTTTCAAAAATATCTTTTTTATAGCAAATTTTTTAAAAATTTCTTTTATTATAAGAAGTTTTTCAAAGTTTCTTATTCTTAGAGGAAATTTAGACAAAATTTCCAATTTGTATAATTCTAATTATGTGATTCGAACCCATAGTGCATAATTTGTAAAACTTTACTATTATAGTAATTATGTAGTTTTTCTTTATTTTTTGTAATTTTTTATCATGGCAATTTTATTGTTTAAGGTTTTTCTTTTTAAAATTTATGTGATTTATTTTTTCTACCTGTTTTTCCTTCTTTTTGTTGTTTTTTTTTTGTTCTGTTTTAATTTAAGTGCAATTATATAATTTTTTTAACAAACTACAACAACTTGTAAATTTTTTTAAAAAGAAAAAAAGTTGTTGGTATATTTTTGTTCTTCTCTTTTCTGGTATATTTATCTTTCATTTAATAACTAAAGGGAATGGAAAAAATTATTAAAAGTAGAAGAATAACAGCGGCAGGACCTTCAGAAAAACTTGAGTTTATAAAAAAGTACTTAAAATTCAAAATTAAGTGGAGATATTATTTGGATTACAAAGAAACGGTAGGTAGGAAAAGTATAATTTATTTTTCGGGGAAGAACTATTTCGTTAGGATTTTCGATACCTGGGGCCAAATTACCGCTTATCGATCGAAAACTCAGACTTTTAAGCAAATATTGTGAAGTATACTTTAGGGATGTTCAAAGCTACTTCAATGCAAAAAGTTTATTGAAATTTGGTGTCCATTTTGATTCGTTTTTAAAAACATATAGTTTAATTAAACCTCTTTTACTACCTTTTGGCAAATAACTACAAAAAAATATAGTAAACTGAGCATCTTTTAAATAATTTTGATTATCCTTAAAGTATGCTATACAAATGTTTTGTAAATATCTAAGATTTCGATCGATATCGAATGCGGTAATTTGAACCCTAGTCATTTCTTCGTCAATGTTGTAGCCTATTAAATTTATACTTAAATTTTATTTTGAAATCGGGGAAATTTTTTTTCAAAATATTTATTGTCTTGTGTATGAAAATGTTAATTTAAAAGAACTAAAATGTCTCAAATACCCAATTTTCGCCAATATTTTTATGTTTCTGTCTAAAATCTTTCTAATTTTCCCAACTAAAAACTAAAAATTCTAATCCATTTAATTCCCAAAATATTTTCACAAATCGCTTTAAATATTGAAAACAAAATTTCCACAAATGTTTGGAAATACTTTAAATTCCAGCAGCAAAAGAACGAAAACAAAAAATGTAGTAAAAAAAGTAATTTTGTTGTTTTAGTTTAACATTTTCATTTAGTTTCTGCCTAAAAGTTTTGCAAAATAACAATTCACTCACTCACTCACTCACTCACTCCGTTTACATAGTTTCCTTCATTTTTCATCATTTTGATAAAATTGTTATATATAAAATATAAAATATTGTATAAAAATGCAAACAATGCAAAAGCTAAAAGTATGAAATAAAAATGAATATTAAAATTCAACATTCAACATTTTTATGCATGACTACGAATTCGCTAAAATGATGATGACGACGATGGCGATGTCGTTGACGAGAGACAGAGAGAGAGAGAGAGATGGGGATTACGTACGATGATACTTATCATCCTGATAATAATGATAATATTGCACTAAAAACTTTACATTGGTTTCAAATATGGATATGAATACTTCAATGTATCACATCATCGGTATTTATGATTTGGTTTAAAACTAAAGGAAACATTTTAGTTTTGTACATTTTTATGAGAGACACATTACGTAGTTATAACCGACTATGTGATACCCCTTCATAGGCGGATTTTCGAAAAATTGAAATGTTTTTATAGATGAAAAATTTCTTTTTTGTTAAATGTTATTATCATCCAAATGATTTTTTTAAGATTTAACAATTTCATTACAAAATTTTTATGAAATTTAGAACATACTTAGTTCGTTCACTTCACTTTACCAATATTTCTATGGGTAACAAACATCAGAAGAAATTTATAATATCCTCATTATCTTTACTTTGGTAGGGTATAATAAAACTTTAATATAATATAATATATATTAGAGATATATTGTGTTTACACTCAAAGAAATATTGATGAAATAATTCAATTTACATAAAGCGCCTTCATGTTGTATCATAGTGAACACGGCTGTGTTGGATTTTTGAAATATGTATGTGTAAAGTCAACACACTTTTATCTTTTAGTGCTTCAAAATATATTAAAGTAAATATTGCCAATATATTTTTTTAGGGTTTAACTTTTATTTTATTAACCTTTTTGTTGTTTAGAATTTGATAAGGTCAGTAGTTTTATAACACCTTTTAATTGTTTCAGTTGTATTGTAAACAATACTAAAATTTTGTTGGTAGTTGAATAATTTATACAAAAAAAAAATTGTTCATACAATTTATGGGCAATATATATTATGGTCCTTTGATAACTTTTTAGATTGAAACATGTTACAAAAAAATTCTTTCTGTGTTCTTTTTATACCCACCGTCAATAAGAATGGGTATATAAATTGAAGTTTATTCTGAATCCGTGTCTGTCTGTCTGTCTGTCTGTCTGTCTGTCTGTCTGTCTGTCTGTCTGTCTGTCTGTCTGTCTGTCTGTCTGTCTGTCTATCTGTCTGTCTGTCTGTCTGTCTGTCTGTCTGTCTGTCTGTCTGTCTGTCTGTCTGTCTGTCTGTCTGTCTGTCTGTCTGTCTGTCTGCCTGTCTGTCCGTCTGTCCGTCTGTCTGTCCGTATGTCTGTCGGTCTGCCTCTGTCTGTCTGTCCGTCCGTATGTTTGTCTGTCGGCACGATAAAACCTTAAGGAAAGGATATATGTCACTGGCATAAATATTCTTCATTTCTTGGTAAATGTTGACATTGAAATTTGCTAATAAATGTCTGTCTTTCTGTCTGTCTATCAGTCTGTCTATCTGTCTGTCTGTCTGTCTGTCTGTCTGTCTGTCTGTCTGTCTGTCTGTCTGTCTGTCTGTCTGTCTGTCTGTCTGTCTGTCTGTCTGTCTGTCTGTCTGTCTGCCTGTCTGTCTGTCTGTCTGTCTGTCTGTCTGTCTGTCTGTCTGTCTGTCTGTCTGTCTGTCTGTCTGTCTGTCTGTCTGTCTGTCTGTCTGTCTGTCTCTCTGTCTGTCTGTCTGTCTGTCTGTCTGTCTGTCTGTCTGTCTGTCCGTCTGTCCGTATATCTGTCTGTCTGTCTATTGTCGGCACGATACAACCTTAATTAAAGGGTATAAGTCACTGGCATAAATATTCTTCATTTCTTGAAAAATGTTGGTATTGAAATCGCGAAAAATCGGATCACATTTGACCATAGCTCCTGTATAACCTCGTCTAGGCTAATCGCTTATTTGCTAATAAATGTATGTCTGTCTGTCTGTCTGTCTGTCTGTCTGTCTGTCTGTATGTTTGTCTGTTTTTCTGTCTAAGAATCTTTGATATTTTCAAAACATTTCTATAGCATACTTTAAGGATAATCAAAATTATTTAAAATATGCTCAGTTTACATTATTTTTCTGTAGTTATTTGCCAAAAGATGACCAATAGTAAAAGTGTTTTAATTGAACTATATGTTTTTAAAAACGAATCAAAATGGATACCAAATTTCAATAAAATTTATGCATCGAAGCAACTTTGAACATCCCTAAAGTATACTTCACAATATTTGCTTAAAAGTCTCAGTTTCCGATCGTTATCGAATGCGGTAATTTGGCCTATGTACTTTTGGAACCACGAAATCGATAACCCTTAACAATTTAGAGAATATCTAAGAAGATCAGGGCCCAAATTACCGCATTCGATATCGATCGAAATCTTAGATACTTTCAAAACATTTGTATAACATACTTTAAGGATAATCAAAATTATTTAAAAGATGCACAGTTTACTATATTTTTTTGCCAAAAGATGAACAATAGTAAAAGAGTTTTAATTGAACTATATATTTTTAAAAAAGAATCAAAATTGATACCAAATTTCAATAAACTTTTTGCATCGAAGTAACTTTGAACATCCCTAAAGTATACTTCACAATATTCACTTAAAAGTCTGAGTTTTCGATCGACATCGAATGCGGTAATTTGGCCCCAGAACCCGAATTACCGCATTCGATATCAATCAAATCTTAGATATTTTCAAAACATTTGCATAACATATTTTAAGGATAATCAAAATTATTTAAAAGATGTTCAGTTTAATTTATTTTTTTTAATTATTTGCCAAAAGATGACCAATAGTAAAAGTGTTTTAATTGAACTATATATTTTGAAAAACGAATCAAAATGGATACCAAATTTCAATAAACTTTTTGCATCGAAGTAACTTTGAACATCCCTAAAGTATACTTCACAATATTTGCTTAAAAGTCTGAGTTTTCGATCGATATCGAATGCGGTAATTTTACCCCTGAAGTTATTTAAAAATTTATGTAGCATTGCCTTTTGGCAGCACTTTTATTTTAAGAAATCTTCTTTAAAATTTAAATATAATATTTTTAATTTTATTGTAAAATAATTTTAAAAAAATCTTCAAACTTCTACTTATTCTAAGAATAAGAAACTATCAACAATGTTTATTCTATTTTTCCTCTTAAACCAACAAAAAACTTTTCCTTTATCATTTAGCAAATAATAGATGGTTTTTTGTTACCAAAACCTTTCATGTGTAAACTTATTTGATAGAGATAAATATATTTAGTTGCAGCCGGGAGTATATACCGAATGCACTGAACCACAAAAAAAAAAGAAGGAAAATAATATTAAATGGCATAAAGAATTGAAGAAATGTGGGTTAATAATAATATTATAAGCGAAATAACAGATTTAGACATTTTGACAGCCTAAAAGTAGACTACACAAAATTTACTTACAAGTTTTTTTTTGCTTAATATCGTTTGCAATGGTTAGGGCCTAAGATTATAATTACGACATTTTATTCGAAGTTACAAATATTTTAGGAAAATGGTATTGCATACTTTTAGGATGCTCCTAGTTTTATATATTTAGAGTTATTTAAACATCTTGGAAAGGAAATTGAACAGATAAAACTGTTTTAATTTAAATAAGAATTTAATTTTAATTTAAATTAGAATTTAATAAAAATAAACATTAATTCCTTGGAAAGTCCTAAAAGTATGCAATATAATTTTGTTAAAGGTTTCCTAGATATACAACGACATAACGACATAACAAATAAGTGCATATGATTTTTTTCTAATAACTATTCGTACTAAGCGCCGTCTACTGATGTTCAAAGTAGAAAACATAAATTTTTTTTAACACAATAAAAGAAACATTTCACTAGTTTTCGTTAAATTATAATTTTGTTTAAATTATACTTTTTGTTCCCATTTGATAATTTCAATTCTCGAGGACTTTCATTAAACAATGGGACCATCTAAGAGCTCTAGCCAAAGAGAAATGTCTGGCAAATCTTAAGTTTCCGTCGGCTGCTCTAAATAATAAATATTTATGCTTTCAAAAAAAAAAAATATATATTCAAAAGTCCACTAGATTTTCTTTTTTTACACCTGAATATGGTGGACAAAGATGAAAAATAAAACAAAGTTACAGATTTTTTTTTTCTTCAACTTTTCTTTGCTACAAATGATTTTAATAGAAAAAGTAACTTATTTTTGGCCAAAACTACTTAACAAGGCTTTTGATGCTGAAAATATAATAAAACACGGGGCAAAAGAAAAATACAATAAAAAGAAAAACCGGAAACAAGCACCGAAAAAGTCCTTGACTAGAAAATTTAATGACTGAAGACAATTTTAGCATAACAAAGATTTTGAGCTTAAAATGTTTTGGAGTGTAGCTGAGGCTTGCTTTTTAAATTTAAAGAAATAGTTTTGTACAAAAAGTCTTTTGAATCTAAATATATATAGATATAATTTTTCTTATATCCCAAAAAGTATGCAATAATATTTTCTTTAAAAATATAAAATTTTTTGAAAAGTTTCGTATAAAAATAAGAAATTTAAAAAAAAATTTCCTATAAAGATAGAAAATTTTTAAAAACTTTCCTATAAAAATAGAAAAATTTAAAAAAAAAAATTCTATAAAAATAGAAGATTTTTGTGAAAATTTCCTATGAAAATAGAAAAATTTTTTATAAAAATTGAAAAATTTTTAAAAATTTCCTATGAAAATAAAAAATTTTCTATAAAAATAAGAAATTTTTGAAAAATTTCCTAAAAAATAAGAAATTTTCGAAAAATTTCCTATACAAATAAGAAATTTTTGAAAAATTTTCTTTAAAAATAAGAAATTTTTTAACAATTTTCTAAAAAATTTAAAAAATTTCCTGTCAAAATAGAAAATTTCCTATACAAATAGAAAATTTTTGAAAAATTTCCTATAAAAATAGGAAATTTTTGAAAAATTTTATATAAAAATATAAATTTTTTGAAGAATTTCCTATAAAAATAGAAAATTTTTCAGAAATTTCCAATAAAAATAGAAAATTTTTGAAAAATTTCCTATAAAAATAGAAAATTTTTGAAAAAATTCCTATAAAAATTAAAAAAATTGAAAAATTTCATATAAATATAGAAAATTTTTGGAAATTTTCCTATAAATGTAGAAAAGTTTTGAATAATTTTCTATAAAGAACATTTTTGAAAAATTTTCTATATATAAATAGGAAATTTTTGAAAAATTTCCTATAAAGATAGAAAATTTTCCTATAGAAATTGAAAATTTTTGAAAAATTTCCTGTAAAATTATATAATTTTTTTGAAAAATTTCCTATAAAAATAGAAAATTTTTGAAAAATTTGCTAACAAAAATTTAAAATTTTTGGAAAATTTCTTATTTGTATAGTAAGAAATTTTTGAAAAATTTTCTTTAAAAATAAGAAATTTTTGAAAAATTTCCTATAAAAATAAGAAATTTTCGAAAAATTTCCTATACAAATAAGAAATTTTCGAAAAATTTTCTTCAAAAATGAGAAATTTTTTAACAATTTTCCATAAAATAAAAAGATTTTTGAAAAATCTCTTAAAAAAGCACGAAATTTTTGAAAGGTTTCCTAACTAAAATAAGAAAATTTTTAAAAATTTTCGATACAAATAAGAAATTTTTTAAAAATTTCCTATAAAAATAACACATTTTTGAAAAATTTCCTATAAAAATAAGAAATTTTTGAAAAATTTCCTATAAAAATAAAAACTTTTTGAAAAATGACCTATAAAAATTAGAAATTTTTGAAAAATTTGCTATAAAAATTGAAAATTTTTGAAAAATTTCTTATAAAAATAGAAAATTTTTGAAAAATTTCCTATAAAAGTAGAAAATTTTTGAAAAATTTCCTATAAAAATAGAAAATTTTTGAAAAATTTCCTATAAAAATAGAACTTTTTGAAAAATTTCCTTTAAAATTAGAAAATATTTGAAAAGTTTCCTATAAAAATAGAAAACTTTTGAAAAATTTATTATAAAAATAGAAAATTTTTGAAAAATTTCCTATAAAAATAGAAAATTTTTGAAAAATTTCCTATAAAAATAGAAAATTTTTGAAAAATTTCCTATAAAAATAGAAAATTTTTGAAAAATTTCCTATAAAAATAGAAAATTTTTGAAAAAATTTCTATAAAAATAGAAAATTTTTGAAAAATTTCCTATAAAAATAGAAAATTTTTGAAAAATTTCCTATAAAAATAGAAAATTTTTGAAAAATTTCCTATACAAATAGAAAATTTTTGAAAAATTTCCTATAAAAATAGAAAATTTTTGAAAAATTTCCTATAAAAATAGAAAATTTTTGAAAAATTTCCTATAAAAATAGAAAATTTTTGAAAAATTTCCTATAAAAATAGAAAATTTTTGAAAAATTTCCTATAAAAATAGAAAATTTTTGAAAAATTTCCTATAAAAATAGAAAATTTTTGAAAAAATTCCTATAAAAATAGAAAATTTTTGAAAAATTTCCTATAAAAATAGAAAATTTTTGAAAAATTTCCTATAAAAATAGAAAATTTTTGAAAAATTTCCTATAAAAATAGAAAATTTTTGAAAAATGACCTATAAAAATTAGAAATTTTTGAAAAATTTGCTATAAAAATTGAAAATTTTTGAAAAATTTCTTATAAAAATAGAAAATTTTTGAAAAATTTCCTATAAAATTAGAAAATTTTTGAAAAATTTCCTATAAAAACAGAAAATTTTTTAAAAATTTCCTATAAAAATTGAAAATTTTTCATAAGCCCCTACAAGTAGGCAACATAGTATTTTTCTTGCTGAAATTTCTGTAAATATTTCTATGATAATATCACAAAATATTTTCATTAATTTAAATAAAAATTAGACAGTCCTCAAAAGTATGTAAAGCTAGAGCTTCAACAATATATTTATATAATTTGGTTTCTCTTGTTAATTTTTCAATGGGTTATTGGGTAATTCGTTCCCCATAAAATTCTGATTGCCGAAACTTTTGTAGTGATTCTTCTCTGCTGTGAATATTTTACTATTCACATTTTGAATTAACAATCAAGAGCAAAACCGTAAACGGTTGTACTTGCATATAAATTGCATTCATTTGAATATCCTCAAGGATACAAATCGCCAATGAATGTAAATTATATATGTTTTTGTCTGACTTACGGAAAAATGTGGCTGTATAAATGAATGTAAGTAGATATAAAGAAGTTTTCGTAAAAAAAGAAACAATACATTCAAAATCTTAACTATGTATAAAACTTCCATTTCTGTTAACAGAGATTATGGCCTCTTTGTCTGGTAGAACCAAAGAAGATGAAAAAATAACAAAAAAAATTTCTTGTTGAAGTCTCTCGTTAGTCAGGCTCTTGAATATTATTTAAAAGTATATAAATAATATTTAATTCCACTTTATATATTACACAATTCCATGTCCAAAAGAAAAATCCTAAGATAACAAGTAAATTGTATAACATTCAGGCTCTAAGTTGGCTGCTCTTATATCTCCTCTGATTTTGGGGCTCTAACAAAATCATCTGCCATTTGGAAGGTGTTAAAATGTAAGATAAAATATTTAAGTTTTTTTTGTGTCTTTTCCTCTTGTTTTACAAATTTTTTAGGCTGACAAAATTTATGGGGGAAAATTTTGTGATTTTTACATTTTGCCAGAGAAAGCAAGAACTAGGTCATTAAAAGAGGAACTAAAACTAGTGTCAATTTAGTTTTTCTATAAAAAAAATTCCAGCCTGAAAACAGCCATTTTAGTTGATGTTTTGCTTTGTTTTTAGCTCTTGAGCTGATTTATTCTGAAAAGTTTGAAATTTATGCCATTTGAATGATTTGTATTATTTCTATGCAAATTGATGCTTTTGAATTTGTTAAAATTTTTTGATTCCAAATAAGTAACGAATTTTTCAATTAACTGCAGAATAATTTAATTGGAAGAAGTTTGAATTTTACATTTGATCTTCAATCTTCAAAAAGTGCAAAAAAAATCGATAACATTTTCTCCTTCTTAGGGATTTTTAAAATAATTTTATTGCAAAAAATTTAATCGAAAGTGATATCTAAAGATATTCGTTTATTAAAATTAAATTCTTTTAACATCAGAGAACTTTTGAAAGTTTTTAAAAAATTAGAAATTTTTGAAAATTTTCCTATAAAAATAAGAATTTTTTGAAAATTTTCCTGTAAAAATCAGAAATTTTCAAAAATTTTCCTATAAAAATCAGAAATTTTCGAAAAATTTCCTATTAAAATAAGAAATTTTCAAAAAATTTCCTACTGAAATAAGAAACTTTTCAAAAATTTCCTATACAAATAGGAAATTTTTGAAAAATTTCCTATAAAAATATGAAACTTTTGAAAAATTTCTTTAAAAATAGGAAATTTTTAATAAAAATTTCTATAAAAGTAGGAAATTTTTGAAAAATTTCCTATAAAAATAAGAAATTTTTCAAAAAATTTCCTATAAAAATTGTAAATTTTTCAAAAAATTTCCTATAAACATAGGAAATTTTTCAAAAATTTTTCTATAAAAATAGGAAATTTTGCTAAAATGTTCCTATAAAAATAGCAAATTTTTTTTAAATTTTCCGATAAAAATAGGAAATTTTTTAAAAATTTTCCTATAAATAAAGTTTTGAAAAATTTCCTATAAAAAAAGGAAATTTTCGAAAAATTTCCTATAAAAATAGGAAATTTTTGAAAAATTTCCTATAAAAAATAAGAATTTTTTGAAAAATTTGCTTTAAAAATAGGACATTTTTGAAAATTTTCCTATAAAATAAAAAAAAAATTTGAGAAATTTTCTATAAAAATAGGAAAATTTTGAAAATTTTCCTATACAAAAAAGAAATTTTTGACAAATTTAATATAAAACAAAAAAATTGTTGATAAATTTCCTATAAAAATTGGAAATTTTTGAAAAATTCCCTATAAAAATAGGAAATTTTGAAAAATTTCCTGTAAAAAAGGAATTTTTTGAAAATCTCCTATAAAAATAAGAAATTTTTGAAAAATTTGCTATAAAAATAGAAAATTTTTGAAAAATTTTCCTCTAATAATAGAAAATTTTTGAAAATTTTCCTATAAAATAAAAAAAACTCTATAAAAATAGGAAAATTTTGAAAAATTTCCTATACAAAAAAGAAATTTTAAACAAATTTAATATAAAACAACTAAATTTTTGATAAATTTCCTATAAAAATAGGAAATTTTTGAAAAAGTTCCTATAAAAATAAGAAATTTTTGAAAAATTTTCTATATAAATAATACATTTTTGAAAAATTTCCTATAAAAATATATAAAATATATAAAAATAGAAAATTTTTGTAAAATTTCCTATAAAATTAGACAATTTTTGAAAAATTTCCTATAAAAATAGAAAATTTTTGAAAAATTTCCTATAAAAATAGAAAATTTTTGAAAAAATTTCTATAAAAATAGAAAATTTTTGAAAAATTTCCTATAAAAATAGAAAATTTTTGAAAAATTTCCTATAAAAATAGAAAATTTTTGAAAAATTTCCTATAAAAATAGAAAATTTTTGAAAAATTTCCTATACAAATAGAAAATTTTTGAAAAATTTCCTATAAAAATAGAAAATTTTTGAAAAATTTCCTATAAAAATAGAAAATTTTTGAAAAATTTCCTATAAAAATAGAAAATTTTTGAAAAATTTCCTATAAAAATAGAAAATTTTTGAAAAATTTCCTATAAAAATAGAAAATTTTTGAAAAATTTCCTATAAAAATAGAAAATTTTTGAAAAATTTCCTATAAAAATAGAAAATTTTTGAAAAATTTCCTATAAAAATAGAAAATTTTTGAAAAAATTTCTATAAAAATAGAAAATTTTTGAAAAATTTCCTATAAAAATAGAAAATTTTTGAAAAATTTCCTATAAAAATAGAAAATTTTTGAAAAATTTCCTATAAAAATAGAAAATTTTTGAAAAATTTCCTATACAAATAGAAAATTTTTGAAAAATTTCCTATAAAAATAGAAAATTTTTGAAAAATTTCCTATAAAAATAGAAAATTTTTGAAAAATTTCCTATAAAAATAGAAAATTTTTGAAAAATTTCCTATAAAAATAGAAAATTTTTGAAAAATTTCCTATAAAAATAGAAAATTTTTGAAAAATTTTCTATAAAAATAGAAAATTTTTGAAAAATTTTCTATAAAAGTAGAAAATTTTTGAAAAATTTCCTATAAAAATAGAAAATTTTTGAAAAATTTCCTATAAAAATAGAAAATTTTTGAAAAATTTCCTATAAAAATAGAAAATTTTTGAAAAATTTCCTATAAAAATAGAAAATTTTTGAAAAATTTCCTATAAAAATAGAAAATTTTTGAAAAATTTCCTATAAAAATAGAAAATTTTTGAAAAATTTCCTATAAAAATAGAAAATTTTTTAAAAATTTCCTATAAAAATAGAAAATTTTTTTAAAATTTCCTACAAAAATAGAAAATTTTTGAAAAATTTCCTATAAAAATAGAAAAATTTCCTATAAAAATAGAAAATTTTTGAAAAATTTCCTATAAAAATAGAAAAATTTTGAAAAATTTCCTATAAAAATAGAAAATTTTTGAAAAATTTCCTATAGAAATAGGAAATTTTTGAAAAATTTCCTTAAAAATAGGAAATTTTTGAAAAATTTCCTTAAAAATAGGAAATTTTTGAAAAATTTCCTTAAAAATAGGAAATTTTTGAAAAATTTCCTATAAAAATATAAAGTTTTTAAACATTTTTGGTGGTAATATCTGCTTTGGCACAGCCTAATATAACACTATTACATGTTTTAATTGACAAAACCAAGTGTTAATTCGTAAACTTTAGAACTTAATGATTTGTAGTTTCAATAAGTTTCAACTATTTTATTTTATTCCTTCCTAAAATGTTATTAATTGTTTATTGTGGTTGACTTGACCACAAAAAACAAAAAGAAAGAAAGGAAATATTTAAAGTTTGAATATAAAAACCCAAAAAATCTATTAAGTTTACTCGTTCTTGTTTTTAATCAAATCCTTTCTTCTAATGATTTACTATTTAATTTCTGCATTTACAACTTGGGATTTTTGTTTTTTGGTTTTCCTTAAGTTTTGCTTTCGTTGTTAAGTCGTTTTCCCATTTCCAAATAAATGCAAGTCTCAACTTGAACATATCCCTATAGAAAATGAAAAATATAGTTATCTAATTTTTTATTGTGGAAAACGATTACATGTTTCCAGAAAATAATTGTTAGAATTCAGTTGTTTTGTTACTCGATCTTGGCCGTGTGAGTAAGGAAGTGCTTGTGTGTGTGTGTATGTGTGCCTATGCTGGCATCTCAGTTTCTATGAGTATTTCCTTTTCCTTGTAGTTCCTTTTTGTTTTCCTTTTATTTGTGGTTGTAATTTTTGTTGTTCTGCTATTGCTCTTGCTCTGGCTGTTGTGGTTTTATTGTTTTATTTATTCTACTTAAGAAATGAATGTTTGTCGGAAAGTACCACTTGATGCCTAAACAACTTATGAATTGCCATAAAGTTTTACTTTTTTATTTATATTTTTTTTCTACATTAAAGTTGTTAGTCTTTTTTTTTTTGAAAACTTGTTGTACATTTAGAACTACAACACTTGGGTATTTCACTGTGTTTTTCTTCAAGGAGCAAAGTTGCTCCATTTAAACATAACTTTTTGTAAAGTGTAAACTAGATTTATTAAGAATTGCATTTAATTAAAATTAATGAAAAACTATTGATAAGATAATTTTTGTTAACAGCTAAATAAAATGTTTTATACAATATTTGTAGGAGTTCGCATTAAAACGTAAAAATTTCATATTTTAAGAAAAGTGAGCTAAGAAGTCATACTATTTTCTTTAGTGGATTTTACAGTTATTTTAAATAAAATCTCCGAAAATACCAAGCAATTGACCAATAAAATAAACATACTTTTTTGACCTTGCAGACCTCAAACCTAGAGTACTAATGATCGTTAGACACTACAATTTATCCAAAAATTTTCTATAGAAACATTTTTTTACTAAACAATTTTTAATTGGAAAATTTTCCATAGAAAAAGTTTTTATTAGAAAATTTCCTATAGAAAAATTTCTTATTGCAAAATTTTGTAAAGAATTTTATAGAAACATTTTCTATAGATAAATTGTTTATCGAAAAATGTTAAAAAAAAATTTCGTATAGAAAACTTTTTTTATTGAAAAATTTTCTATTGAAAATTTTTTTTATTAAAAAGTTTTATTGTAGTGTATTGCACTAAGATCCCAATTTATTACAATTATTTATTATTGTATTAAATAGTTTTTTGATAAAACTAAACACATATTGGTTTGGAAATCTTTCCTCGACGCATTTCGATGGTTGGCTTAGGATTATTCCATTCTAGACAGAGCAATACACATATATGATATCTTATTTGCGGGGCAGAATAAATACGAATTATTGTATCCAACAAATATCAACATAAAGCCATTATTATCATCTGAACAAACAAATTGTTGATCGAAAAATTTTTTTATAAAATTTTTTTTATCCAAAAATTTTTTGTATAAAATTTTTTTTTTAACGAAAAGTTTTGTATTGAAAAATGTTTTTATTGAAAATTTTTCTATAGAAAATTTTTTTTATTAAAAAATTTTCTACTGAAAAATGTTTTTAGTGAAAAATTTTCTAAAGAAAAACATTTTATTGAAACATTTTCTATAGAAAAATTTTTTTATTAAAAAATTTTCTATAGAAAATTTTTCAATAAAAAAATTTTCTATAGAAAATTTTTTTATTAAAATATTGTCTATATAAAAATATTTTTCTAAAGAAAAACATTTTATTGAAACATTTTCTATAGAAAAATTTTTTTATTAAAAAATTTTCTATAGAAAAATTTTTTTATTGAAAAATTTTCTATAGAAAATTTTTTTATTAAAATATTGTCTATATAAAAATATTTTTCTCGAAACGTTTTCTATAAAAAAAAAATTATCAAAAAATATGTACAGAAACAATTTCTTTTGGAAAAATTTGTTTATTGAAAAAATTTCTAAAAAAAAACATATTTTCTAAATAAAATTTTTTTATTAAAATATTTTTTATTAAAAATTTTTTTCCTTAAAAAATTTTCTACATAATAATTTTTTAAATTTTCTACAGAAATATGTTCCTTTAGAAAAATTTTCTATAGAAAAAATTTTTTATTGAAAAATTTTCTATAGAAAATTTCTATTTTTATAAAATTTTTTATTTTTATAGGAATTTTTCATAAAATTTTCCATTTTTATAGGAATTTTTCAAACCTTTTTCTATCTTTATAGGAAATTTTTTAAAAGAATTCTATTTTTGTAGGAAATTTTTCTTAAATTTTCAATTTTTATAGGAAATTTTATAAAAATGTTCTATTTTTAAAGGAATTTTTTAAAAATTTTTCTATTTTTATAGGCAAATTTTCAAAAATTTTCTATTTTTATATAGAGAATTTTTTTTTTAAATTTTCTATTTTTATAGGAAATTTTTCAAAAATTTTCTAATTTTATAGGAAATATTTCAAAAATTTTCTATTTTTATAGGAAATTTTTCAAAAATTTTCTATTTTTATAGGAAATTTTTCAAAAATTTTCTATTTTTATAGGAAATTTTTCAAAAATTTTCTATTTTTATAGGAAATTTTTCAAAAATGTTCTATTTTTATAGGAAATTTTTCAAAAATTTTCTATTTTTATAGGAAATTTTTCAAAAATTTTCTATATTTATAGGAAATTATTCAAAAATTTTCTATTTTTATAGGAAATTTTTCAAAAATTTTCTATTTTTATAGGAAATTTTTCAAAAATTTTCTATTTTTATAGGAAATTTTTCAAAAATTTTCTATTTTTATAGGAAATTTTTCAAAAATTTTCTATTTTTATAGGCAAATTTTCAAAAATTTTCTATTTTTATAGGCAAATTTTCAAAAATTTTATATTTTTTTAGGAAAATTTTCTATTTTTATAGGAAATTTTTCAAAAATTTTCTATTTCTATAGGAAATTTTTAAAAAATTTTCTATTTTTATAGGAAATTTTTCAAAAATTTTCTATTTTTATTGGAAATTTTTCAAAAATTTTCTATTTTATAGGAAATTTTTCAAAAATTTTCTATTTTTATAGGAAATTTTTCAAAAATTTTCTATTTTTATAGGAAATTTTTCAAAAATTTTCTATTTCTATAGGAAATTTTTCAAAAATTTTCTATTTCTATAGGAAATTTTTCAAAAATTTTCTATTTTTATAGGAAATTTTTCAAAAATTTTCTATTTTTATAGGACATTTTTCAAAAATTTTCTATTTTTATAGGAAATTTTTCAAAAATTTTCTATTTTTATAGGAAATTTTTCAAAAATTTTCTATTTTTATAGGAAATTTTTCAAAAATTTTCTATTTTTATAGGAAATTTTTCAAAAATTTTCTATTTTTATAGGAAATTTTTCAAAAATTTTCTATTTTTATAGGAAAGTTTTCAAAAATTTTCTATTTTTATAGGAAAATTTTCAAAAATTTTCTATTTTTATAGGAAATTTCTCAAAAATTTTCTATTTTTATTGGAAATTTTTCAAAAATTTTCTATTTTTATAGGAAATTTTTCAAAAATTTTCTATTTTTATAGGAAATTTTTTAAAAATTTTCTACTTTTATAGGAAATTTTTTAAAAATTTTTTATTTTTATAAGAATTTTTGAAAAAATTTTCTATTTTTATAGGAAATTTTGCAAAAATTTTCTATTTTTATAGGAAATTTTTCAAAAATTTTCTGTTTTTATAGGAAATTTTTCAAAAATTTTCTATTTCTATAGGAAATTTTTCAAAAATTTTCTATTTCTATAGGAAATTTTTCAAAAATTTTCTATTTTTATAGGAAATTTTTCAAAAATTTTCTATTTTTATAGGAAATTTTTCCAACATTTTCTATTTTTATAGGAAATTTTTCAAAAATTTTCTATTTTTATAGGAAATTTTTCAAAAATTTTCTATTTTTTTAGGAAAGTTTTCAAAAATTCTCTATTTTTTTAGGAAAATTTTCAAAAATTGTCTATTTTTATAGGCAATTTTTCAAAAATTTTCTATTTTTATAGGCAATTTTTCAAAAATTTTCTATTTTTATAGGAAATGCTTCAAAAATTTTCTATTTTTATAGGAAATTTTTCAAAAATTTTTTATTTTTATAGGAAATTTTTCAAAAATTTTCTATTTTTATAGAAAATTTTTCAAAAATTTTTTATTTTTATAGGAAATTTTTCAAAAATTTTCTATTTTTATAGGAAATTTTTCAAAAATTTTCTATTTTTTAGGAAATTTTTCAAAAATTTTATATTTTTAAAGGAAATTTTTTCTATTTTTAAAGGAAATTTTTCAAAAGTTTTTTATTTTTATGAGAAATTTTTCAAAAATTTTCTATTGTTCTAGGAAATTTTTCAAAAATTTTCTATTTTTATGGGAGATTTTTCAAAAATTTTCTATTTTATAGGAAATTTTTTAAAAATGATCTATTTTTATAGGAAAATTTTTAGAAATTTTCTATTTTGATAGGAAAATTAAAGAAAAATTTTCCATTTTTAAACTTAACTCTGGATTTAATTTAAACTTTCCTTCACTTATTCACTTGCCAGTATTTACTGTATGAAGGACCCGAAAACCTTTCCCTGATGACTCACTATCAATAAAGATATTCTCGTTGTTTTTTTATTTTTCCTTAATTTTCAATTATATTTTTCTTGTCTAATTGAGTTTTGTTTCTTGGCTTTTAATTGCATTTGATTTTTATGGCACTTTTTTCATATTAAACACCCAAACAGCCGTAATTTAGTAGGACTGTGTCTGAGTGTGTGTCTTAGTCTAAACTGTGTGAACCTTAAAAAGATTGTAATGGAAAATTAGAGTGCAATTTGCGTTTATAACGAATACTATGTACCCTTTATCCTATATAATATAAATGATTTAATAGAAATTTAAAACAAAGTGCTAATAACTACTAACAGTTGGGCTGAAAATTTTTAGTGTTTCAGAAAAAGACATGTTTTTACCTTTAAGGTCATCACGAATAGTCTTACAGTTTTCGATACTATTTGTATAACCTCGAAATAGGGCAATTTCGTCGATTACCTCATAAACTAATACTTCGATAGTTAAAACATTTATTACTGTTAAAACATTTATTACTGTAGCATACTTTTAGGATGGCCTAATAATATATAACATATAAAGTTCACTACATTGTGGCAATTTGGCCGTTGATATTTACAAATAACATTAACAACTTATATCGGGGCACCTCATTACCACAGTAGGGCCAACATGTCTTAGGAAAATTCTCAAAACAAACTTATAATACCCATAATCACCCATAGTATAGGGTATTCTACAACATAATATAAAATTCTTAATAAAAAATTATACTCCTAGGAGATGATTATTTTGCCTGTATAGCTATAAATTAACGTTAACAACTTGGCTGCAGTTAGTTCGGTACCAGCAGATTCCTTGTACTAAATTTCTACTAAACAAC
Organism: Stomorhina lunata; assembly: GCA_933228675.1. NCBI lineage: Eukaryota > Metazoa > Arthropoda > Insecta > Diptera > Rhiniidae > Stomorhina > Stomorhina lunata. The sequence continues at coordinate 31,465,348 of OW121744.1, read as the reverse complement.
TAAACGTAGTATTAGTACTAGTTCCTTTGCCGTTAATAAAGGAAAGTGCTGCCAAATAGAGTTGACTGTAATTTTTAACGTTACACTTTATTACAATTTGTCAGAGTCGTCGGCGTTTGAAAATAATTAAATTTTATTGAACCTAAATGACATTAAAAGTGGTGGCGAAAAGAAAAAAAATTAAACTAAATTGAATTTTTTACTACAATAATAAATAGTGGAAAAAATCATGTAGTTTGCTTTTAGGCTGCGGGATATATAAGACCGGCCCGAGCTTAGGATAAATGAAAATTGAGTTTTAAGCTATCAACGATGGCAAAACAATTGATTTCGGCTCGACTATATAAAACCTTATTCCGTTAAGTCTTATGGTACCCCATTTACACGGAAAGTGATTGAAGTTATGTGGGAGTTCAGATCAATTTCATTAATATACAAAACTGAACTTTCTAAGTTAAATTGGTTTCTTAAAAAAGTTTTCATTAAATTGTTTCCCTAAAAAATTTGTATACAACATTTGTATAGCATACTTTTAGGATAATATATAATATATAAGATACATTATATTGTTACTCATTTGTCAAAAGTTCCCTTATAGTAAATGAATTTAATTTAAACCAAATGTTTTGACAAATAAACGGATAGTACCTGGTTGACCGAGCCTTGCTCATAGCTTTATGATAAGCATTTTGAGGAAAATTTTAAAGTTTTTATATATTTTATATTATAAAGTGCTAAAATAAATTTAGAGGAAAGACATTGTAGAAATATTCAGTTAATTTTGAATCATTTGATTTATTTTGTCCGACCAACACATAGTTTACAGTTTAACTCATTTCGAATAATTTTGGAAATTATTCATATCAGAAACAGAAACCTCCGTCGACTCATGCGCAACAACTTTGCTAAAGATTATAGTCCGATCAAATGCACAGTTTACGATTTAATTCATTTTGAGTAGTTTGCAGTGGCGCCACCTGAAGTTGTTCATACCATATAAGAAACCTTTGTCTGCTTATTCGTAACTACTTTGCTTATGATTATAACATGATCAAATGCACAGTTTACGATTTTATTCACTTTGAGTAATTTTCTGTGGCGCCACCTGTCGAGCTTTGCTCATTCCAATTCATAAACCTTCTTCGGCTTATCCGTAACAACTTTGCTGAAGATTATAGCATGATTAAATGTACAGCATACGATTAAATTGACTTTGAGTAAATTTCGGTGGCGCCACCTGTCGAAATTTCTTCATACCAACTAAGAAACCTTCGTCGGCTCATGTGCAACAACTTTGCTAAAGATTGAAGCATGATTTAATGTACAGATTACGATTAAATTGACTTTGAGTAATATTCTGTAGCGCCACCTGTTAGAAATTATTCATACCAACTAAAAAGAGTTCGTCGGCTCATGCGCTACAACTTTGCTAAAGATCATAGCATGATCAAATGTACAGTTTACGCTTTAATTAATTTTTAGTAATTTTCAATTGCGCCCTTTTTAAAAACTTCATATTTTGATAGGAAATTCAAAAAAAATTCTTATCTATAGTAATTTTTTCAAAAAAGTTCTTATTTTTATAATATTTTTTTTTAAATTTCTTATTTGTAGAGGAAATTTTTCAAAAATTTCTTACGTTTATAGGGAAATTTTTTAAATATATCTTATTTTTATAGAAAGTTTTTCAAAAATTTATTACTTTTATAGGATTTTATCCAAAATGTCCTTTTTTATAGGAAATTTTTCAAAAATTTCTTATATTTGAAGGGAAATTTTCAAAAATTTCATATTCTTATGGGAAATTTTTCACATATTCATATTTCTATAGTAAATTATTCAAAAATTTCATATTTTTATAGGAAATTTTTCAAAAATTTCCTATTTTCCAATTTTTATAGGAAATTTTTCAAAAATTTCCAATTTTTATAGGAAATTTTTCAAAAATTTCCTATTTTTATTGCAAATTTTTCAAAAATTTCTTATTTTTATAGAAAAATTTTCAAAAATTTCAATTTTTATAGGAAATTTTTCAAAAATTTCATATTTTTATAGGAAAATTTTCAAATAAATATATCTTAATTTTATAGGAAATTTCATCAAAAATTTCTTATTTTTATAGGAAATTTTTCAAAAATTTCCTATTTTTAAAAGAAATTTTTCAACAATTTCTTATTTTTATAGGAAATTTTTCAAAAAACTTCTTATTTTTGTAGGAAATTTTTCAAAAATTTCTTATTTTTATAGGAAATTTTTCAAAAATTTCTTATTTTTATAGGAAATTTTTCAAAAATTTCTTATTTTTATAGGAAATTTTTCAAAAATTTCTTATTTTTATAGGAAATTTTTCAAAAATTTCTTATTTTTATAGGAAATTTTTCAAAAATTTCTTATTTTTATAGGAAATTTTTCAAAAATTTCTTATTTTTATAGAAAATTTTTCAAAAATTTCTTATTTTTATAGAAAATTTTTCAAAAATTTCTTATTTTTATAGAAAATTTTTCAAAAATTTCTTATTTTTATAGAAAATTTTTCAAAAACTTCTTATTTTTGTAGGAAATTTTTCAAAAATTTCTTATTTTTATAGGAAAATTTTCAAAAATTTCTTATTTTTTTAAGAAATTTTTCAAAAATTTCTTATTTTTATAGAAAATTTTTCAAAAATTTCCTATTTTTATAGAAAATTTTTCTAAAATTTCCTATTTTTATAGAAAATTTTTCTAAAATTTCTTAATTTTATAAGAAAATTTTCAAAAAATTTTTTATTTTTATCGGAAATTTTTCAAAAATTTCTTATTTTTATAGGAAAACTTTTAAAAATTTCCTATTTTTAAAGGAAATTTTTCAACAATTTCTTATTTTTATAAGAAATTTGAAAAAAAAATTTTTTATATTTTATTGGAAATTTTTCAAAAATTTCTTATTTTTATAGGAAATTTTTCAAAAAGTTTGTATTTTTTATAGGAAAATTTTCAAAAATTTCTTATTTTTATAGGAAATTTTTCAATTTTTTTTTTATTTTTTAGAAAATTTTTCAAAAATTTCTTATTTTTATAGGAATTTTTTCAAAAATTTCTTATTTTTATAGGAAATTTTTCAAAAATTTCTTATTTTTATAGGAAATTGTTCAAAAATTTCTTATTTTTATAGGAAATTTTTTAAAAATTTCTGATTTTTATAGGAAATTTTTTAATAACTTCTTATTTTTATAGGAAATTTTTCAAAAATTTCTTATTTTTATAGGAAATTTTTCAAAAATTTCTTATTTTTATAGGAAATTTTTCAAAAATTTCTTATTTTTATAGGAAATTTTTCAAAAATTTGAAAATTTTTGTTTTTACCTTATTGACCCTAACACATAAAAAATATAGTTTACCTTAACATAATTAGGGTGTTAACCTGTAACAACTCTTCTAAAGCCGGTCTAATTTTCTATATCTACAACATTTAATTTTAAATTACTTTTATTTATTGCAAATGCGAACCTGAAACATCATTAATAGCAGAACCTCTAAATTTTAGTTTGCTTAAAGCTTTATAACAATAATGTCCAAACAAAACTTCTAATTTTCTAATTTTGAGGTTTTTATGTTGACGTTTTTTGCTCTATTCGGTTGCAGTTTTAATTAAATCACACAAGAATTATAGAATAAATTGAAGAAAAAATCTTAAAATCATATGAACGTTAATTGCTCTAAATGCCAGACTAATAAATATTTGTGACAACACACACACATACGCAAAATGAAATACATAAATAAAGGATCTCTTACACTTACATATATGTATGTGGCAACACCCAACAATCATTTTCTACAGAAGTGATTACAATATGGAAAATGTTATCGTCGATACCAATCGAAATATAAGATATTTCAGAAACATTTGTGTAGCATACTCTTAGGATAATCTAGATAATACGTAATATATAAGATTCACTACATTGTAACTTATTTGTCAAAAGCTCCCTGATAGGAAAAGAATTTCATTTAATCCAAATGTTTTGACAAATAAACGGATATGTATACATATCAAATTTTTTTAATCTATTTGCAAAATGATTTTGAAAATCCCTAAAATATGTTACATTATATTAGATTAAAAATCTGATTTTTCGATCGATATCGAATGCGGCCCTTATATAATTCAGCATTTGAAGGGGGAAATAGAGATTCGTTTTTAAGATTTTATTAGTCTTCTTTTTACTAATAAATAAAGTTTAGGCAAAATTTAGTAAAATAGAGATCAACAGGATCGGTAGAAAAATTGGCAGGATCGGAGTATCAAGACTTTTTTCATAGGAAATGTTTCAAAATTTTTTTTTGCGAATATTTGTTATTTTGATAGGAAATTTTTCAAAAATTTCTTATTTTGATAGGAAATTTTCCAAAAATTTCTGATTTTTATAGAAAACTTTTTAAATTTTTTTTTTTATAGAAAATTTTTCAAAAATTTCTTATTTTTATAGAACATTTTTCAAAAATTTCTTATTTAGAACATTTTTCAAAAATTTCTTATTTTGTAGGAAATTTTTCAAAAAATTTCCTATTTTTAACGAAATTTTTGAAAAATTTCATATTTTTATAGAAAATTTTTCAAAATTTTCTTATTTTTATAGGAAAATCTAAAATTTTTTTTTTTATTTTTATAGGAAATTTATCAAAAATTGTTTATTTTGTAGGAAATTTTTGTTATTCTTTATAGGAAATTTTTTAAAAATTTCTTATTTTTATAGGAAATTTTCTATAAATTCCTTATTTTTATAGGAAATTTTCTATAAGTTCCTTATTTTTTTTAGGAAATTTTTCTAAAATTTTTTATTTTTAAATAAAATTTTACAAAAATTTCTAAATTTTATAGAGAAGTTTTCACAAATTTCTTTTTTTTATAGAAAAATTTTCAAAAAATTCCTATTTTTATAAGAAATTTTTCAAAAATTTCTTATTTTAATAGGAAATTTTTCAAAAATTTCTTATTTGTATATGAAATTTTTCAAAAATTTCTTATTTTTATAGGAAATTTTTCAAAAATTTCATATTTTTATAGGAAATTTTTAAAAAATTTCTTATTTTTATAGGAAATTTTTCAAAAATTTCATATTTTTATAGGAATTTTTTTTTAAAAATTTCTTATTTGTATATGAAATTTTTAAAAAATTTCTTATTTTTATAGGAAATTTTTCAAAAATTTCTTATTTTTATAGGAAATTTTTCAAAAATTTCATATTTTTATAGAAAAATTTTTCAAAAATTTCTTATTTGTATATGAAATTTTTAAAAAATTTCTTATTTTTATAGGAAATTTTTCAAAAATTTCTTATTTTTATAGGAAATTTTTCAAATATTTCTTATTTTTATAGGAAATTTTTCGAAAATTTCTTATTTTTATAGGAAATTTTTCAAAATTTCTTATTTTTAAAGGAAATTTTTCAAAATTTTCTTATTTTTAAAGGAAATTTTTCAAAAATTTCTTATTTTTATAGGAAATTTTTCAAAAATTTCTTATTTTTATAGGAAATTTTTCAAAAATTTCTTATTTTTAAAGGAAATTTTTCAAAAATTGATTTTTTTGATGGTATATATTTTTTTTTTTAATTTCTTATTTTTATAGGGAATTTCTTATATATTATAGAAAATTTTTATTTTAATAGGGAATTTTTCAAAATTTTCTAATTTTTTAAAGTAATTTTTAAAAAATTTCTTAATTTTAAAGAAAATTTTTCAAAGATTTCTTATTTTATAGGAAATTTTTCAAAAATTCCTACTTTTTATAGGAAATTTTTCAAAAATTTCTTATTTTTATAGAAATTTTTTCAAAAATACTTATTTCTATACGAAATTTTTCAAAAAATTTTTATTTTTATAGGAAACTTTTTATAAAAATTCTTATTTCTTATAGGAAATTTTTCAAAAATTTCGTATTTTTGTATTAAATTTTTCAAAAATTTCTTCTTTTTATAGGAAATTTTTTTAGAAGTTTTCAAAAATTTCTTTTTTTTACAGTAAAATTTTTAAAAATTTATTTTTTTTACAGAAAAATTTTCAAAAAATTCCTATTTTTATAAGAAATTTTTCAAAAATTTCTTATTTTAATAGGAAATTTTTCAAAAATTTCTTTTTTTTATAGGAAATTTTTCAAAAATTTCTTATTTTTATTGGAAATTTTTCGAAAATTTCCTATTTCTATAGGAAATTTTTAAAAAATTTCTTATTTTTATAGAACATTTTTAATATTAATGGAAAATTTTTCAAAAACTATAACGGGCGTGGTTTTGTTGAAGACTGATTTAAATGCTCTTTCAAATTTAAATCATTTCACAAAATATCTTAAAATAATTCCTAAAAATCATCTTTTCTTCTTATTTTGCAATTCTTAGTATGAATTAATTTGAAAAACTTCTGCCATTTGGCTGGCAGTTTTTATTAAAGAATTTCTTTAAACATATGTTTCCTCAGTCAACTGATTACTGTGTGTTAGTCGGTCTGTCTGTGTATTTAACTCTAGGAATATAAGAATTTTGTGTAATTTTATCTTATTTATTCTTATGGTTTATTTATGGTAGAGTATCATTTACACTTAATTAAAAGCCAAAGTTGAATAAAATAAATAAAAAAAATAAAAAAACTTAATTTAAGAAAAAGGCAACCAGGGAGAACAAAAAAGGAAAATAACTTTAGTTATAGAGTAGAAAAATAAGTTAACAAAATTAAATGTTTGAAATAAAAGAAGAATGAGTTGAAATTACAGACACATTCAAATGGTTACATTTCTGGTGGAGTTTATTCATACTTACATGCAGGGATGCTTTTAGACTATATGTAGGATTATTTTAACCAAAGACTTTGCTTTCAGTTCTTAACAGGTTCCATTAGGTTTAGTCCGATTATAAATGACCCCATAACCCTTAGGTGAAGAATATATAGACTAACTAACATTGACTCTTCTTATGTGACAAAAGCTTGTAGTGTAAAGACCCCCTTTAATATATACTCCAAAAATTTCTAGTCCCTTAGACATATGAAGGAAATTTACTATGTATTTACAGTCATATTATAATACTCGTAGTTATACAAATTTTTTCTAAAAATTTTTTACATTATTGTTTAATGTACAATTGTATAAATTGAAAATTGTACAATCAAAAACAAACTTATACTTACACTTAAAGTATAGCATATTTTTGTGGGTGTTAACCTACAAATATAATATATCCTACAAGTAAAAAATAAAGAATTACAAAATGAATGAATAGATGAAGGAAAATAAGTCAAAATGGAAACGACACCATCTAGAAAGTAGTAATTTTAATATTTCACCAAAGCCATCGCATAAAATCCAAATCAAAATAAGACACTCGTGCTTGAATACCCTTAATAATCACAACAGAACTTTTCTCTAAGCTAAGAACTAGTTCTAGTTCAGGTTCTAGTTCTAGTTCAGATTCAAGTTCAGGTTCTAGTTCAGGTTTTAGTTCAGGTTCTAGTTCAGGTTTTAGTTCAAGTTCTAGTTCAGGTTCGAGTTCAGGTTCTAGTTCAGGTTCTAGTTCAGGTTCCAGATCAGGTTCTAGTTCAGGTTCTAGTTCAGGTTCTAGTTCATGTTCTAGTTCAAGTTCTAGTTCAGGTTCTAGTTCAGGTCCTAGTTCAGGTTCTAATTCAGGTCCTAGTTCATTTACTAGTTCAGGTTCTAGTTCAGGTTCTAGTTCAGGTTCTAATTCAATTCTAGTTCTAGTTCAGGTTTTAGTTCAGGTTCTAATTCAGGTCCTAGTTCATTTCCTAGTTTAGGTTCTAGTTCAGGTTTTAGTTCAGGTTCTAGTTCAGGTTCTAGTTTAGATTCTACTTCAGTTCTAGTACAGTTCTAGTACAGGTTCTAGTTCAGATTCTAGTTCAGGTTCTAGTTCAGGTTCTATTTCAGATTCTAGGTCAGTTCTACTTCAGGTTCTAGTTCAATTCTAGTTCTAGTTGAGGTTCTAGTTCAGGTTCTAATTCAGGTCCTAGTTTATTTTCTAGTTCAGGTTCCAGATCTGGTTCTAGTTCAGGTTCTAGTTCAGGTTTTAGTTCAAGTTCTAGTTCAGGTTCTAGTTCAGGTTCTAGTTCAGGTTCTAGTTCATGTTCTAGTTCAAGTTCTAGTTCAGGTTCTAGTTCAGGTCCTAGTTCAGGTTCTAATTCAGGTCCTAGTTCATTTACTAGTTCAGGTTCTAGTTCAGGTTTTAGTTTAAGTTCTAGTTCAGGTTCTAGTTCAGGTTCTATTTCAGATTCTAGTTCAGGTTTTAGTTCAGGTTCTAGTTCAGGTTTTGTTTAGGTTCTATTTCAGATTCTAGTTCAGGTTCTAGTTCAAGTTCTAGTTCAGGATCTAGTTCCGGTTTTAGTTCAGGTTCTTGTTCATGTTCCAGTTCAGTTTTTAGTTCAGGTTCTAGGTCAGTTCTAGTTCAGGTTCTAGTTCAGTTCTAGTTCTAGTTAAGGTTCTAGTTCAGGTTCTAATTCAATTCTAGTTCTAGTTCAGGTTTTAGTTCAGGTTCTAATTCAGGTCCTAGTTCATTTCCTAGTTTAGGTTCTAGTTCAGGTTTTAGTTCAGGTTCTAGTTCAGGTTCTAGTTTAGATTCTACTTCAGTTCTAGTACAGTTCTAGTACAGGTTCTAGTTCAGATTCTAGTTCAGGTTCTAGTTCAGGTTCTATTTCAGATTCGAGGTCAGTTCTACTTCAGGTTCTAGTTCAATTCTAGTTCTAGTTGAGGTTCTAGTTCAGGTTCTAATTCAGGTCCTAGTTCATTTTCTAGTTTAGGTTCTAGTTCAGGTTCTAGTTCAGGTTCTAGTTCAGGTCCTAGTTCAGGTTCTAGTTCAGGTTCTAGTTCAGGTTCTATTTCAGATTCTAGTTCTGGTTTTAGTTCAGGTTCTAGTTCAAGTTCTAGTTTAAGTTCTGGTTCTAGTTCTGGTTCTAGTTCAGGTTCTAGTTCAGGTCCTAGTTCAGGTTCTAGTTCAGGTCCTAATTCATTTCATAGTTCATTTCTAGTTCATGTTCTAGTTCAGGTTCTAGTTCAGGTTCTAGTTCAGGTTCTAGTTCAGGTTCTAGTTCAGGTAATATTTCAAGTTCTAGTTCAGGTTCCAGTTTAGGCTCTAGTTCAGGTTCTAGTTCTGGTTCTAGTTCAGGGGCCAAATTACCGCATTCGATATCGATCGAAAACTCAGACTTTTAAGCAAATATTGGGAAGTATACTTTAGGGATGTACAAAGTTACTTCGATTCAAAAAGTTTATTGAAATTTGGTATCCATTTTGATTCGTTTTTAAAAATACATATATATTGTTCAATTAAAACTCTTTTACTATTGTTCATCTTTTGGCAAATAACTTAAAAAAAATATAGTAAACTGTGCATCTCTTAAATAATTTTGATTATCCTTAAAGTATGCTAAACAAATGTTTTGAAAATATCTAAGATGTCGATCGATATCGAATGCATTAATTTGGCTCCAGTTCTAATTCAGGGCCCTAATTACCGCATACGATATAAATCGAAATCTTAGGTATTTTGAAAACATTTGTATAGCATACTTTAAGGATAATCAAAATTATTCAAAAGATGTACAGGTTACTATATTTTTTCTAGTTATTTGCCAAACAATGACCAATAGTAAAAGAGTTTTAATTGAATAATATGCTTTTTAAAACGAATCAAAATGGATACCAAATTTCAATAAAATTATTGCATCAAAGTTACTTTGAACATCCCTAAAGTATACTTCACAATATTCAATATTTGCTTAAAAGTCTGAATTTTTGAACGATATCGAATGCGGTAATTTGGCCCCAGTTCTAGTTCAGTTTTGTTGAGTTCTAGTATAGATCTAGCTTAATTAGTGTTTTGTAATAGAACTAGATCTCTTCCAAAAACACAATAAAATTTATAATTCCATTTAACTCATCTAATAAAATGCTAACACATACATACTTAGAAACACTATAAATGCTTTTGAAAATTATTTTCCCTTCCTATTCCTTTGTCAGAACTATTTACACATGCAACTGTAATAAAGACCCACACATTGATACCTAAGATATTATGTTACAATTGTCTCATTACATTTTCACAAAAAAGGAAACATTAAGTGTCCTTAGTTCGGTGGCAGCTTCAAGTGTCTTTTCGAAGTTTGATTTTTATTTTTTTTTTTTGAAACAATAGAAATTAGACGTAAATTTCATGCCAAAAAACAATGAAATGAAATAAATTTCCCATTTTCCTAAATTGTACTTGCATTTACGTATGAGTGTTTGTATGTATGTATAACTATAAGACTTTATCTTCCAAGTGAAGGCATAAAATATTAGAAAGGCTGATTAAAAAGTTGAAAAATCCTTGAGTAATTTAAGGGCTTTGTTTGTCTCACACAAAAGATTTAAGTGCAAATAAAATAGAGAATAAAATGTATGACAAAAATTATTCTTATAAAGGAATGATGTGCCAACTTGTATTTAAATTTAAAGTGTAAAGTTATTATAAATATTTTTTTTGGGAAAAATTTTTAGAAACTGCAAAATTTTGAAATTTTTAGCAAACATATAATCATTTTAATGGAAATTTATTGCAAAACTAACTCAATTGCAAAATAAATATAAAAAAATATTTTAATTTTAAAATTTATAACAATAATTCCTAACTTTGTAAAGTGGTCATTAGAGTGTCCCTCTAGTGAACACTTGCTCTAATGCCTGTAACGAATTAAAATGTTAATATAACTTCCAACTTGAGCCATAGGTATAGCTGGTATCAGAATCTTAGATATTTGTTTAAAAGCCTCGAACCAAAGACAATATAATTAAAAAAATATTGCACTTCATACAATTTTTTTCTATCAAATATAAATTTAAAGTGGATAAAGAATAATGAAAAACACATAAAACGCACAAACAAGCATAAATTTCATGGGCACGCGTGTGTGCCTTAGCTTTCTCTCCTTTCTCTCATTGAGTAATCGTCTTCATTAGTTGTTTCTGAGTTAGAGTAAAGGCAGTATACTCTCTTTTTTTATGGGATTTTTCAAAACGTCCATACGACAAATTTCATGTATGGAAGGGCAACATCTTAGAGTCTTTGCTTGAACTTTTTATTTTGGCATAGGTTTCTTTGTAACTCCCAACAAAAACGTTTCAGCTAGTTTTTTCTGGGACACTCTAACAATCATAGTTGCCTTTTTAATGCAACAAATAAAGAGTATTTCTATTTTTAAATGTTTTTTATTATTTATTTTAATTATACACATCTAACCAAGAGTATAGTTTTTATTGTTAATTTTCATTAGTTATTTTTTTCCATTTTACATGGATTCTGGAATATAAAAGAGTATGTACAACTCTTATTTATGAAAATTGTGTTATAACTCAAAATTAGCGGGGTATGTCAATAAAATCATATGTATAAAATTTTATAAATTTGTCATCAAAAATGCCAGTAGACAGAGAGTCGATCGGTATACGGGCATCAGGGGTCAAATCGGCGCATTCAATATCAATCGATAGCTTAGATTTATTGTGTAACATACCTTAGGGGTTTTCAAAATAATTTATTTTGCAAAAGTTTAATAAAATCTTATATCGAAACATATCTATTTGTTTGTCAAAACATTTAGTTTTAATGAAATTCTTTTACCAACAATGAAATTTTGGCAAATAAGTTACAATATAGTGAACCTTAGACTTACGTATATATTATTTAGTTAATCCTAAAAGTATGATATACAAATGTATCTCAAATATCTTATATTTCGACCATTGGGCCTTTGTAATAACCCAATATCCCTATACCACCTCTGGGGCCAAATTACCGCATTCGATATCGATCGAAATCTTAGATATTTTCAAAATATTTGTATAGCATACCTTAAGGATAATCAAAATTATTTCGAAGATGCTAAGTTTACTTTATTTTTTTGTAGTTATTTGCCAAAAGATGACCAATAGTAAAAGTGTTTTAATTGAACTATATGTTTTTAAAAAGTAATCAAAGTGAATTTTCGATCGATGTCGAATGCGGTAATTTGGCCCCAGGGGTCAAATCGGTGCAATCAATATCAATCGATAGCTTTGATTTATTGTGTAACATAACTTAGGGATTTTCAAAATAATTTATTTTGCAAAATTTTAATAAAATTTTATATCTAAGCATATCTGTTTGTTTGTTAAAATATTTTGTTTAAATGAAATTCTTTTACCACCAGGGAACTTTTGGCAAATAAGTTACAATGTAGTGAACCTTATACTTACGTATATATTATATAGTTAATCCTAAAAGTATGCTATACAAATGTTTCTAAAGTATCTTACATTTTGACCGATATCGAATGGAACAATTTAACCTTAGTAATAACCCAATATACCTATACCACCTCTGGGGGCAAATTACCGCATTCGATATCGATCGAAATCTTAGATATTTTCAAAATATTTGTATAGCATACCTTAAGGATAATCAAAATTATTTAAAAGATGCTCAGTTTACTTTAATTTTTTGTAGTTATTTGCCAAAAGATGAACAATAATAAAAGAGTTTAAATTGAACAATATATATTATTAAAAACAAATCAAAATATATACCAAATTTCAATAAACTTTTTGCATTGAAGTAACTTAGAACATCCCTAAAGTATACTTCAAAATATTTGCTTAAGAGTCTGAGTAATTTGACCCCAATGAAATTTTGGCAAATAAGTTACAATATAGTGAACCTTAGACTTATGTATATATTATTTAGTTAATCCTAAAAGTATGATATACAAATGTATCTCAAATATCTTATATTTCGACCATTGGGCCTTTGTAATAACCCAATATCCCTATACCACCTCTGGGGCCAAATTACCGCATTCGATATCGATCGAAATCTTAGATATTTTCAAAATATTTGTATAGCATACCTTAAGGATAATCAAAATTATTTCGAAGATGCTAAGTTTACTTTATTTTTTTGTAGTTATTTGCCAAAAGATGACCAATAGTAAAAGTGTTTTAATTGAACTATATGTTTTTAAAAACGAATCAAAATATATACCAAATTTCAATTTAAAAACGAATCAAAATATATACCAAATTTCAATAAACTTTTTGCATCGAACCAACTTAGAACATCCCTAAAGTATACTTCAAAATATTTGCTTAATAGTCTGGGGCCAAATTACGGCATTCGACATCGATCGAAATCTTAGATATTTTCAAAACATTTGTATAGCATACTTTAAGGATAATCAAAATTATTTAAAAGATACACAGTTTACAATATTTTATTGAAGTTATTTGCCAAAAGATGAACAATAGTAAAAGAGTTTAAATTGAACAATATATATTTTTGAAAACGAATCAGAATGGATACCAAATTTCAGTAAACTTTTTGTATCGAAGTAACTTTGAACATCCCTAAAGTATACTTCACAATATTTGCTTAAAAGTCTGAATTTTCGATCGATATCGAATGCGGTAATTTGGCCCCAGGGGTCCAATCGGTGCAATCAATATCAATCGATAGCTTAGATTTATTGTGTAACATACCTTAGGGATTTTCAAAATAATTTATTTTGCAAAATTTTAATAAAATTTTATATCTAAACATATCTGTTTGTTTGTTAAAATATTTTGTTTAAATGAAATTCTTTTACCATCAGGGAACTTTTGGCAAATAAGTTACAATGTAGTGAACCTTATACTTACGTATATATTATTTAGTTAATCCTAAAAGTGTGCTATACAAATGTTTCTAAAGTATCTTACATTTTGATCGATATCGAATGGAACAATTTGGCCTTAGTAATAACCCAATATACCTATACCACCTCTGGGGGCAAATTACCGCATTCGATATCGATCGAAATCTTAGATATTTTCAAAATATTTGTATAGCATACTTTAAGGATAATCAAAACTATGTAAGAGATGCACAGTTTACTATATTTTTTGAAGCTGTTTGCCAAAAGGCGAACAATTATAAATGAGTTTTAATTAAACTATATGTTTTTAAAAACAAATCAAAATGGACACCAAATTTCAATTAAATTTTTGCATCGAAGTAACTTAGAACATCCCTAAAGTATACTTCAAAATATTTGCTTAAAAGTCTGAGTTTTCGATCGAAATTGAATGCGGTAATTTGGCGCCAGGGGTCAAATCGACGCATTACATTATATCCTAAAAGTATACTACACAAATGTTTCTCAAATATCTTACATTTCGATCGATCATATATGATATGCATACACACATGTGAATGTGATTTTATACTTGTCAATACCCTGTCAGCATTTAGAAGATTATTTTTTGCAAAATCACCAAAATGAGTCTTTTTAAACCAGTTTGGAAGACCATAAAACGATTTGTCGTCTGCGCGATTAAAAAACTAGGAGATTCGCGCTTATGCTTTAAATCTTACTGTTTAAAAATACAATAACAAAAAGCATCTCTATTCAAAATCAATCATTTAATTGATTGAAATATGAAAGTTTGTAACGCTATTTTGCAATCAGATTTTGCACAGTTAGATGATAAAAAGGGTACTCCTATAGTATTGTTTTCGAAAAAATAAAAAAAATAAACAAAATAACAGGAAATAGCGCAACTTCTTCAGTGTTCTAAAAATAGACTTTTCACCACATTTCAACTCTTTACTCTCTCTAAGGTAACCCAATGCGTGTACATTTGTAAAGGCAGGCAATGTTACTTTTTTTTAAATCAACTGAAAAAACAATCAAAATTATGTCAAAAATGGCTCGTAAAAGACTCATAAATGGTTCAGAAAGTTGCACATAAAAGATTCTCTTAAGGAAGTTGCGGCTAGGGTACCATTTTCTTCCGAAGGCACAGTCTTTTACGAATCGATAATGATGGCATATTCGAAAGTTTTAATCGTTCGTGGCAGTTGAAAAAGAGTCAAATATGATCAAAAAATGATAAAAATGCTGGCTGGGTATTAACACATTTTTTTGAGTTATACCACTATTCATGTAAGTAAGGTTTTTGTATGCATTACTTTTCTTTTGTTTTATGGGCCAACGCATTCGTTTTCGGTTAGCATATGGTTAGCGGTTACAGTTGTTGGTCTTGATAGTTGCTATAATGGTTTCTTTTTGACTTCAAATTTAGCATTTAAATTCAAAATCAAAAATTTTATTTGAAATTATATAAAATTAGATTTAAATCTGTTACATCGTAAGCAGTACAATTTGAATTATGCAAAGAAGGATAGAGGGTAGATATGAATTTTCCTATTATGTAACTGGAAGGAAAAACTTATGCTTGTAGTGAACACCATTCCAATTTTCAAATTTTCTCTATAGTGCGTTGTGTATGTCCACTATTTAAAAATTGAAGTTATCTAACGGGTTAAACTAGATTCCTGATAGGACTAGAACATATTTTAAAGTCGCACCGATAGAACAGTGTGACACTATAGATATTTTGGTGATGCTCCTGAAAATCAATAGAGTAGAATAGCCAACTGTTATCGATGAACAGTTTGGAGTTCTTCTGCATGTGGTGCATATATCTGTGGCTTGGTGCTAAAAGGGTCAATGTCAAAAAAACTGGTTTTGAGAAAATTAGAAATTAATTTTTTCTAAGATTTTGTTTTCCTTACAGCTCAGCTAATTTCCAAGTTTTGCTCATAAAATTTGGTTTAGACATGTATAATGATCCTATAGAGGGCATGGTAAAATCAGTTCTTTGAAAAAGATCCCAGCTAAGAAAAAAATATGACATTGGCCCTTTTAGCACTAACTAAGTCGCAATTCTAAAGATAATTTGATGAAATTTGGTACAGATCATTTCTTTGATAGTGGGGCCATGACTATTGAAATTCGTCAAAATATGTCCATTATTTATGATACCTCCCATAGGTCCCATTTCCCGGAATTGATATTTTGGCGACAAATATCAATATTTTTTCATAAAATTTAAAACAGATACTGATTTTGTTAATCAAAATCTCTGTCTCAAATTTCATTGAAATCGGTCCACATTTGACCATATCTCCCATACAAACTCTTCTATCAAATCGCACTAAATGAGACAAAAATCACTAAAACGCTCTTAAATCTAAAGATATTGAGAATTTTCAGTTTATTTTTTGCAAACATAATTTTTGTAACAACTGTAATCAATTTGCCAAATTTCGAGATAATCGGTCCACATTTGACCCTAGCTCTCATATAAATCCAAATGACGGAAATAACTTGAATATATAAGTTTTGAGAAAATGTTTATATAATGGCAAAATTTAGCAAATATTTTGTCTTTATGCAGGAAAAATAACACCTTTGACTTAAGTGGTGAAGGGTATCGTATGGTCGGGCTTGACCGACTATAGCACTTTCTTACTTGTTTTTTCTTAATTTTGAATTTTTTCAAAGAACTGATATTACCGTGGCTTCTATTAGACCAAATTTGTTTGAACTAAACTTGTAAATTAGCTGAGCTGTAAGTAAAACAAAATCTCATTTTCTCAAAACTGATTTATTTGACATTGGCCCTTTTAGCACCAAGCCACAGATGTTCAATAAATTTTAACTTATTTGTCGGAAAATCCCTGATAGTAAAAGAATTTCATTTAAACTAAATGTTTTGACAAACAAACGGATATATTAAGATATCAAATTTATTAAACTTTTTGCAAACTAAATTATTTTAAAAATCCCTAAGGTATGTTACACAATATTTGCTGAAAGTTTGAGTTTTTGATCAATATCGTAAGCGGCAATTTGGCCCCAATATAATTAAAAAAATAAAGTCATATTACAAAAGTTTAATTCTCTAATTCAAAACAAATCATAAGATTATCAAAGTTCTATAGTAATAAATTTGTATGGATAATTTGAATTGTGAGCTTGTCATAGCTATATTTTTCGTTTAAGAATTAGGTGTTAAGTTTTTAAGTTATATGTTTTATGATATCAACTTTAATATTCTTCTTTTTTGTATCCTATTTTCAGGTTTCTTACAAATTGATTAAGCTGTTAAAATATGGTGAGTAAGATTTTGTATAAAGTTTTCACCAAAGTTATTAAAACTAAAGGTTTTTTGTACCAATTACTGCTAATAATTCTTAATTAAAGTAATAATAAGTGAAGCAAAAAAAAAAATAGTTTTGGAATTTTTTTTAAACACTGTTCGGAAAAAGTTCTTTAGTTAAGAAAACATTAATGTCATGACTTTTATATTTCAATTTTGAAATTCTGCAATCGATTAAGAATTGGAAAAGATGTGAAATTTTTAGTGCTTTCAAATCAATGTTGGGCAAAGTCTCTCTGATTTTGTATTTTGCTAACCCTATAGAGGTAGCAAAATACAAAATAAGAGAGAATTAGAGAGACATTGCCTAACATTGCTTTAAATAAGTGAACCGGATATTATATTACACAGTACGACAGTGGTTGGTACACATGAGTAATGTTAACAGAATATGAAAATAGGCTTAAAATACAGAAATACGTGTCTCGGCATTTTGCTGTAGCACTTCAGAATTTTAAGAAAATCGATTTTAAAGATTCGAAATACCATGGAGGTTCACTTGTAATGTAATACTATTGTAAAAAGTTCTATAAAAATAGAATGAATTTAAGTGCTTGAGCCAGTTTTGAAAAGGAAATTAGATTCTGCAATTAGAAAAAATTAAAAAAAAGTCGTCTGCTATTTGAACCATGTGGCGGTCGATCGTTTCTAAGTTTGTCATTACGATTTGTTGCATATTTTTTTTATTTTACATGAAAATTAAAGCGTCCTCTAGCGGAAAAAATAAAAACATATCCAAATTTAATTCCATTTTCAAAACTGGGGCCAAATTACGGCATTCGATATCGATCGAAATCTTAGATATTTTCAAAACATTTGTATAGCATACTTTAAGGATAATCAAAATTATTTAATAGATGTACAGTTTACTATATTTTTTTGAACTTATTTGCCAAAAGATGAACAATAGTAAAAGAGTTTTAATTGAACAATATATATTTTTAAAAACGAATCAAAATGGATACCAAATTTCAATAAACTTTTTGCATCGAAGTAACTTTGAACGTCCCTAAAGTATACTTCACAATATTCGCTTAAAAGTTTGAGTTTTCGATCGATATCGAATGCGGTAATTTGGCCCCTGGGCCCTAATTACCGCATTCGGTATCGATCGAAATCATAGATATTTTCAAAACATTTGTATAGCATACTTTAAGGATACTCCAAATTATTTAAAAGATGCACAGTTTGCTATATATTTTTTGTAATTATTTGTCAAAAGATGACCAGTAGTAAAAGAGTTTTAATTGAACTACATGTTTTTAAAAACGAATCAAAATGGATACCAAACTTCAATAAACTTTTTGCTTCGAAGTAACTTTGAACATCCCTAAAGTATACTTCACAATATTTGCTTAAATGTCTGAGTTTTCGATCGATATCGAATGCGGTAATTTGGCCCCGGGCTTAAGCATTTAAATCCGTTTACATGTGTACTCAAAAAATTTGATTTTGTCGTACTGTGTTATAAGTGTTTAAAGTTTAATTGTTCATATTTAGCATGAGTATTAAGTTTCATGGAAAACGTAAATTTTGGGTTAAATGCTAACTTAGGTGTTCAAAGTTTGTATATTATGCAGAGGCGAGCATAGTATACAAAATACTGTATTTTAAGGTGCCGTACTGTACTTAGGCAAGTTCGGTACATAGTCACATACGCAATAAATTGTTCAAATTTAGTACCTTAAAATTTTTGAGAACCTGTTAAAATACACAACCTTTATCATTACGAACTTTCACGAAGTACTCTAAAAATAACGAACTCTTCGAGTACTGCGTTTCCCTCAACAAAACTGCATCAGTACATTTTTAATATTTTATACTCGAAAAATTTATTTTTTGCCAGCAAAATCCCACTGTGCGGCGTTTCCATCCTATAGGGCTTACCGCCGATATAGGATGCTATATAAAAACATGTTTTTTGTAAGGAACTAATCATTGATGTTTGTCATGACTTGGGCTCGAACCCATGCAGAATATGATATATTATACTTTTTTAAGCGTTTTAAGATTTTCCCGGTATTTAAGTGATTTTTCAGGAAGGGATTCTAAGTAATTCAATGGGTGTCAAACTAATAATTTCAGGCGTTACAAGAACCTACCCTAATACATTTACAAATTATTTTTACTTATTTTATGATTATTTACAAAAAGCTTTAAGCAATCAAAATTTACACAAAATGTACATACACAAAAGCCTCGTTATACGGATTTAAAAAAAAAACCTTACTACTTTTTTTAAACATTTCTTTAATATTTTAAAAAATTACATAATGGTTCGAGCCAATTATAGAATCCCTGCGATTTATGTAGATCATTAATAGATGAAATATTTCTTAGAAAATATTCTTAGGGCTTACCAAATTAATTCATATTTTTATTTGTTGTTAGTTAATGAAAACTTGTTTCAAATAAGCGCTTAATCTAAGAATATTTTCCAAATTCAATTTATTCATAAACAAACTATAAAATTATCAAAAAATTATTGCAAAAAAAATTTTATGGAAAATTTAAACTCTTAATCAAAAAAGAATAGTAAAAACTAAAAGGCTTATTTTGAGAATTTTGCAAAGACAATTTGAATTATAATCTTATCATAACTTTATTTTTCGTTTATGAAGTAGGGGTTAATTTAAAAGTTTGTCATAGCATTATTTTTGAATAAAGGAGTAACTTTATTTTAACCTCCTAAAGGTATGCTACTAAATTTTTTTTGTAAGCCAAACTTCTTCATTATTACTGATTTAGGGCCGTACACAAAGTAGCCAGTGTTCAATTAAAATGAGCAGGTGTTTTCAAGGCTTTTTTTTTGCATAAAAGCCAACAATATAAAACTAAATTAATGATAATTGAAAAATATAATTATTATTAAAATGATACAAATTGTTTGTGAACAAAAAGAAAAATAAGACGAAAAGATGGAAAATGAAAGGAACAAAAACAAAGTTATAATAAGGCTCAGAACTAAAGAAAGTAGAAAATTAATATTTTATACAATTACATACAAAATGTGAATATCGGAAATGTTTAAAGAAAAATATAAAGCAATTTCATAAAATTAATTAAAAAAATAAAAAAAGAAAATTTTAAAAAAATGTCCTATAAAAATAAGGTATTTTTTCATATTTTTGTTTTTTTTTTAATATGAATGTTTTAAAAATCTTCCTATAACCATAAGAAACTTTCGAAATATTTCCTATATAAACAAGAAATTTTAGAAAATTTTTTTATAAAAATAAAAAACGTTTGAAAATTTCCTATAAAAATAAGAAATTTTTGAAAAATTTCCTATAAAGATAAGAAATTTTTGAAAAATTTTCTATAAAAATAAATTTTTTTAAAAAACTTTCCTATAAAAATAAGACATTTTTGAATTTTTTTTTAATAAAGATAAGAAATTTTTGAAAATTTTTTAATAAAAATAAGAAATTTTTGAAAAACTTTTTAAAAAAAATAAGAAATTTTTGAAAAATTTTCCATAGAAATAAGAAATTTTTGGAAAATTTCTTAAAAGAATAAGAAATTTTTGAAAAATTTCCTATAAAAACAAGAAACTATAAAAATCAAAATTTTTTGAAAAATTTCCTATAAAAATAGGAAATTTTTTAAAAATAGGAAATTTTTGAAAAATTTCCTATAAAAATAGGAAATTTTTGAAAAATTTCCTATAAAAATAGGAAATTTTTGAAAAATTTCCTATAAAAATAGGAAATTTTTGAAAAATTTCTTATAAAAATAAGAAATTTTTGAAAAATTTCCTATAAAGATAAGAAATTTTTGAAAAATTTTCTATAAAAATAAGAAATTTTTGAAAAATTTCCTATAAAAATAAGAAATTTTTGAAAAATTTCCTATAAAAATAAGAAATTTTTGAAAAATTTCCTATAAAAAAAGAAATTTTTGAAAAATTTCCTATAAAAATAAGAAATTTTTGAAAAATTTCCTTTAAAAATAAGAATTTTTTGAAAAATTTCCTTTAAAAATAAGAATTTTTTGAAAATATTCCTATAAAAGTAGGAAATTTTTGTAAAATTTCCTATAATTATAAGAAATTTTTGAAAAATTTCCTATAATTATAAGAAATTTTTGAAAAATTTTCTATAAAAATAGGAAATTTTTGAAAAATTTCCTATAAAAATAGGAAATTTTTGAAAAATTTCCTATAAAAATAGGAAATTTTTGAAAAATTTACTATAAAAATAGGAAATTTTTGAAAAATTTTCTATAAAAATAGGAAATTTTTGAAATATTTCCTATAAAAATAGGAAATTTTAGAAAAATTTCCTATAAAAATAAGTAATTTTTGAAAAATTTCCTATAAAAATAAGAAATTAAAAAAAAAAAATATTCAAAAAAAGGACATTTTTGAAAAAAATTTTTGTAAAATTTCCTATAAAAATAAGAAACTTTTTAAAAATTTCCTACAAAAATAAGAAATTTTTCAAAAATTTCCTATAAAAATAAGAAATTTTTGATAAATTTCCTATAAAAATGAGAAATTTTTAAAACATTTTCTATAAAATTAAGAAATATTTGAAAATTTTCCTAAAAAAAAGAAAGTTTAAAAAATTTGCTATAAAAATAAGAAATTTTTGAAAATTTTCTATAAGAATAAGAAATTTCTAAAAATTTTCTACAAAAATATGAATTTTTTGAAAAATTTCCTATAAAAATAGGGAATTTTCGAAAAAAGTCTTGTTAATATAAGAACTTTATAATTTTTTTTTTTTTTGCATAAGAATAAACTTTAGAAAAATAAACTTTAAAAAATTTTTCATAAAAATAAGAAATTTTTGAAAAATAAAAAATTTTTGAAAAATAAGAAATTTTTTAAAAATTTCGTATAAAAATAACAAATTTTTGAAAAATTTCCTAAAAAATAACAAAGTTTTGAGAAATTTTAAAAATTGTTTTAAAAAAAAAAATAAGAAATATTAGAAAAACTTGCTCTAAAAATAAAAAAATTTTGAAGATTTTCCTATAAAAATATGAATTTTTGAAAATTTTCCAATAAAATAAAATTAAAAATTTGCTATAATAATGAGAAATCTTTAAAAAATGTTCGATATAATAATGAAATTTTTGAAAAATTTCCTATAAAATTAAGAAATTTTTTTATAAAAATAAGAAAATTTTAAAAATTTTGCTACAAAAATTGTAAAAAAATTTTTGAAAAATTTTCTATAAAAAAATGATGGTACCCCTTATATGTCTTTAAAATTATTATCCTCAATATTTTAAAAACTATCCAAATCTATTTTAAATATTTCAATTTAATATTAAAATTTTTTTCTGATTTTTCTTTACTTCTTTTTCTAAAAATTTAAGCTTCAATGACTTTTAAATGCATAACTAATATTTCAAGTTTTCTTTCTGGTTAAATCAATAAAATGAAATATTTATCTAATGCCTATTTGTGTATTTTTTTTATTAGAAGATGATAAAAATTTGGCTTGTTTTCTAAAGTAATAGTTGTTAAAGAAACAAAAAATTGTTTTGTTAAAGTTTAGAATTTTGATTTTTTTGATTTCCTTCTTGAGAGAAAGAAAAAGAAAATTTCAATAGTTTTGAGATTTTCAAGCTTCAATGAAGAAATAAATAAATAAATAGTTTAAAATGTTAAATCAATCAAATTTTGTTTAGACTAAAACTTATTTGAATATATTTAGATATTTTATGCCTTATCTTTATGTTTGGATAAATACTTACCATATTATAGCTTTTACGCTTCAATTGTTATTGCATAGTTCTAGGCTGAATTACACTGTGTGAGAAAAGTAGCAGAAAAAGTTAAGCAGTTAGGAGGTAACTCTGACTGCTTAAAAATCGAGTTAAACTTTAAAAGCTTTTTACGTACATCAGAATCTTGGCACTTTTTCTTATGTAGCACAGTGTAAATCAATTTTTGGGAAAAACATATAACAACATATGTTGCTTCTCTTGCCTTTTGGTTTTACTTACATAGTTTTTCTTATTTATTTTAAGGCATTTATTTAATAATATTTATATTAAATTCCATATTTAAATATTTATTCGTTTATGAACGTGTAAATGTTAAAAACATTTCATAAATATATTTATTATGTAAATTATTAAAATTAAATTTACATTTATAAAAATCGTATGAACTAAGGGGCAAAAACTGCATATGAACATGCAGTTGCATATGGTGATGCTTAGTAATGATATATATTTTCAGCCGATTTGATAAAAGTTCTTATAGTCACAGTGGAGCCAATGGTTAAAATAAGGGAGACCACTATTAGCAGAAAATAGTAACAGCAGTGCTGAAATTATACAGAAAAGAAATAAATATAATTTCAGAAAAAATATCTAAATTTTTAAATTTTTTCAATTCTAAAAAGAACTGAGACCAAATCGTCCCATTCGATATCAATCAAAAACTCAGACTTTTAAGCAAATATTTCCGTACTTTAACAAAACTACCCAAAACAGTCCGAAGTTGTCAGAAATTACTCAAAAAACAATATTTTATTTTGAAAATTTAGTGGGGGAATGCTTTTAAGTAAGTTTGGGTTGTTTCGTTAGAGTATGGGAACAAACGGATTGCGTAGCATATCTTAAGGATTTTGAAAATAATTTGTTTTGTCAAAAGTTTAACAAAATTTGATATCTAAATATAGCCGTTGATTTGTCAAACTATTTAATTAAAATGAAATTCCCTGATAGTAAAACCTTTCAGAAATAAGTTAAAGTAAAGTAAATCTTATGTTAAATTTTATTTAGATTATCCCAAAAGTATGCTACACAAATATTTCTGAAATATCTTACATACTTATCGATATCGAATGCGGCGATTTGGCCCCAGTTCGATAGAACACAGAAATATAATCTCGTGCATTGTTCCCACGAAGCTATTATTTTTCTAAACATTTTTTGAAATAAATGTAATCGAATTGGCAATATTTTTAAATAAAAATAAATTAATTTATAAAAAATTAAAAAAAAAAAATTTTTTTTCTAAAGAAAAATTTTCTGTACAAAAATTTTTGATAAAAAAATTTTCTATAGAAAAATTTTAAATAAAAAAAAATCTATAGAAAAATTTTGATAAGAAAATTTTCAATCGAAAAATTGTTGATAAAAAAATTTTCGATAGAAAAATTGTTCATAGAAAAATCTTCTATACAAAAATTTTAAATAAAAAAAAAATTCTATAGAAAAATTTTGATAAGAAAATTTTCAATCGAAAAATTGTTGATAAAAAAATTTTCTCAAAAAATAATAAATAGAAAAATTGTTCATAGAAAAATTTTTTGATAGGAAAATTTTTGATAAAAAAATTTTCTACAGAAAAATTTTTGATAAAAAAATTTTCAATAGAAAAATTATTGATAAAAAAATTTTCGATAGAAAAATTTTTGATAAGAAAAATTTTCTATAGAAAAATTTTTGTTAAAAAAATTTTCGATAGAAAATTTTTTGATAAAAAAATTTTCGATAGAAAATTTTTTGATAAAAAAATTTTCTATAAAAAAATTGTTGATAAAAAAAAAATCGATACAAAGATTGTCCATAGAAAAATTTTTTATAAAAAATTTCTGATAGAAAATTTTTTGATAAAAAACTTTTCAACAAAAAAATTTTTAATAAAAAAAATTCTATAGAAAAATTTTTGATACACAATTTTAGATTTTAGATAAAAAAAATATTTCTATAGAAAAAAATTCTGTACAAAAATTTTTGATAAAAAAAATGTTCCTATAGAAAAATTTTCTGTACAAAAATTTTTGATAAAAAAGTTTTCTATAGAAAAATTTTTGATCAAAAAAATAAAAAAAATTTTTATAGAAAAAATTTTCATAAACAATAAATTTTCTATAGAAAAAATTTTGATAAAAAAATTTTCTATAAAAAAATTTGTTATAAAAAAACTTTCTATAAAAAAATTTGTGATAAAAAAAATTTTTAATGAAAAAATTTTCTATAGAGAAATTTTTTTATCAAAAAATTTTCAACAAAAAATTTTTTGAAAAAAAAATTTGATAAAAAAAATGTTTATAGAAAAATGTTTGATAAAAAATTTTCTTTAGAAAATTTTTGATAAAAAAAATGTTTGATAAAACAATTTTCTGTAGAAACATTTTTGATAAAAAAATTTTCTGTAGAAAAAATTTTTGACAAAAAAATTTTCTATATAAAAGTTTTTGATAAAAAAATTTCTACAAAAAAAAATTTTTATATAAATTTTTGATAATTCCTATAGAAAAATTTTTGATAAAAAAGTTTTTTATGGAAAAATATTTTATAAAAACATTCTGTACAACAATTTTTGATAACAAAATTTTCTATAGAAAAATTTTTGATAAAAAAATTTTCTATAGAAAAATTTTTGATAAAAAATTTTCTATAGAAGTTTTTGATGAAAAATTTTCTATAGAGAATTTTTTGATAGAAAAATTTTGTATAGTAATATGTTTTATAAAAACCATCTGTTGAAAAATTTTTGATAAATAAATTTTCTATAGAAAAATTTTTGATAAAAAAAATAGAAACATTTGTCATAAAAAATTTTCTATAGAAAAATTTTCAATAAAAAAATTTCTGTAGAAAAGTCTTTGATAAATAATTTTATGTGGAAAAATTGTTGATAAAAAAATTTCCGTAGAAAAAATTTTTGAAAAATAATATTTCTATAGAAAAATTGTTGATAAAAATGTTTCTATTAAAAAATTGTGACAAAAAAATTTTGTATAGAAATATTTTTGAAAAAAAAAATTTCTATAGAAAATTTTTGATGAAAAATTTTCTATAGAAATATTTTATAAAAACTTTCTATAGAACAATTTTTGATAAAAAAAATGTCCATAGAAAAATTTTGATAAAATAATGTTATATAGAAAAATTTTTGATAAAAAAAATTTCCGTAAACAATTTTTTGATAAAAAAAAAACTGTAGAAAAATTCTGGATAAAAAACTGTATAAAATTTTTTGATAAAAAAACTGTAGAAAATTTTTTGATAAGCAAGTTTTCTATAGAAAAATATTGGATAAAAAGTTGTCTATAGAAAAATTTTTGATAAAAAAAATTTCTATAGAAAAATTTTTGATAAAAAAATTTTCCGTAGAAATTTTTTTGATAAAAAAAAAACTGTAGAAAAATTTTTGATAAAAAAACTGTAGAGAAATGTTTCATAAAAAAACTGTAGAAAAATTTTTCATAAAAATATTTTCTATTAAAAAAAATTGGATAAAAAAATTGTCTATAGAAAAATTTTTGATAAAAACTTTTTTTTATATTTTCTATAGAAAAGTTTTTAATAAAAAATTCTCTATAGAAAAATTTTTGATAAAAAAAAAATTTTGAAAAAATTTTCTACAAGTGTTTGGTAAAATTGTCTATAGAAAAATTTTTTATAAAAAAATTTTCTATAGAAACATTTTTGATAAAAAAATTTTCTAAAGAAAAATTTTAGACAAAAAAATATTATATAGAAAAAAATTGATAAAAAAATTGTCTATAGAATAAAAAATAAAAAATTAATAAAAAATTCTCTATAGAAAAATTTTTGATAAAAAAAAATTTTTGAAAAAATTTTCTACAAGTGTTTGGTAAAATTGTCTATAGAAAAATTTTTTATAAAAAAATGTTCTATAGAAAAATTTTTGATAAAAAAATTTTCTATAGAAAAATTTTTGATAAAAAAAATCTATAGAAAAATTTTTGACGAAAAAATTTTCGATAGAAAAATATTCTGTAGAAAATTTTTGATAAAAAAATATTCTCTAGAGAAATTTGTGATAACAAACTAGAAATATTTTTGATAAAAAATTTTCTATAGAAAAAGTTTTAATAAAATTTTTTTTCTATAAAAATATTAAAAAAATCAGAACCGCATATTGAAAAAAACCTATTTTAGTAAAAAGTATAAAAAACGGCAACTCTGTCTACGATTTTTTGTTCTGTACTCTTTGTGCCGACCTTTGGCCATTAGGAATATAAAAAAAGAATGAAACTGCCCTGAGATCAGCAATGAAAAACAACGTCTTCGCTAGTTACTAAAAATTCTACCATTTAGGGAGTAAAAAAGGCTATAATGGTAAAATTCAGTAGCTTTCGACCTACAAAACTAAAAATGTTAGAAAAGACTTTGAAATTGTTGAGTCATCTTTATACTTCTATGTCATTATAAAACTACTGACTCATTTTAAAATTGCTAAGTCATGCTGAAACTGCTGACTAATTCTAAAACAGATAAGTGACCCTCAAAATATCGAATCATAGCATAACTGAGGCATCCAAAAACTGCTGCGTCATCTTAAAACTGCTGAGTTATCCCAAAACAGCTATGCCATCTTAAACTGCTGAGTCATTCTAAAACTACTGACTCATACTAAAACTGCTGAATTATCTCAAAACAGTTATGTCATTAAACTGCTGAGTCATTATTGAACTGATAAAGCATTTCAAAATTGCTGCTTTCTCTTAAACTACTGAGTCATCCCAAATCTGCTGAGTTATCTTCAATTGTTTAGTCATTCTTTAACTACTAAGATATTCTAAAACTGAGTAATCTTTAAACTGCAGGCACACCCTAAAACCGCTGGAGCATCTATAAACTGATGATTTCTCCTAATACTCTTGAGTCATCCCAAAACTGCTGAGTCATCCTTAAATTTCATAGTCATGCTTAATATATAGACTTAATCAATTTGAAAAATTAACAACATTTTTGAGGAAAACTTGATTAGGGGCACATTTTCTAGACAATGCCTTGTGACTTCATCACTTAAAATTTTATCGCTTAAGAAGTTAAGGAGTAAAGCCTATTAGTACTTATATAAATTAAATTTTAAAAAACTGCTCCTAACTTAAATATCAAATCAAACAATTTAAAAAATTAAAAAAATAGAATTACAAAATTTATTTAACCCAAAAATATATATAAAAAGAATCAACCTAAAACAAACAATTTAAAACAAAAAAAAAAAAAAAAAAAGATAAGAAAAAATAGACAAATTCTTTTAAATGAAAAAATCTCAATCAATTATAATAACATCGGTAGCAATAAGAGATTCCCAATCTATTTCGCTTCTATTTATATTAATATCATTGAGGCTATTATTCCAATTATCCACATCCACTATTTCCGTAACGTCTCCATTATTTTCATGATTCAAAAGTGATTCATTAGAATTTTGCATATTTAGACGAGTTCGTGGTCCTTGATAGTTTTCAACAACATTTTCGGTAAAATAGTAAAAATTTTCATCCTCGAAATCTTCATCGGAATCGGTATAATAATCCAGTTCTCTTTCATAACTATCGGTCTCATAGTGTTCTTCCCCTTCATAGTCATCATCATCGTCTTCATAATAATTGACTTCATCGTCTGATAAAATTTCTATTGCCTCTAAATTTTCTTCTGTTGCCAGAGCTATAAATTGCTCTAGGGTAGTTATATCCGGAGAGTTATTCGTTACAACAGTAGAATTCCTATTTTCTGGTGCTATAGTAGTAATTGAGGTAGATTCTGGGCCTGTGTTTATCTCGGAATATTTGCGTTTGGTCTTAAATCCAAGAGAAAATTCTCATTATTTTCTTTTTTTTTATTTTTTTTATTAATTTTAAAATCAATTTTACCCAGTAGGCAAAAACTGTATAACACATTAAAATTGTAACACAAATTTTTATAAGTATTTAAAAAAAGTTTAGTTGATATCAATAATAGCGAATATCCACATCATTTTAGACAAAATTTTTGTTTCCCGAGTGAAATATTTAAATATATCCAGTGTTCGTTATAGCCCCGTTTCACTGTTATAACAGTGCACAGTTGAAAAAAGAAATTTATTTAAAATGAAAGTGATTAAATAGGAAAAATCAAGTTTACTTATTTCTAAATTATTACTTAAGAACTAACTAAAAGCTTGAAGCAAAGTTATAAGAAATTTCTTCAAAATTTATTAGTTATGACTTGATTAAATAAGAAATAATTTTTTTCTTTGCAAACTGAGAACACGAAATTGGTCTCAAATAAAAGCCTGAGGTCTTAACTTTATGGTAATCTAAAAAATATCTGCATGCGTTTACATATTTGGTCAAAAATCCACAATATTTAGAAACTTAGACATGGATAATTTGTATATAAGGAGAAAAATCGTTTCATTCGATAAAAATGTTTTTCTATAGAGAAATTTTCGATAAAAATATTTTTCTATATAAAAATTTTAGATAAAAATAATTTTCTATAGAAAAATTTTCGACAACATTTTTTTCTATAGACAAATTTTCGATTAGAATATTTTTCTATAGAAAAATTTTCGATACAAATATAATTTTCTATAAATAAATTTTTAAAAATATTTTTCTACAGAAAAATCTTAGATAAAAATATTTTTCAACAGATATTTTTCGATAAAAAATTTTTCTATAGAAAAATTTTCAATAAAAAAATGTTTCTATACAAAAATTTTCAATAAAAAAATTTTTCTATTGAAAAATTTTCGATAAAAAAAATTTTTCTATAGAAAAATTTTCGATATAAAAATTTTTCTATAGAAAAATTTTCGATATAAAAATTTTTCTATAGAAAAATTTTCGATATAAAAATTTTTCTATAGAAAAATTTTCGATAAAAAAATTTTTCTATAGAAAAATTTTCGATAAAAAAATTTTTCTATAGAAAAATTTTCGATAAAAAAATTTTTCTATAGAAAAATTTTCAAGAAAAAAATTTTTCTATAGAAAAATTTTCAATAAAAAATTTTTTCTATAGAAAAATTTTTCTATAGAAAAATTTTCGATAAAAAATTTTCGATAAAAAATTTTTTCTATAGAAAAATTTTTCTATACAAAAATTTTTCTATCAAAAATTTTTCTATAGAAAAATTTTCGATAAAAAATTTTTTCTATAGAAAAATTTTCGATAAAAAAATTTTTCTATAGAAAAATTTTCGATAAAAAAATTTTTCTATAGAAAAATTTTCGATAAAAAAAATTTTCTATAGAAAAATTTTCGATAAAAAAATTTTTCTATAGAAAAATTTTCGATAAAAAAATTTTTCTATAGAAAAATTTTCGATAAAAAAATTTTTCTATAGAAAAATTTTCGATAAAAAAATTTTTCTATAGAAAAATTTTCGATAAAAAAATTTTTCTATAGAAAAATTTTCGATAAAAAAATTGTTCTATAGAAAAATTTTCGATAAAAAAATTTTTCTATAGAAAAGTTTTCGATAAAAAGATTGTTCTATAGAAAAATTTTCGATAAAAAAATTTTTCTATAGAAAAGTTTTGGATAAAAAAATTTTTCTATAGAAAAATTTTCGATATAAAAATTTTTCTATAGAAAAATTTTCGATAAAAAAATTTTCTATAGAAAAATTTTCAATAAAAAAAATTTTTCTATAGAAAAAGTTTCGATAAAAAAATTTTTCTATAAAAAAATTTTCGATAAAAAAATTTTTCTATAGAAAAGTTTTCGATAAAAAAATTTTTCTATAGAAAAATTTTCGATATAAAAATTTTTCGATAAAAAAATTTTTCTATAGAAAAATTTTCGATAAAAAAATTTTTCTATAGAAAAATTTTCGATAAAAAAATTTTTCTATAGAAAAATTTTCGATAAAACAATGTTTCTATAGAAAATTTTTCGATAAAAAAATGTTTCCATAGAAAAATTTTCGATAAAAAAATTTTTCTATAGAAAAGTTTTCGATAAAAAAATTTTTCTATAGAAAAGTTTTCGATAAAAAAATTTTTCTATAGAAAAATTTTCCATAAAAAAATTTTTCTATAGAAAAATTTTCCATAAAAAAATTTTTCTATAGAAAAATTTTCCATAAAAAAATTTTTCTATAGAAAAATGTTCCATAAAAAAATTTTTCTATAGAAAAATTTTCCATAAAAAAATTTTTCTATAGAAAAATTTTCCATAAAAAAATTTTTCTATAGAAAAATTTTCCATAATAAAATTTTTCTATAGAAAAATTTTCGATAAAAAAATTTTTCCATAGAAAAATTTTCGATAAAAAAATTTTTCTATAGAAAAGTTTTCCATAATAAAATTTTTCTATAGAAAAATTTTCGATAAAAAAATTTTTCTATAGAAAAATTTTCGATAAAAAAAATTTTCTATAGAAAAGTTTTCGATAAAAAAATTTTTCTTAGAAAAATTTTCGATATAAAAATTTTTCTATAGAAAAATTTTCGATAAAAAAATTGTTCTGTAGAAAAATTTTCGATAAAAAAATTTTTCTATAGAAAAGTTTTCGATAAAAAAATTTTTCTATAGAAAAGTTTTCGATAAAAAAATTTTTCTATAGAAAAGTTTTCGATAAAAAAATTTTTCTATAGAAAAATTTTCGATAAAAAAATTTTTCTATAGAAAAATTTTCGATAAAAAAATTTTTCTATAGAAAAATTTTCGATAAAAAAATTTTTCTATAGAAAAATTTTCGATAAAAAAATTTTTCTATAGAAAAATTTTCCATAAAAAAATTTTTCTATAGAAAAGTGTTCCATAAAAAAATTTTTCTATAGAAAAATTTTCCATAAAAAAATTTTTCTATAGAAAAATTTTCCATAAAAAAATTTTTCTATAGAAAAATTTTTTTATCGAAAATTTTTCTATAGAAAATTTTTTTATAGAAAAGTGTTCCATAAAAAAATTTTTCTATAGAAAAATTTTTTCCATAAAAAAATTTTTCTATAGAAAAATTTTCCATAAAAAAATTTTTCTATAGAAAAATTTTCCATAAAAAAATTTTTCTATAGAAAAATTTTCGATAAAAAAATTTTTCTATAGAAAAATTTTCTAGAAAAAATTTTTTGTATAGAAAAATTTTCGATACAAAAATTTCTCTATAGAAAAAATTTATTAGAAAAAATTTTTCTATAGAAATTTTTCAAATTTTTGATACAACTATTTTCTATAGAAAAATTTTCAATAAAAATATTTGTATATAGAAAAATTTTTTTGAAGAAATATTTTTCTGTAGAAAAATTTTTCTATAGAAAAATTTTTGATAGAAAAATTTTTCTATAGAAAAATTTTTGATAGAAAAATTTGTCTATAGAAAAATATTTGATAGATAAATTGTTCTATAGAAAAATTTTTGATAGAAATTTTTTCTATAGAAAAATTTTTGATAGAAAAATGTTTCTGTAGAAAAATTTTTCTATAAAAAAAATTTTTCTATAGAAAAATTTTTCTATAGAAAAATTTTTCTATAGAAACATTTTTGATAGAAATATTTTTCTATAGAAAAATTTTCGATCAAAAAATTATCTATAAAAAAATTTTCGATAGATATATTTTTTCAGTGATAAAAATATTATATCGAAAATATTTGATAAAAAAATTGTATATAGAAAAATTTTTGATTAAAAATTTTATATAGAAAAATTTTTGAAAAAAAGAAATTATATAGAAAAATTTTGATAAAAATTAAAAAAATGGAGTAGAAAACTTTTGTTTTCTAAAACATCAGAATTACACATTGCAAGAATACCAATTTCAGTTAAAAGTATAAAAAAATGGTAACTCTGACTTCGATTTTTTGGTTCTGTTCTCTTGTTTTCTGCCTCAGTCGATAACCGATTTTGACTAATTATAATACTATAGACATTGTCCTAGTAAATTTTGATTTATTATTTTATGAATTAATCTTCAAAATTTTGACCTGGGGTCAAATCGCCACATTCGATAACGCTCGAAATGTAAGATATTTCAGAAACATTTGTGTAGCATACTTTTAGGATAATTTAAATAGCATGTAAGCTTCTCTACATTGTGTATTATTTGTCAAAGGTTCCCCGATACTGCATAGTTTCATTTAAATTTAATTTTTGGACAAAGCAAAGGATATATGTATCTAGATATCAATTTTTTGCAAAATAAAATATTTTAAAAAGCCCTAAGGTATGTTATACAATATT
Organism: Stomorhina lunata; assembly: GCA_933228675.1. Lineage (NCBI taxonomy): Eukaryota > Metazoa > Arthropoda > Insecta > Diptera > Rhiniidae > Stomorhina > Stomorhina lunata. The sequence continues at coordinate 31,432,405 of OW121744.1, read as the reverse complement.
TGCTTAGAATTCTGAGTTTTCGATAGATATCGAATGCGGCGTTTTCGCTGCTGTTTTTTGAAAGCAAATTTAAAATGAACAATTACCGATACAGAAAGACCGTGAGATATCCAGCCTACTAGACGCAAAGACACTCGTTATATCTGATGTACTTTCATTAGATTCAGTTCTGAATGGATCAGTATACTTAACATCAATACAAACTTATACTAGCGATTATTTTTACAAGTGAAATGTATTCTTTTAAAAAACACAACATGCCAACTGGGTGAAATTGCCTGCAAATAATGCAGCCAAATCGTAAATTTAAGTAAACTTACCGCCCGCTTCTCCTTCAAAACATTCCTACACAAAGGACATTTATTAGCCCAAGGATATTTCTTATACGATTTATAAACATCTAAGCAGCCATAGCAGAAAGAATGACCACATTGTATACGGACGGGATAACGTTTCTGATCCAGGCACAGGACACATCTTTCACTAGAATCATTTAAATCGGTCATATTTTGTGCTTGATAATCTAAGGATTTTGCTTGCTTGGACGCTGATATAAATTAAAAGAAATGTTTCAAAATTTCTTTTTTGTTTTTTAACTAAAATTGTTAATTATTATATTAAGCCGGTTTTTTTAAAGTTTCAAGAAAAAATATAGCAAATAAACTGAAGGAAAAGTCAAAAAATTTCTATTTCGTTGTGTGGAAAAGAAATCAGACAATGACAATCGTTTTTCGAATATAATTTCGAGTTATTTGTGATTTAAGGTCGTAGCAGGGTATTTAAAAAGGGAAGGTAACCTTTAAGAAAAATTTTGTTAGAGTATGAGGAGGGGAGAAAAAATTTTGATTTTACTTTAAATTAAAAAAAAAAAAAAATACTATTAAGCTTTTTCCTCAATAAGTCCTCAACATCCCTAAAGTTTTCAAATTCTCACAAAAAAAATTCAACTCAAAATAATAAGAAAGTATAATAAGCGATCAAGCCTTAACGTCTGCTATCAAATTTGCAGTGATTTACAATCTAGATGTTTATCATAAAATGTTTCTATCCACTATATAAAAGAATGGGTTGTATATTGAGATTGTTATTCCGTTTGTAACTTCCATAAAACACCTTATTTTTTTGTAATTAGATTAACAATTTAAACATAATTGCCCGGGTTCAAATCCTACTAAGTCTAGGTTAAATTTGTATACCTTAAGATTTTCTTATAGAATAAATTTTTTGTAGAAAACTTTTTATTTTTCCAAAATTTGCAAAAAAAAAAATACAATCACAAGTCAATTTTCTCATTATATGAAAATGCCTGCCTATTTTTCGTTATTCTGAAATATGTCATAAAATATATTTTATGTTGTGACATTTTTCTCTAAAAATGTTAACTATTGATTTTCTTTAAAATTGAACATTTTCACTCACTGCAAAAATTAGAATTTAATTTCAAAAATGCATTTATTTCAGTAGAAACTGACAATAAATTCTAGAACAAATGCATTACTTATGCAACTCATAAATGAATAATACATACGATCATACATACATACATACATACATTCATACGAGTACATATGTATTTGTGAATTTATGCATATATAAAAACATTTGCAAAAAGTAAAAGCAAACAATAAACTAAAAGAATTTATAACTCTAACCATTTTCGAAATCCTTTTTGAAAAATTTTTTGACTTTATAAAATTGCATTTAGTTATATCCTTCCTGTATGCAGTCACAAAAAAAAAAACCATAGAAATAGAACAGAAAAAATATAAAATAAAACAAACAGAAAATCTTAGCAAATCTTCGGCATTAACATTTGAACAATGATATCTTTTCGAGATATACATATATAAATATGAACACAATATACATAGGGGTAAACCCACTGTTATAGAGGTCAAAAGTTGGCATATGCTACTTTTAAAAAGTTTGTCATAAAAGCTTTATCACTTTCTTTTTAGTATATCCCCACAAAAACTTTAGAAATGGGACTACAAAAAAGCGTCCAACATTACTTATAAGTTATTAATATTAAGAGTTCAAATCCCACCGTTTCCAGGGGCCAAATCGTCGCATTCGATATCTATGGAAATATAAGATATTGAAGAAATGTATGTGTAACATACTTTTAGGAAAATTTTTTCTTATAACAAATTTTTCTATAGACATTTCTTCATATAGAAAAATTTTCTATAGAAATTTTTTCTTATAGAATAGTATTCTTTAGAAATTTTTTTTATAGAAAAGATTTCTATAGAATTTTTTTCTTAAAGAAAAATTTTCTATATGATTTTTTTTTATAGAAATTTTTTCTTATAAAAAAATTTCTTTAGAAATTGTTTCTTTCAGAAAAATTTTCTATAGAAAATTTTTATGGAAATTTTTTTCTTATACAAAAATTTTCTATAGAAATTTCTTCTTATAGAAAAATTTTCTATAGAAATTTTTTCATATAAAAAAATATTCTATAAAAATTTTTTCATAGAGAGAAATTTTCTATAGAAATTTTTTCATATGGAAAAATTTTCTATAGAAATTTTTTCTTATAGAAAATTTTTTTTTAGAAAAATTTTCTTATACAAATATTTTCTATAGAAATTTTTTCTTATGGAAAAATTTACTATAGATTTTTTTTAAAAGAAAATTTTCAACAAAAATTTTCTATATAAATTTTTTCTTATAAAAAAGTTTTCTTTAGAAATTTTTTCATATAAAAAAATATTCTATAAAAATTTTTTCAGAGAGAAAAATTTTCTATAGAAATTTTTACATATGGAAAAATATTCTATAGAAATTTTTATACCCTTCACCAATAGGTGAAAGGGTATTATAAGTTTGTGATTCCGTTTGTAATTTTTTTATTAGTGATCGTAGACCCCATAAAAATTATACCGATCGACTCAGAATCGGGAGGAGAATCGATTAAGCGATGTCCGTCTGTCTGTCTGTCTGTCTGTCTGTCCGTCCGTCTGTCTGTCTGTCTGTTGAAATCAAGTTTCTGAAGCCCCTGGAGGATGTTCTTACATAAATTATATATCAGATTTTAGGAAATTCTCCCGCAATGAACGCTATTAAATTTCATTAAAATCGGTTTATAAACACCGAAAATATCGAAAAAATACCAAAAATTAGACGAAAATTTTAAAATTTTTGATTGAAACACACTTTTAAATAACGAGAGAAAAAAGATACTCCTGGTGTACATGTGATAATATGTTATACATCAGATTGTAGGAAATAGTTTCCCAAAGTACTCTGTAAAATCTTATCAAAATCGGTCCATAAACAACTGAGATATCGCCAAAACACTGAATTTGACGTATCGCAAATTGCCCAAAGTTCGCATTAGAGAATGTTTGTTGAAAAAATGAAATGCAGAAATAGGAAAAACCATCCTCCTTTAGCACGGACCTACATAAATTTTATATCAAATTTTAGGAAATTCCCCCGCCAAGCACGTTATTAAATTTTATCAAAAGCGGTCCATAAACAATTGAGATATCGCCATAACACTACATTTGATGTACAGCAAATTGCCCAAAGTACGTGTCTAAGAAATTTTGTTTACATTTTGTAAGTATTGTTTTAGCGATATCTCATGTGTTTATAGACCGATTGTGATGAAATTTGACATCGTTCTTTGTGTGAGGATTTTCTAAAATCTATACTCCACAAATCTGATTACGAATACCATTCAAATTGTACCGATCAACTCAGAATCGGCAGGAGAATCGATTTCGCAACCTCCGTCCGTCCGTCTGTTTGTCTGTCTATCCGTCTGTTTGTTTGTCTGTCCGTCCGTCTGTTTGTTTGTCTGTCCGTCTGTTTTTTTGTCCGTCCGTCTACCTGTCTGTAATTTTTTCTGTTGTAGTCAAGTTTTTGGAGCTCCTGTTTTGTCGATATCTCAGGTGTTTATTTTGATGAAATTTAATAGCGTTCTTCGCAGGGGATTAACTAAATCCTGATGCATTCGGTAATTTGTGGTAGATATAATTTAGCGTTTAAGCGATGGTGTTTTGATCGACAATGATAAAATTCAGGGTGGGACAACATCCTAAAATTTTGTGTAAAATCCAGGAGCTCCACAAATCTAATTTTAGCAGACAGACACTCTGCATTAATCTTAATTTTGTGTCCGACTTTTGAACATTATGATAACATTTGAGAATGTATTATATATCAAATTATAGGTAATCTTCCTAGAAAGTACAAAAATGCAGCTAACTACATGATATCCGTTCAAAACCTACATATGTATGTAAGTATCTCACATATCAACGAAAATTTAAATTTTTTAATTGCAAATCCGTTCACGTTTGACAATTGATCCCGTATAACTTCGCCTAAGATACGATGATGACATTTAGTATAAAGACGTTGTACAATATTGATATTCAGGGCGATAGCGCCTAAAATAAACTTTCTAGAGGGACAACATTTGACAAAAGTATTTCTGATCTCTTGAAAAGTTCGATATTGAAAATGGGCGAGCTCTATTCACATTTAGTGAAATCTCCCATATAACCCCGACCGGGAATCGATTTAATGCTGATAAATTAAATCACATTAAAATTGTACAAGGAACTAGAGCAAAACTTTCCAAACATCCACCGGATCTGTCCGGAACAATACATCCCAATATTATTGATAAAGTGTTCATTTTAATTAATTAACTAACTTCAGATAAATAAGTAAATCTTTAATAACTTTTCCGACAAAGCTGATATCCATCCATTCAAAAGCTATATACTTCACGTATGTATCTAAAACTAAGAGTGTTTACCCTATAATTTTAAGGCTTATCATTGTTGAAGCTTTGACCTAAATCAGTCCGCTAACTTCAGAGTTTTACATAACTAATCAAGAACTTTTACTAGTTGGATAATTCGTACGAATTAAAGTGCACAACCCTCACTGGGCACTGTGTTTTTGGGTTGCATGCCAGAATACTTAAACTTCATCAAATCGATGTGCTATTGCAAATGTAAGAGCATCTACATTTTGAAGCATCTTTTCTGCATGGTTTATCTGGTCTATCGAACTTTATTAAATGTTCGTAAAATATGTGTCTATTTTATTTCGAAGCTACTGGCTGGCTTAAATATGCATTCTCTACTTGTAGTCTAGTAATCATTATCTTTCACAAAGGGACCACTTTAGAACCCAAGTGAAGCTTCCCTAGACATCTGCCACCTGCCCAACCTAACCTTTGGGTGCATAAATATTCTAGATGATGATGCCATCCAAAAGCTTTTCTTTTTCCGACTCTTAATTTTAAAGACTCTTTGCATATAATACTAGTATAACCAAATTTTGCTTGGAATTACATTAAGTACTTTTGCAACACTATTGGTGAAGGGTATCCAAGATTCGGCAAAGCCGAATATACCACTCTTACTTGTTTCTTATAGAATTTTTTTTTTAGAAATTTTTTCTTATACAAAAATTTTCAATAGAAATTTTTTCTTATGGAAAAATTTACTATAGATTTTTTTTAAAACAAAATTTTCAACAAAAATTTTCATTAAGAAAATGTTTCTATATAGAAAAAATTTCATTAAGAAAATTTTTCTATATAGAAAAAATTTCATTAAGAAAATTTTTCTATATAGAAAAAATTTCATTAAGAAAATTTTTCTATATAGAAAAAATTTCATTGAGAAAATTTTTCTATATAGAAAAAATTTCATTAAGAAAATTTTTCTATATAGAAAAAATTTCATTAAGAAAATTTTTCTATATAGAAAAAATTTCATTAAGAAAATTTTTCTATATAGAAAAAATTTCATTAAGAAAATTTTTCTATATAGAAAAAATTTCATTAAGAAAATGTTTCTATATAGAAAAAATTTCATTAAGAAAATTTTTCTATATAGAAAAAATTTCATTAAGAAAATTTTTCTATATAGAAAAAATTTCATTAAGAAAATTTTTCTATATAGAAAAAATTTCATTAAGAAAATTTTTCTATATAGAAAAAATTTCATTAAGAAAATTTTTCTATATAGAAAAAATTTCATTAAGAAAATTTTTCTATATAGAAAAAATTTCATTAAGAAAATTTTTCTATATAGAAAAAATTTCATTAAGAAAATTTTTCTATATAGAAAAAATTTCATTAAGAAAATTTTTCTATATAGAAAAAATTTCATTAAGAAAATTTTTCTATATAGAAAAAATTTCATTAAGAAAATTTTTCTATATAGAAAAAATTTCATTAAGAAAATTTTTCTATATAGAAAAAATTTCATTAAGAAAATTTTTCTATATAGAAAAAATTTCATTAAGAAAATTTTTCTATATAGAAAAAATTTCATTAAGAAAATTTTTCTATATAGAAAAAATTTCATTAAGAAAATTTTTCTATATAGAAAAAATTTCATTAAGAAAATTTTTCTATATAGAAAAAATTTCATTAAGAAAATTTTTCTATATAGAAAAAATTTCATTAAGAAAATTTTTCTATATAGAAAAAATTTCATTGAGAAAATTTTTCTATATAGAAAAAATTTCATTCAGCAAATTTTTCTTTATAGAAAAAATTTCATTAAGCAAATTTTTCTATATAGAAAAAATTTCATTAAGAAAATTTTTCTATATAGAAAAAATTTCATTAAGAAAATTTTTCTATATAGAAAAAATTTCATTAAGAAAATTTTTCTATATAGAAAAAATTTCATTTAGAAAATTTTTCTATATAGAAAAAATTTCATTAAGGAAATTTTTCTATATAGAAAAAATTTCATTAAGAAAATTTTTCTATATACATTTTTTCTTATAAAAAAGTTTTCTTTAGAAATTTTTTCTTACAGAAAAACTTTCTATAGAAAATTTTTCATATAGAAAAATTTTTCTTAAAGATAAATTTTCTATAGAAATTCTTTCATATAGAAAATTTTTATTAGAAATTTTTTCATATAGAAAAATTTTCATTATAAATTTTTTCATATAGAAAAATTTCCTGTAGAAATTTTTTCTTATAGAAAAATTTGCTATAGACATTTTTTCTTATAGAAAAATTTCCTATAGAAGTTTTTTCTTCTAGAAAAATTTTCTATAAGAAAAATTTTCTTTAGAAATTTTTTCTTATAGAAAATTTTTTTTTAGAAATTTTTTCTTATACAAAAATTTTCTATAGAAATTTTTTCTTATGGAAAAATTTACTATAGATTTTTTATAATAGAAAATTTTCTATAGAAAATTTTTTCTTATAAAAAAGTTTTCTTTAGAAATTTTTTCTTACAGAAAAACTTTCTATAGAAAATTTTTCATATAGAAAATTTTTTCTTATAGAAAAATTTTCTATAGAAATTCTTTCATATAGGAAAATGTTCATTAGAAATTTTTTCATATAGAAAAATTTTCTATAGAAATTTTTTCTAATAGAAAAATTTATTGTAGAAATTTACAGAAAAATTTTCTATAGAAAATTTTTTCGTATAGAAAATTTTCTGTAGAAATTCTTTCATATAGAAAAATTTTCATTAGAAATTTTTTCATATAGAAAAATTTTCTATAGAAATTTTTTCATATAGAAAAATTTTTTATAGAAAATTTTTTTAATAGAAAAATTTCCTGTAGAAATTTTTTCTTATAGAAAAATTTCCTATAGAAATTTTTTCTTATAGAAAAATTTCCTATAGATATTTTTTCTTGTAGAAAAATTTTCTATAGAAATTATTTCTTTTAGAAAAATTTTCTTTAGACATTTTTTCTTATAGAAAAATGTTTTTTAGAAATTTTTTCTTATATAAATTTTTTCTTATAGAAAAATTTTCTATAGAAATTTTTTCTTTTAGAAAAATTTTCTATAGAAATTTTTTCTTTTAGAAAAATTTTCGATAGAAATTTTTTCTTTTAGAAAAATTTTCTATAGAAATTTTTTCTTTTAGAAAAATTTTCTATAGAAATTTTTTCTTTTAGAAAAATTTTCTATAGACATTTTTTCTTCTAGAAAAATTTTCTATAGAAATTTTTTCTTATACAAAAATGTTCCATAGAAATTTTTTCTTCTAGAAAAATTTTCTACAGAAATTTTTCCTTATACAAAAATTTTCTATAGAAATTTTTTCTTAAACAAAAATTTTCAATAGAAATTTTTTCGTATGGAAAAATTTTCTATAGATTTTTTCTACAAAAATTTTCTCTAGAAATTTTTTCTGTAGAAATTTTTTCTTATAAAAAGATTTCCTATAGAATTTTTTTCTTTTAGAAACATTTGCTATAGAAAGTTTTTCTTATAAAAAAATTTTCTAAAAAATTTTTTCTAATAGAAACATTTTCTGTAGAAATTTTGCTTATAGAAACATTTCTATAGAAATTTTTTCTTATAGAAAAATTGTCTATAGAAATATTTTCTTAAAGAAAAATTTTCTATAGAAATTTTTTGTTATTAAAAATTATCTATAGAAATTTTTTTGTTATAGAAAACTTTCTATAGAAATTTTTTGTTATAGAAAAATTTTCTATAGAAATTTTTTCTGTAGGAAAATTTTCTATAGAAATTTTTTCTATAGAAATTTTTGCTATAAAAATTTTTTTCTTATAGAAAAATTTTCTTAAAAAATTTTTGTTATAGAAAGGTTTTTTTTAGAAAATTTTTCTAATAAAAAAATTTTCATTTGATTGTCTTTTAACATGTTTTTTCTACAGAATTCTTTTCTAAAGAAAATTTTTTTGATATAAAAAAATATTGTCTACAAAAATTTTTTGTGTAGAAAGTTTTTCATATAAGAGAGTTTTTTTTTATAGAAATATACGTAAAATTATTCTATAAGAAAGAATATTTTTATAAAAAAAATTTTTATAGAAAAATTTCCCCTATGTGCTTGCAAATATTCTGCATTATATACTCATGTGATTCTTGCTATTCCTTGCCTACCAAAAACGCTGTTTACAAATGAAAAAATTCATAAAATATTTTCTGTCTTATGCACAAACACACATTCTCATACACATACTTCACTAGCACATACTTATGCACTTTGATATCACCAAAAGTTCTCAAAATAAAAAGAAAATATAGAAAATAGAAATAATATAAAACTGCTGGTTGCAGTGTTCATGCTCTTCATAGATACAATTTTATATCCTCAATTTAAAATAATGCCGGAAAATTTTCTAAACTCAGCATTTCCTACAGACACCAACAAAGGCAACGTTTACTTATACACATACACTCACGTGAACCCCATATAAATGAAACTCAAATTTTTGGGTCATGGCCTGAAAATGAATGATGGTATCATTTAAAATAATATTGTTTAAGAACTTTCCGATGTAAAATTTACTTTTTACGTATTTCTAAAAATGGCTCCAAATTTTAAGCTAGTTCCGTATTAGACCTACTTCCGAAAATTAAAAGGACATAAATTACTAAAAACAAGTTACAGTATTATTTTCGGCTTTGCCTAATCTTATATACCCACCCTCAAATTGTGTTAAATATAAAAACATATCTCGCATATCTACGAGGGTACAGCTAATTAGAAAAGGTGGACCAAATTGGTAAACAATGTTTAAGCTAGTTGGTATTGTTGATAAAATATTTGGAATAAATTCGTTTGCAGTAGATTTAGTTCAACATTTAAAAGTATTTAAGTGGTAATTACCAGGGAATTACTTTTCTATAGAAAAATTTTCTATAAAAAATTTTTTTCTATCAGAAAATATTTTCTATACAATTTTTTTTTTAGAAAAGTTTTCTTATAGAAAATTTTTCTCTATTAAATATTTTCTTATAGAAAATTTTTCTCTATTAAAAATTTTCTTATAGAAAATTTTTCTCTATTAAAAATTTTCTTATAGAAAATTTTTCTCTATTAAAAATTTTCTTATAGAAAATTTTTCTCTATTAAAAACTTTCTTATAGACAATTTTTCTCTATTAAAAATTTTCTTATAGAAAATTTTTCTCTATTGAAAAATTTCTTATAGAAAATTTTTCTCTATTGAAAATTTTCTTATAGAAAATTTTTCTCTATCAAAAATTTTTTTATAGAAAATTTTTCTCTATTAAAAATTTTCTTATAGAAAATTTTTCTTATTATTTTTTTTTAATTTTCTTATAGAAAATATTTTATATCAAATTTTTCTTTGTAAAAAATTTTCTTATAGAAAATTTTTCTCTATAAAAAATTTTCTTATAGAAAATTTTTCTCTATAAAAAATTTTCTTATAGAAAATTTTTCCCTATAAAAAATTTTCTTATAGAAAATATTTTACATCAAATTTTTCTTATAGAAAATATTTTATATCAAATTTTTCTTTGTAAAAAATTTTTTTATAGAAAATTTTTCTCTATAAAAAATTTTCTTATAAAAAATTTTTCCCTATAAAATTTTTTTTATAGAAAATTTTTCTCTATAAAATTTTTTTTATTGAAAATTTTTCTCTATAATAATTTTTTTATAGAAAATTTTTCTTTATAAAAAAATTTCTGATAGAAAATTTTTCTCTATAAAAAATTTTTCTCTCTAAAAAATTTTCTCATAAAAAATTTTTCTCTCTAAAAAATTTTCTTAAAGAAAATTTTTCTCTATAAAAAATTTTTTAAAGAAAATTTTTCTCTGTAAAAAAAATTTCTTTATAAAAACTGTTCTTATAGAAAATTTTTTTTTTGGGAAAAATTCTCATAGTAAATGTTTCTATAGGAAAATTTTTCTTATTGAAAATTTTTCTACAGAAAATTAAAATAAAGAAAATTTTTCTCATAAAAATTTTCTTTAAGAAAATTGATCTTATAAAAATTTTCTTTAAGAAGATTTTTCTCATAAATATTTTCTTATATAAAATTTTTCTCTACAAAAAATTTTCTTGCAGAAAATTTTTTTATAGAAAGAATTTTCTCAAAGAAATTGTTTCTATAGGAAACATTTTCTGACACAAAATTTTTCTATAAAAAAAATTCTTAATTAAAATTTGTCTCTTTAAAAAACTTTCTTATAGAAATTTTTTCTCTATGAGAAATTTTCGTCTTGAAAATTTTTCTCTGCAAAAATTTTCTTAACGAAAATTTATTTCTATAAAAGTTTTCTTATAGAAATTTTTTTCTGCACATTTTTTGCTTAAAATATTTTTTTATCGGAAGTTTATTTCCGCAAAAATGTTTTTAAAGAAAAAATTGTTAATGAATATTTTTCCATAGAAATTTTTTCTTTATAAAAAATTTTTTATAGAAAATTTTTCCCTATGAAAATTTTCTTATAAAATTTTTGATAGAAAATTCTACTTTTTAAATTTTTAGTAGAAAATTTTTCTAGATAAATATTTTAATAGAAAATTTTTTCTTATGAAAATTTGTTTTATAAAAATTCTTTTATATAAATTTTTATAGCGAAAATTTTCTTTTAGAAAATTCTTCTTTATACAATTTTTTTACAGAAAACTTTACTCTTTTTCTTTCAGAAAATAAATAAATTTTTAATAGAAAATTTTTCTGTATAAAAACTTTGTTATAGATTTTTTTTTTAAATTTCGTATAGAAAAATTTTCTTTATAAAAACTGTTTCTTTAAATTTTTTTTATGTAAAATTTTTCTCATTAAAAAATTTTTGAATAGAAAATTTTTATACCCTTCACCAATAGGTGAAAGGGTATTATAAGTTTGTGATTCCGTTTGTAATTTTTTTATTAGTGATCGTAGACCCCATAAAAATTATACCGATCGACTCAGAATCGGGAGGAGAATCGATTAAGCGATGTCCGTCTGTCTGTCTGTCTGTCTGTCTGTCCGTCCGTCTGTCTGTCTGTCTGTTGAAATCAAGTTTCTGAAGCCCCTGGAGGATGTTCTTACATAAATTATATATCAGATTTTAGGAAATTCTCCCGCAATGAACGCTATTAAATTTCATTAAAATCGGTTTATAAACACCGAAAATATCGAAAAAATACCAAAAATTAGACGAAAATTTTAAAATTTTTGATTGAAACACACTTTTAAATAACGAGAGAAAAAAGATACTCCTGGTGTACATGTGATAATATGTTATACATCAGATTGTAGGAAATAGTTTCCCAAAGTACTCTGTAAAATCTTATCAAAATCGGTCCATAAACAACTGAGATATCGCCAAAACACTGAATTTGACGTATCGCAAATTGCCCAAAGTTCGCATTAGAGAATGTTTGTTGAAAAAATGAAATGCAGAAATAGGAAAAACCATCCTCCTTTAGCACGGACCTACATAAATTTTATATCAAATTTTAGGAAATTCCCCCGCCAAGCACGTTATTAAATTTTATCAAAAGCGGTCCATAAACAATTGAGATATCGCCATAACACTACATTTGATGTACAGCAAATTGCCCAAAGTACGTGTCTAAGAAATTTTGTTTACATTTTGTAAGTATTGTTTTAGCGATATCTCATGTGTTTATAGACCGATTGTGATGAAATTTGACATCGTTCTTTGTGTGAGGATTTTCTAAAATCTATACTCCACAAATCTGATTACGAATACCATTCAAATTGTACCGATCAACTCAGAATCGGCAGGAGAATCGATTTCGCAACCTCCGTCCGTCCGTCTGTTTGTCTGTCTATCCGTCTGTTTGTTTGTCTGTCCGTCCGTCTGTTTGTTTGTCTGTCCGTCTGTTTTTTTGTCCGTCCGTCTACCTGTCTGTAATTTTTTCTGTTGTAGTCAAGTTTTTGGAGCTCCTGTTTTGTCGATATCTCAGGTGTTTATTTTGATGAAATTTAATAGCGTTCTTCGCAGGGGATTAACTAAATCCTGATGCATTCGGTAATTTGTGGTAGATATAATTTAGCGTTTAAGCGATGGTGTTTTGATCGACAATGATAAAATTCAGGGTGGGACAACATCCTAAAATTTTGTGTAAAATCCAGGAGCTCCACAAATCTAATTTTAGCAGACAGACACTCTGCATTAATCTTAATTTTGTGTCCGACTTTTGAACATTATGATAACATTTGAGAATGTATTATATATCAAATTATAGGTAATCTTCCTAGAAAGTACAAAAATGCAGCTAACTACATGATATCCGTTCAAAACCTACATATGTATGTAAGTATCTCACATATCAACGAAAATTTAAATTTTTTAATTGCAAATCCGTTCACGTTTGACAATTGATCCCGTATAACTTCGCCTAAGATACGATGATGACATTTAGTATAAAGACGTTGTACAATATTGATATTCAGGGCGATAGCGCCTAAAATAAACTTTCTAGAGGGACAACATTTGACAAAAGTATTTCTGATCTCTTGAAAAGTTCGATATTGAAAATGGGCGAGCTCTATTCACATTTAGTGAAATCTCCCATATAACCCCGACCGGGAATCGATTTAATGCTGATAAATTAAATCACATTAAAATTGTACAAGGAACTAGAGCAAAACTTTCCAAACATCCACCGGATCTGTCCGGAACAATACATCCCAATATTATTGATAAAGTGTTCATTTTAATTAATTAACTAACTTCAGATAAATAAGTAAATCTTTAATAACTTTTCCGACAAAGCTGATATCCATCCATTCAAAAGCTATATACTTCACGTATGTATCTAAAACTAAGAGTGTTTACCCTATAATTTTAAGGCTTATCATTGTTGAAGCTTTGACCTAAATCAGTCCGCTAACTTCAGAGTTTTACATAACTAATCAAGAACTTTTACTAGTTGGATAATTCGTACGAATTAAAGTGCACAACCCTCACTGGGCACTGTGTTTTTGGGTTGCATGCCAGAATACTTAAACTTCATCAAATCGATGTGCTATTGCAAATGTAAGAGCATCTACATTTTGAAGCATCTTTTCTGCATGGTTTATCTGGTCTATCGAACTTTATTAAATGTTCGTAAAATATGTGTCTATTTTATTTCGAAGCTACTGGCTGGCTTAAATATGCATTCTCTACTTGTAGTCTAGTAATCATTATCTTTCACAAAGGGACCACTTTAGAACCCAAGTGAAGCTTCCCTAGACATCTGCCACCTGCCCAACCTAACCTTTGGGTGCATAAATATTCTAGATGATGATGCCATCCAAAAGCTTTTCTTTTTCCGACTCTTAATTTTAAAGACTCTTTGCATATAATACTAGTATAACCAAATTTTGCTTGGAATTACATTAAGTACTTTTGCAACACTATTGGTGAAGGGTATCCAAGATTCGGCAAAGCCGAATATACCACTCTTACTTGTTCTATATAAAAATGTTTTTTTTTATATAAAAGTTTTATTTATCAAAATTTTTTTTTTTGTAAAGTTTTTCTCAATTATAGAAAATTTTATTAGGAAAGTTTTTCAAAAAAATGTTTCTTATGGAAAATTTTTTCTATAAAAATTTTTTTATACAAATTTTTATCTATAAATATTTTACTCTATAAAAATTGTTTGTAGAAACTTTTTTTGTCTTTAAATTTTCTTAGAGAATATTTTTTTTTCTTAAAAATTTTCTTATAAAAAATTTTGCTTTTATAAAATTTTCTTAGAAAAATTTTTGTATAGAAGAGTTTTCAAAGTAAAATTTCTCAATATGAGTAAAATAGTTAGAAAATTTTTAAATAATATTTTCGATCTTACAAATTTCGATATAATTTCTTTTTTATATTTGGATAAAACATGTTTTACTGCTAAGTAATTTTATAAAGATTTTTTTTCATATAAAAATTTTGAAACTATTTTCATATATAATATTTTTATATCCTCTATACATATCCTTTATATTAACAGTCTCTTTTATCTGCACCTGAAGATTGATGTCAGTAAATGGTTTATTCGTTTACTTCTCATTTACCACAAAATTTGTTTTACATAATGTTACACTATTATGTACTTTTCACCTGCTTAATTAATTTTTATCCTTTCAACTTAAACAAAAATGTTGCACCGACACAAACAAACTGCCGCGCACACACACACACACAGCCAACGAACCAAACGCCTAGACAGATACAAATTTCTATAAACGTCCAAAGGATATTACTTGCCAAATATACAGACTTACATACATGAGCTTTTAGATCCAATATGTATGACATACATTGTATGTGTGTGTTGTTAAATATGTATTTTATATACTCATATCTGAGTTATTTTTCATTTAAATTCTTTTTTTATTTAATTTTTTAAAAAATTGTTCTCAGTTTTTTTTAAGTTTAATTTTTTTACAAGCCAAAAACCAAAAGCATTCACCAAATGCTGCTGCCAGTGTCGACGATTATACACTGTGTAACAAAAATATTAACAGTAAAGTAAGTGGTGTCTCAGTCTGCTTGTGTTGAGGTTGTAAGTTCGATTCCGACCACAGACTCTGGTTTCTACACTTCCCCGTATATATGGTCTTCGTCACCTCGTTCAGAAGAACTATAATAGAAATTTACTTTGTATTGTAATGTAAAATATATACAACCTAATTCACAATCAAAAAAAATTTTATGACAAACTTATAAATCGAATTTTCTATACAATATTACTTCGATATGACTTTGATAATTTTATAATTAGCTTTTGAATGAGGGGGTAAATTATTAAAAAAGTGTTTAGGGAAAGTTTATTTTTCTATGACAAAATTTATATTCTGTTGCCTAGTGTTAAAAATGAGTTTTGCTTCTCCTTGCGCTACGAAAACTTAAAAATCAGTTTAAATTTAAAGTAAATGTTTAAAGGCACTTAATGTATTACATTTAAAATGCTTATGAACTGCATTTACTTAGTGAATATAGAATATAAATCGCTCAGTTACAGCAACAATGTCATAAGCCAAAATTGTCAGTTCGACTTATTTGAAGTTCTGGGGCCAAATTACGGCATTCGATATCGATCGAAATCTTAGATATTTTCAAAACATTTGTATAGCATACTTTAAGGATAATCAAAATTTTTTAAAGACGCTCAGTTTACTTTATTTTTTTGTAGTTATTTGCCTAAAGATGAACAATATTAAAAGAGTTTTAGTTGAACTATATGTTTTTAAAAACGAATCAAAATGGATACCAAATTTCAATAAACTTTTTGCATCGAAGTAATTTTGAACATCCCTAAAGTATACTTCACAATATTTGCTTAAAAGTCTGAGTTTTCGATCGATATCGAATACGATAATTTGGCCCCTGATTTGGAAAAATCAGTTTGAAGAAAATTTTCTTTTCTTTCTGTAAATATTAATTTATTTTAAAATTATTAATAACCATAGCATCTTCCATCGACAGTAAGACCAATAACATTAATACGCCGTCGATGTAAAGAAGGGTGTAGAACTAAAAGCTTAAATAATGCTTCAAGCTGACAACAGATATTTCACAGTGGTATTTCTTCATACATCGAAGCGCAAAAACTTGTTCAATTTTATATAGTCAAGAAAAAATTCAAGAAATTCCTCTACACCTTGGGGTACCTTTCTCGAACTCCCATTTTTCACCTATATTTCTTCTTAATGTACAAGTCGCAAATCTAAACAGAATTTGATGAAATTCAACATGCGTCTATTAATTATTTCAGAAAAGAGGTCCACTCATTTCATCTGAAGTTCGTCGACTCCTTGGGGTACCTGTTTTGGACCCCCATTTTTTACCTATTTTTCTTTTCTATGTACTAGTCGCAATTCTCAACAGAATTTGATACAATTCGACATATGTCTATCATTATTTAAAAAAGAGCTCTGCTAATTTTGGTTGAAATTAGTCTACTCCTAAAGGGAGTACAATCCGCAATTCTTAACAGAATTTAATGAAATTTGACACATGTTTATGAGTTAATCTAAAACAGAGGTCTACTAATTTTGATTGAAATCAGATGAATCTTTGAGGTACCTGCCTTGGACTCCCATTTTTCATAATTTTTTTGTTTTTAATGTACAAACCGCAATTCTCAACCAAATTTGATGAAATTCTTCATATGTCTATGAATTGATACAAGAAGAAGTTGTACTAAGTTTGGTTGAGATTTCTTGACTCTTTGAGGTACCTGCCTTGGACCCCCTTTTTCAATTATTTTTGTTCTCAACATATAAGCCGAAATTCGCAACAAAATTTGATGAAATTCGGCACACGTCTATTACTTTATCCACCAAAAAGCTCTACTTATTTTGGTTGAAATCCGTCTACCCTTTGGGCTACCTGCTTTGGACCCACATTTTTCACTTATTTTTCTTTAGAATATAAAAGCCGCAATTCTCAACAGAATTATGAAAGCACTCACCAATATATTAATTCAAGGAAGAGTTATACTTATTTTGGTTGAGATCTCTTGACCCTTTGAGGTACCTGCTTTGGATTCCCATTTTTCACCAATTTTTTGTGTTCAATGTATAAGCCGGAATTCCTAACAAAATTTGATGAAATTCGTCACTCGTCTGTTAGTTTATCCAACAAAGAGCTCTGTTTATTTTGGTTGAAATCCGTATACTCCTTGGGGTACCTGCTTAGGACCCCCATTTTCCCACTTATCTTTCTTTTCAATATATAAGCCGCAGTTCTCAACAGAATTTGGAAAAATTCGGCACATGTCTATTGATTAATTCAGAAAAGAGTTATACTAATTTTGATTGAGATTTCTTGACTCTTTGAGGTACCTGCTTTGGACCCCCCATTTTTCACTTCTTTTTATTCTCAATATATAAGCCGGAATTCCCAACAAAATTAGATGAAATTCGACACGAGTCTACTAGTTTATTTAACTAATAGTTCCACAAAATTTGGTTGAAATCCGTTCACTCCTTGGGGTACCTGCTTTGGACCTCCCATTTTTCACCTATTTTTCTTCTCAATATATAAGCCACAATTCTCGACAGAATTTGATGAAATTCAACACACGTCTATAAGTTGACCCAAACAAGAGCTCCACTAATTTTCGTTGAAATCTGTCGACTCCTAGGCATAAATGCCTTGCACTTACATCTAAATGCAATTTCAGTAAAAAGTTAAGCCTAAACGACTGCAACACTTTTTGCTTTAATTATAAGTAACAATTTATGTGACTTTTTTCAGAAAATTTTGAACTTTGTTCTACGATCGCTAAATTTTGAAAAATTTTTTTCGCTCGAACAACGAACAAAACCGAGCCAACTAAGGTTTTGTCTACAGAAAAACGAAAACACTGAATTTTATTGAGGTTGACTTCCAGATATATTTTAAGCTTTATACGAGATTAAGTTATTTTTTGCTGCAGACTTAAACGAAGGTTCTGTATCTTAATTAAGTCGATATCAAGATTGAAGGTGTGAAACTATACTCGTCCATGAGCTACAGAGTTTGATAAAGAATTGCATCACTTTTTTGTATCAAAAAAAACAAACATTTTTTTAATCAAAATCATTTATTTTCTGATCTATTATGATATATCCGGTTAAAATAAAATTGTAGTACTATATATTTTTGCTTTATAAGTATTAGATACTTTAGGTGAACCGCCGTGGTAGGTTAGTCATCCGCCTAGCACACCAGTCCCAAGTTCAATCCCCGGCCAGAATCACATGACCATTCACCACTAAGGTCAAAGGTTCTTTTTCCTATATAAAGACAAATATTTGCTAAATTTTGCCATCATACAAACATTTTCTCAAAACTTATCTATTTAAGCTGTTTCAGTCTTAAGGGAGCTAGGGTTAAATGTGGACCGATTATCTCGGATATTTGGCTTATAAGTTATAAGAATTATGTATCCAAAAAATAAATTTAAAATTCACATTATCTTAAGAGTTACGGGCGTTTTAGCAATTTTGGTCTCATTTAGTGCGTTTCGACAAAAGAATTTGTAAGGGAGCTAAGGTCAAATGTGGACCGATTTCAACGAAATTTGGTACAGGGATTTAAGTTTGTATAAGCAATATTTTTTTTAAATTTCATGAAAAAATATTGATATTTGTGGCTAATATATCAATTCCGAGAAGTGGGACCTATGGAAGGTACCATAAATAATGAACCGATTTTAAGGAAATTCAGCATGGTCCCACTATCAAAAATATGATCTGTGAAAATTTTCATCAATTTATCTTTAAAATTGCGGCTTGTACTTTGATAACATAGTTTACATGGTTGTCCAGCCAGATGGACGGACGGACTGACATCGCTAAATCGACTCAGAAAGTGATTCCAAGTCTATGGGTATACTAAAAGGTGGGCCTAAGACAAATATTTCTATGCGTTACATACAACAGCACAAACTTATAATACCTTTTCCACCTATGGTGGTGAAGGGTATCAAAACGGTTCACCTCATAGCTCAGCTAGCCTCTGGTTATTGAGTACTAGACTATGTAAAACTTCTCTAACTTTTAAATTTGCAGTTCGGAGCCGGAGTTAAAACGTAGGTCCCTTTCAATGAGTCTAAAAATAGAATCCGATGGAGCTTATTGTCTGAGAGAAGTACCCCTTGTTCCAATTGGAATGTAGTTGGAATAATGTATGTATGTAGTTGTGACCAAAATTTATCTAACGAAACTTAAAATATCAGGAAATTTTCAAAATCTTTTAACTCAAAGCTTAGTTTTTTTGGTTAAGACAATGTGGCAGCAAACAGGCGAAATGTCTAAAGTAACAAGCTTGACAAGCAACCAAACATGCATACACTCTACAAACATATACTTTATTGTATATATTCACACACATTAAAGCCTGCATTCAACTTACTACCACGATTCTATGTGGAGGAGACAACAACAGTTACAAAAACGACAACAACAAAAAAGCACACATTTATCAACAGAATGGAGAAGCAAAAAAAAAACCTCAACTTGCCACTACTACTCGTACTACACTCTATTTTAACCAACTATGTAACTACTTAATGGAACCCAGTTATTTACTACAATAATATGTGTTAAGCAACAACGTAGGAAGGATGCTACAACTTTAAGGACATCTTTGCTATAGCTACTTGTATATTTATACTAAAAAGCAGGCCTCAAATACCACTACCATCATTACTATTATCAACACCACACCAGCCGCTAACAGCTCCTCCCTCAAGTCAAACAACCCAGCCAACCTAACCAACACAACCCAACCCAACCAACCATCCAATCCACCCACATTTGTTCTCTACTCTTGACTAAATTCAATTCAAAACAGTTATTTTGTTCACAGGGATAATGTTGTGTGTGTTTGGTTGCAGGAATGTTTCAATTTCTTAAACAAAATTTTATCATGGCTACATTTTGTTTACATATATATATATAGAAAGAAAGCCGCCCATACTTAGACCATTAAGCTCTTCTTTATTCTCCTAACCAACTACTATTTTAAGGATAAACATTGGAATATGCACTTTTATGCAGATATCAATAGGCTTTTTTGTTGCCGCTGTTTTTAAAGAATTTAATGTAATTTAGTAGTCACGTTTATCTGACACACGATCAGCTAATATTAGTATATTCGACCTCGGTATAATTTTTAATTCAATTGCCTAATATTCTAATTTTCCTAAGCATTTATTAGGATAATACTCTTCTTCTTTTTTATGAACCTCCGACTAACCTACTATACGTAAGTCATCCGCCTAGCATACCAGAGGTCTCAAGTTCGATTCTCAGCCAGACCCACTTGAAAAAAACAAATTTAAAAAAAACAAGTAAGAAAGTGCTATTGTCGGTCAAGATCGACCATACGATACCCTTCACCACTAAGGTCAAAGCAGTTCTTTTTCCTGTATAAGGACAAATATTTGATAAATCATACAAACATGAAAGACAAATATTTGCTAATTCATACAAACTGAAAACTTATATATTTAAGCTATCATTAGGACTTATATGAGAGCTAGGGTCAAATGTGGACCGATTATATCGAAATTTGGCAAATTGATTACAATTATAACAAGAATTATGTGTGCAAAAAATACACTTAAAATTCCTACTATGTTCAGATTTACGACTGTTTTAGTAATTTTGTCTGATTAAGTGCGTTTTGACAGAAGAATTTGTATGGGAGCTATAGTTAAATATGGACCGATTTTAATGAAACAGTGATTTAAGTTTACATAAGAAGTATTTGTTTTAAATTTCATGAAAAAATATTGATATTTGTGGCCAATACATCAATTCCGGGAAGTGGGACCTATGGGAGGTACCATAAAAAATAAACCAATTTTGATGAGTTTCAATAGCCTTGGTCCTTGGACTATCAAAAAAATTATCTGTGTCAAATTTCATTAAATTATCTTTAGAATTGCGACCTGTACTTTGATTACATGGTTTACATGGGGATCCAACCAGCCGTCCAGACCGTCGGACGGACGGACTGACATAGCTAAATCGACTCAGAAAGTGATTCTAAGCCTATTGGTATACTAAAAGGTGGGTCTAAGACAAATATTTCTATGCGTTACATACATCAGCACAAACTTATAATATCCTTTCCACCTATGGTGGAAGTGGTTCACCTCATAACCCAGCTGGCCACTGTTTATAGAGTATTAGGCTACGTTTAACTTCTCTAACTAATTCATTTGCCATTCGGAGCCGGAGTTCAAACATAGGTCTCTAACAATGAGTCTAAAAATTGAATCGGGTGCAGCTCATTGTCTGAGAGAAGTACCCCT
This sequence comes from Stomorhina lunata, assembly GCA_933228675.1. NCBI lineage: Eukaryota > Metazoa > Arthropoda > Insecta > Diptera > Rhiniidae > Stomorhina > Stomorhina lunata. The sequence continues at coordinate 31,410,902 of OW121744.1, read as the reverse complement.
TGTTTTAATTGGAATGTCGTGGGAATTATGTAAGTAAGCGTACTATTTTTCTTAGTAATTTCCAATATAGGTCAATGGAACATTATATAGTAAAATGTTCGAGTAGTATTTAGGCATGAAGATTTTCTTCCATCGATTGATTTTTGACAAAACCCGAAAAAAATTTGTTAATTTTTTTTTTTTTATATTTTTTTAAAATTTGAGATCTATGAAGAGGTTACCTTTGTTATTTTCCCATATCTTGAAAACAACTGATCCAATTTTATTGAAAAAACAGAAATGGATTAAGAACAAATTTTACTTGAAACCTTGTAACAAAAAATTTTTTCTGCGATCAACGGTTTTGGAGTTATAAACATTGGAATATTAAGAAATATTTTTTAACAAATTTTTTTTTTTTTTTTTAATTCATAAACAAGTAAGAGTGTTATATTCGGCTGTGCCGAATCTTATATACCCACCATCAAGTTGTGTTAAATTTAGAAATATATCTCATATATCTACAAGGGTGCAGCTAATTCAAAATCTGGACCAATACTGAAAAAATCGCTAAGCTAATTGGTACTGTTGGTAAAACCTTTGGACTAAATTCGGCTGCCGTAGCTTTATAGTTCAACATTTAAAAATATTTTAGTGGTTTCCCCAGTATTTACTTTGATCAAAATTCGGTCTCATAACCGGGTATAGTTTTACATTAATAAGTTGTTAAATACTTTTCGTAAATATGTAGTTAGGCTAAACACGTTAATAGTAATACGGCAGGTCCATATATTTCGTTAGGAGTTGCTAATGCATTCACCATATATAAAGTCTGGGCTGAACATTGATTGATGCCTATCTAATTTCATAGGTGCAATCTTAATATAATGAATGTACCTCCAAATCTTTTTGATTGTAGATATAAAAAGGGGATGCTATATATATAAGAATTATAGCCAAATGTTGACCGATTGTAACAAAATTTTACACACTGGCTGGTATATATATAGAGCTTATTCTTGCAAAATTTAGTGGCCACAGCTATCATAGTTTCTAATTTAAAAACTTTTAACTGGCCTTTGCTAAAATTTTTGGTTTCCGTGAGTGTTTTTTATATGAAAGCTAAAGTCAAATATGGACTGATTCCTATAAAATTTGATAAACTGATCAAAAATTGCATAAAACTTCCCTATTTTAAATTTAATCGTCATAGCTATTACATTTGTATTAAATTTATCAGCATTAATGTGTTTCCCGGGGCGGGGTTATATGGGAGCTCTAACTAAATTTGAACCGATTTTGTCCATTTTCAACACACATCTTTTTCAAGATATCCAAAATACTTTTGTAAAATTTTGTCTCTCTAGCTCTTTTCGTTAAGGCGCTATCGAGCTTTTATCTGACGGACAGACGGACATAAACAACCTTTTCTTTATGTATTTTTGTGTTTCCATAAGTTTTTCATATGGGAGCTATGGTAAAATGGTGACCGATTGTGACAAAATTTTGCACACTGGCTGACATTGACATAAGACTTCCTTGTGCTTAATTTAGTTTTACTAGCTCTTGTAGTGAAGGAGCTATCACGATTTTATCTGATGGACAGACGGACATAAATCCCCTTTTCTTTTTGAATTTTTGTGTTTTCGTAAGTTTTTTATATGGGAGCTAGGTCAAATGGTGACCGATTGCGACAAAATTTTGCACACGGGCTGGCATTGGCATAAGACTTTCTTGTGCCAAATTTAGTGGTTATATCTGTTATACTTTTAGATTTATTGGCATTTAAGTGCATTTTAGGTGAAATTTAGGCTGTTTTCGTAAGATTTTTGTATGGGAGCTATGGCTAAATGTGAACCGATTTTGATGAAATTTTACACGCTGTCTAGGGCTAATGTAAAACTTCTATATACCAAATTTTGTCATCATAGCTGCTATAATTTGTCATTTATTAACAAATAAGCGATTAGCCTAGACGAGGTTATACGGGAGCTATGGTCAAATGAGAACCGATTTTGCCCAATTTCAATACCAAAATTTTCTCAAAGATGAAGAATATTTTTACTAAGTTTTAGTGAGCTAGCTCCTTTCGTTTAGGCGTTATCGTGATTTCAACAGACAGACAGACAGACAGACAGACAGACAGACAGACAGACGGACAGACAGACGGACATCGCTCAATCGTCTTAGAATTTCATAAGGATTCAGAATATATATCGTTTTTGGCTTTTGAGCCAATATTAAGGAAATTACAAACGGAATGACAATCTCAATATACCCCCCATTCTTTTTGATGGTGGGTATAAAAATCAAAAATGGCAAAAATCTAACGTCGTTAAAAGACCATCATGAGCATTCATTCATAAATTTCTACACATTCCAATTGAAACAAAGGATACTTCTCTCAGACAATGAGCTGTATCCGATTCTCTTTTTGGACTCATTGAAAGGGACCTACGTTTTAACTCCGGCTAAGAACGGCATAAGTTAGAGAAGTTTTACATAGCCTATTAATCAATAACCAGTGAACAGCTGAGTTATGAGCTGAACCGCTTTTTTTAAATATATTTTTTTAAGTGGGTCTGGCCGGGAATCGAACTTAGGACCTCTGATATGACAGGCGGATGACTAAACTGCTATACCACCGCAGATCAACATTGTAGAAGTAACCCGACAAAAATGATATTTTGTATACTTGTTCAGTTTTATATAGATAAGAAAAATTCAAAAAAATTTCGAAATCCTTCGACTTCTTGGATCCCCATGGGGTAACTGCCTTGGACCCCCATGTTTTCAACACGTATTTAAAGTTTTTCTTCCGCTAATTCTTATTTAATCGATTCTTAGATCATAATTAATTCAATTCCTTGTTCTTTTTAGAAAATCCAAATATGTATAACAAATCTTCAGTATTTTTTACCATGTATCAAAAAACATAAATTTCCTTTCAAATCCTTCAAAATCTCACCCAAAAAATTTTCCTCTTAGCCAGATGGAAAGTGTCAAACTAATTGGTCACCCTAAAAGCAACTGGAGCAAAAAATATTTATACATGCCATATAAAAATATCTTTTTGGCTTTAAGCCAATTTCTTGTATGTTGTCGTATGTTATAAATCTAACCAGGGAGTAGGTAAAGGCACCTCCAAATTACCCCAAAAAAACTAAAAAAATAAAAACAGCAAAAATGAGAGGAAAATAGAAACTACAAAATATGGACAGATATGTATAAGGGCCCCTATACATAGATACATATGTCTGTATATTGTACATGTATGTATCAGTGTGTTTGAATAAGGAAACTAACTAAGTGGATACATAAATGAAACAAGATAGTTCTAGTCGTTTTCTAAAAGAGGATTAAAACTAAAACAGAAACTAGATTCAAAAGTCCAGATGTAACGAATTTTTTGACACTTTGCCATATTTTCAGTTACTGACGGTGGTAATAGGTTTTCTTTTTTTTTGCTTTTCTTTCTTATTTGTTGCTGCAAATGGAATCTGTTTGTATAATTGTCTCTATACAACACGTGAAAAGGTTTTATTTCGGTTTTGGTTGTACAAATATGTTATATATGGGTGTTTCTATGGAAAATATAATCTAATATGGATTTTCAAAATAATGTATGGTACAACTATCGAATATTAGGTGATGAGGGTTTATTGACTTTCTTATAATGTTTGTATCAAATAAGAAAGTGCTATAGTCGGTCAAGTCCGACCATACGATACCCTTCAGCACTTAAGTCAAAGGTGTTTTTTTCTTGTGTCTTATATCTTTAAACGAGCAATAATTGTATGTATATAAATATCTATATATATATATATAAGTATATATATATAGTATATATATATAAGTATATATATCTAGTATATATATATATATATATATATATATATATATATATATTTATATATATATATATATATATCGAATGACTATCTCGAAATCGGCTTTAACGATTTTGAAAAAATTAAGACACTGGGTACCTTTTTAGCCGTATTGATCGAATATGAAGGAACTTTACCGCTAAGGGGGTAAAAACGGGGGAAAAGGGTAAAAATAAAAAACTTTATATCTCCTAAAGTAATTGCTATAGAAACAGAAATTACGTTTTTAACAGCTATGAAAATAAGCGAACAGGTGTTTGGTACTTTTTTGAAACTATGTCCGATAGGGGGTAAAAAATGGTTAAAATAGTTTTTTTGGTACCTTTTAACCCACTCTTATATTTTGAACTAAAGAATATAGAAAAAAAACGTTGTACTGCAATCAAACACGTATTTGGTACTTTTTTAATTTTGGGGCCAAAATGGGTAAAAACGGATAAAATGATAACTTAACACCTCAAAAAGTAATATGAATAGGAACATTATGTTAACTGCGTTTTAATAAAATGTACCGAATTCAATTGGTACCAAAGAATATGCATATAAAACTTTTTGAAATTAGGGGATAAAAAGGGGGAAAAAATAGTAGTGTTAAATAGTAGTGTTAAACAAATGAATGTTTGTCTGTATGTATGTTCTTTATAGAATAGTAAACTGTGAATTTGATCATGTTATGCTCTTTAGGGTAGTTGTTGCGGATAAGCCGGCGAAGGTTTTTAAGTTGACAAGACTAATTTCCGACAGATGGCGCCACTGAAAATGACTAGAAATTAATTAAATCGTAAACTGTGCATTTGATCATGCTATGATCTTTAGCAAAGTTGTAGCGCATGAGCCGGCGAAAGTTTCTTAGTTGGTGTGAACAATTTCCGATAGGTGGCGCTACTAAAAATTACTCAAATGTAATTAAATCTGTCAAAGCTGTTGCGTATAAGCCGACGGAGGTTTCTGTTCGTGTTAAACTGTAAACTATGCAAACTATGTAAAATAAATCAAATAATTCAAAATTAACTGAATATTTGTGTAATATCTTTCCTCCAAATTTATTTTAGTACTTTATAAATAAAATATAAAAAATATGAAAACTTTAAAATTTGCTTCAAAATGCTCATCATAAAGCTCCGAGCAAGACTCGGTCAACCAGGTACTAAAGGCAAATATTTGCAAAATTTTGCCATCATACAAACATTTTTTCATAACTGATATATTTAAGCTGTTTTCGTCATTTGGCCTTATATAAGAGCTAGGTTCCAATGTCAACCGATTATCTCGAAATTTGGTGAATTGGTTATAGTTTTAAGAAAAATTATGTATGAAATAAATAAGCTTAAAATTCTCATTATCTTCAGATTTACGAGTGTTTTAGTGATTTTTGTTTCATTTAGGGCGTTTTAACGGAAGAGTTTTTATGGGAGCTATGGTCAAATGTGGATCGATTTCAACGAAATTTGGTACAGTGATTTTAGTTTACATAAGCAGTGGTTTTAAATTTCATGAAAAAATATTGATATTTGTGGCCAACAAATCAAAAAATATTTTTATATGTGGCCAATAAATAAATTCCGGGAAGTGGGACCTATGGAAGGTACCATAAATAATAGACCGATTTTCACGAAGATCAATAGCCCAAATGGTCCCACTATCAAAAAAAAAAAAATCATCTGTGCCAAATTTCATAAAATTATCTTTGGAATTACGACCTGTAATTTGATAACATGGTTTACATAGAGGTCCAGCCAGCCGTCCAACCAGCCAGCCAGACGGACGGACGGACTGACGGACTACATCGCTAAATCGACGCAGAAAGTGATTCTAAGCCTATTGGTATACTAAACGGTGGGTCTAAGACAAACATTTCTATGTGTTACATACATCAGCACAAACTTATAATACCTTTTCCCCCTATGGTGGTGAAGGGTATAATAATGGTCTTAGTTGTAAAGCTTAATTGATAAAAGTAAGCACACATTTTTGTTTCGATAGTATCTAATGAAGTTATTCTAAATCGTTCACCTGCCATAGGAACTGCCCATATATTAACTTAACAAAACTTTATCTCGTTGATATTTTTTGTGAAAGTCTTTAATTTAGTTTTTATTTTTTTGCTGAAAACTCTAAAAAAAAATACAATAATGTAGAAATTGGGGGAAAAATAAAAACAGAAAGTGTGGTAAATTGGCTTCTTTTCAACGCATGTGACATCTGTTTACTGTTAAATAAAAAAAAAAAAATACAAAATGAATCCTAAAAATAAAACATTACTGATTTACTAGATACTTTTTTCAAAAGTATAACCGAAAAAAAGAGATACACTTAAGCAAGAGGACCGTATTTTGATATATGTATAAGTTATCAAATGTGTTAAGGCTAAGTAAATAAGCACGTCGACTACTAGGCATAAAATATCACATTGAACCTGGGTTCGAGTCCCGGGCAGAGCAACATAATTTTATGTAATTATTAATTTCTACTAAAATTATTTATAACCCCTAAAAGCACACTATGGTATTTCTGCTGCAAAAAAGCCATTATTGACCACGGCTTTAGATAAATCTAATGATGCGGTTCTATAAAGAAGAGTCCAGATATTAACAATCAATAATTGTTTTCAAGAATAAGTTATACTTTCTGTAATAAAAAAGGTATTGAAATGCACTTAATGTTCTCAAACGAAAAGTGATGAAATTTTTCATTAAACTTAGAAGCTCATACACCGAAAATCGGTTCACAGTTTTAATTTTGTTGACGATTTAATTAAGGTCCAGAGCCTTGGTTTTAGTCTGCAAAAGAAACAAACCTAATCTCTTATATAGTTTAGGAGATATCAGAAAATCAAAACTATAAAATCAAAGAAAATCAAAGCCGTACAAAATTTGTTTTTTGTTTTTCTTTGGACAAAAACTAAGTTAGCTCGGTTTTGCTCGGTGCTCCCGCCATAACCACGTGAAAGCCGAAGGTCTCTTCTTTAGATTGAGTGAAAAAAATTTACCAAAAATTACCGATCGTAGAACAAAGTTTAAAATTTTCTGAAAAATGTCATATAAATTGTTATGCAGAATTAAAGGAAAAAGTGTTGCAGTTATTTAGGCGTAACTTTTTAGTAAACTTACATTTTAGTGTTAGTCCAAAGCCGGTAGCCCTAGGAGTCGACGCATTTCAACTAAAATTAGTAGAGCTCTTTTTTGGGTCAACTAATAGACGTAAGCCGAATTTCATCAAATTCTATTAAGAATTTCGGTTTATATATTGAGAAGAAAAATAAGTGAAAAATTGGGGGTCCAAAGCCAAGGAGTGGACGGATTCCCCAAAACTAGTAGAGCTCTTTTTTTGGGTCAACTAAGAGCCGCGTGCCGAATTTCGTCAAATTTTGTTGAGAATTCCGGCTTATACATTGAGAACAAAAATAAGTGAAAAAATGAGGGTCCACAGCAGTTAGGGTACCTGCTGTGGACCCAGTCAAGGGATCTCAACTAAAATTAGTTTAAATATTTCTTGGATCAATTAATAGATGTGTGCCGAATTTTTTTAATTTCAGTTGAGAATTACGGCTTATGGCTTGAAAAAAAATAATGAAAAATGGATGTCTAGTGCAGGTACCCCAAGGAGTCGACGAATTTCAACCAAAATTAGTGGACTTCTTTTTTAGGATCAACTTATATGTGAAAATTGGGGGTCCAAGACGGGTACCCAAGGAGTCGACTAATTTCAACCAAAATTTGTATATTACTTGATAGCCGTGTGTTGAACTTCATCAAATTCTGTTTAGTATCGCGACTAGCACGTTAAAAAATAAAAATAGGTGAAACAAGTAAGAAAGTGCTATAGTCGGTCACGGCCGACCATACGATACCCTACACCACTAAAGTCAAAGGTCTGTTTTTTTTTCGTGTATAAAGACAAATATTTTCTAAATTTTCTCAACATACAAACATTTTCTCAAACCTCATATATTTAAGCTGTTTTCGTCATTTGGACTTATATAAGAGCTAGGGTCAAATGTGCACCAATTATCTCGAAATTTCGCAAATTGATTACAGTTATTACAAAAAATTATGTATGCAAAAAAAAAAATAAAGTTAAAATTCTCATTATCATAAGTTTTACGAGCATTTTAGTGATTTTTGTCTCATTTAGTCATTTGACAGAAGAGTTTGTATGGGAGCTATGGTCAAATGTGGACCGATTTCAAAACTTGGTACAGTGATTTTGTTTTACATCAGCAGTATTTTTTTTTAATTTTCATGAAAAAATATTGATATTTGTGGCCACGATATCAATTCCGGGAAGTGGACCTAAGGGAGGTACCATTAATAACAAACCGATTTTGATGAATTTTAATAACCATGGTCCCACTATCGAAAAAATGATCTGTGGCCAATTTCATCAAATTATCTTTAGAATTGCGACCTGTAATTTGATTACATGGTTTACAAATATTATTTTGCTTTACATACATACATCAGCACAAACATATAATCATGGGTCGGCGCAAAAGAACAGAACAAAAAAATAGTCGGCAGAATTTTTTTTAATCAAAAATTTTTCAATAGAAAATTTTTTTATCAAATATTTTTCTATAGAAAATTTTTTTTTATCAAAAATTTGTTTCAAAAACATTTCTTTAGAAAATTTTTTTTATCAAAATTTTTTTTATAGAAAATTATTTTATCAAAAATTTTTCTACAGAAAATTTTTTATCAAAAATTTTTCTATAGAAAATTTTGTTATCAAAAATTTTTCTATAGAAAATTTTGTATCAAAAACATTTAGAAAATTTTTTTATCAAATTTTTTTTTATAGAAAATTATTTTATCAAAAATTTTTCTACAGAAAATTTTTTATCAAAAATTTTTCTATAGAAAATTTTGTTATCAAAATATTTTCCATAGAGAATTTTGTTATCAAAAATTTTTTTTCAAAAACATTTCTATAGAAAATTTTTTTATCAAAAATTTTTCTATAGAAATTTTTGTATCAAAAACATTTGTACAGAAAATTTTTCTATAGGAATTTTTGTATCAAAAATTTTTCTATAGAAAATGTTTCTATAGAAAACTTTCTTACAAAAATTTTTCTATAGAAAATTTTCTTACAAAAATTTTTCTATAAATTAGTTTTTTTTTTAAGTTTCTATAGAAAATTTTTGATTAAAAATTTTTCCAAGAAAATTTTTTATGAAAAAAATTTTGATAAAAAAATTTTCTAAATGTTTTTGATACAAATTTTTCTATAGAAAATTTTGTATCAAAAACATTTAGAAAATTTTTTTATCAAAATTTTTTTTTATAGAAAATTATTTTATCAAAAATTTTTCTACAGAAATTTTTTATCAAAAATTTTTCTATAGAAAATTTTGTTATCAAAAATTTTTCTATAGAGAATTTTGTTATCAAAATTTTTTTTCAAAAACATTTCTATAGAAAATTTTTTTATCAAAAATTTTTCTATAGAAATTTTTGTATCAAAATCATTTCTACAGAAAATTTTTCTATAGGAATTTTTGTATCAAAAATTTTTCTATAGAAAATTTTCTTACAAAAATTTTTCTATAAATTTGTTTTTTTTAAGTTTCTATAGAAAATTTTTGATTAAAAATTTTTCTAAGAAAATTTTTTATGAAAAAATTTTTCTATAAAAAATTTTTTTATCAAAAATTTTTCTTAGAAATTTTTTATCAAAAATTTTTCTATGAAAATTTTTTATCAAAAAATTTTCTATGAATATTTTTTTATCAAAAATTTTGTGGATATAAAATATCTAAAAAATATGAAATTCTAAAATTGTTAAATACTAAAATTTATTTCTGTTTTGAAAAATATTCTTAGTTTTAAAAATAGACATGACGTGCAATTACAGTGCTGATGCTTTACCTCTTCTTTTCACTACCTCCACCTTCCTACTACCCCAAATTTCTTATATATACTTTTGTCAAAATAGTAAGCACTTACTTTATCAATTTTGTACCAACATTTGCCTGTCACCCTGTTTAAGAATAGCGTTTTAGTTGTAATTTTCCCACTGAACTTTTTCCAAAACCCAATAATAAGCTTTAAATAACTTACAAGTGTAGTTGATTTATTTTAAAAGGATATTTTTGGTGTAACGCCAAAAAATAAACACTCTTTCCAAAAAAACAAAATAAAATAAATAAAAACTCACACGAATAAATAGACAACAAAAAATGTTTAATATCCTGTTGCTGGAAAAATGTAACATTTATTTGTTGCTGTTATTTTTAAACGAAAAACACATACATACATATATTTTAAATCCTTATTTACATATGTAGCATATATTCATATACATTTGTCTGTATTTGTATATTATAGGTTTTATATTGACAAATATTTTCATTTAATTGTCCTTTTTTAGCTGTTATTGCCCCTGTTCGGGTGTGATTCCGAAAACTGAATATTTTTATCCTGGCCAATAAATTGTAGTTTCTTTAAACACATATTTTTATTTTGTGACATATATTGATGTTTGAAAAATATATAGTGGAAGTAATAAAACTATGGGATTTTAAACACTCGCAAGGATAATAAATTATTTCAGAGAATAAAATGGAATAAAATATATATTCTCTAAATTCAAAATTTGAATTTCTAAATTTATAATTTTAATAAACACAAAGATTGAGTATTTGAAAAAATTGAGTATAGAAAAAATTTTATAGCAAAAATTTTTCTATAGAAAAAATTTTATAGCAAAAATTTTTCTATAGAAAAAATTTTATAGCAAAAATTTTTCTATAGAAAAAAATTTATAACAAAAATTTTTCTATAAAAAAAATTTATAACAAAAATTTCTCTACAGAAAAAATTTTATAAGGAAAATTTTTCTACAGACAAAATTTTATAACGAATATTTTTCTATAGAAAAATTTTATGATGAAAATTTTTCTATAGAAAAAATTTTATGACGAAAATTTTTTACTGAAAGTTCTACAGAAAAAATTTAATGACACAAATTTTTTTATAGAAAAAATTTAATGTAGAAAATTTTTCTATAGAAAAAATTTTATGACGAAATTTTTCTACACAAAAAATTTTATAACGAAAATTTTTAACGGAAAATTTTTCTAAAAAATTTCGGTAAAAAAATTTTCTATAGAAAAATTTTTTACCAAAAATTTTCTATAGAAAAATTTTTTACCTAAAATTTTCTACAGAAAAAATTTTCTACGAAACCTTTTATGTAAAAAAATTTTATACCGATAATATTTCTTTAGAAAAAAATTAATACCTAAAATTTTTCTATAGAAAAAATTTTATAACGAAAATTTTTCTATAGACAAAATTTTAGAAAGAAAATTTTTCTATAGAAAAAATTTTATAACGAAAATTTTTCTATAGAAAAAATTTTATAACAAAACTTATTCTGTAGAAAAAATTTATAACGAAAATATTTCTATAGAAAAAATTTTATAACTAAAGTTTTCTATAGAAAAAATTTTGTAAAGAAAATTTTTCTATAGAAAAAATTTTATAACAAAGAAAAATTTTTTAAACAAAAAATTTTATAACAAAAATTTTTTTAACAAAAAATTTATAACGAAAATTTTTCTATAGAAAAAATTTTGTAAAGCAAATTTTTCTATAGATAAAATTTTTTGCCGAAAATTTTTTACTGAAAGTTTTTCTCTAGAAAAAATTTTATACCGAAAATTTTTCTTTAGAAAAAATTTTATACCAAAAATTTTTCTTTAGAAAAAATTTTATACCGAAAATTTTTCTATAGAAAAAATTTTTTAAAGTTAAATTTTTTTATCGAAAAATTGTTATACCTAAAATTTTTCTATTGAAAAAGTTTTATACCGAAAATTTATCTATAGAAAAAATTTTATACCGAAAATTTATCTATAGAAAAAAATTTATAACGAAAATTTTTCTATAGAAAAAATTTTATAACGAAAATTTTTCAATAGAAAAAATTTTATAAAGAAAATTTTTCTATAGAAAAAAATTTTTACCGAAAATTTTTCTATAGAAAAAATTTTATACCAAAAAATACCAAAAATGTTCTACAGAAAAATTTTTGTACTAAAAATTTTCCTATGGAAAAATTTTTATACCAAAAATTTTTCTATCAAAAATTTTTCTATAGAAAAAATTTTATATTGAAAATTTTTCTATACCTAAAAAATACCGAAAATTTATCTATAGAAAAAATTTTATAACGAAAATTTTTCAATAGAAAAATATTTTGTACCGAAAATTTTTCTATCGAAAAAATTTTTTGCAGCAAATTTTTCTATCGAAAAAATTGTTTGTCGCAAATTTTCCTATAGAAAAAATGTTTTACTAGAAATTTTTGTATAGAAAATATTTTATAACGAAAATTTTTCTATAGAAAAAATTTTATATCAAAAAAATTTTGTACCGAAAATTTTTCTATCGAAAAAATTTGTATACCGAAAATTTTTCTATAAAATAAGTTTTGTATCGAAAATTTTTCTATAAAAAAAATTTTATTCCGAAAATTTTTCTATAGAAAAAATTTTATTCCGAAAATTTTTCTATACAAAAAATTTTATTCCGAAAATTTTTCTTTATATAAATCATTCTAGAGAAAAATTTTTGGTATACAATTTTTTCTAGAGAAAATTTTTGGTATAAAATTTTTCTATAGAAAAATGTTCGGTAAAAGTTTTTTTCTATAGAAAAATTTTCCTTATAAAATTTTTTCTATTAAAAAATTTTCGTTACAAAATTTTTTCTATAGAAAAATTTTCATTATTAAATGTTTTTTTATAGAAAAATTTTTGTTATAAAATTTCTTCTATAGAAACTTTTCGTTATAAAATTTTTTCAATAGAAAGATTTTCGGTAGAAAATTTTTTCTCTAGAAAACTTTTCGGTATAACATGTTTCCTATAGAAAAATCTTCGTTGTAAAATTTTGTCTTTAGAAAAGTTTTCTTTATAAAATTTTCTCAGTAAAAAATTGTTATTAAATTTTTTTTATAGAAAAATTTTCGTTTTAAATTTTTTTCAATAGAAAAATTTTCGTTATAAAATTTTTTCTAAAGAAAAATTTTCGTTATAACATTTTTTTTAGAAAAACTTTCGCTATAAAATTTTTTCTATAGAAAAATTTTCGTTATAAAATTTTTTCTATGGACAAATTTTCGTTTTAAAATTTTTTCTATACACAAATTCTCGTAATAAAAATTTTTCTATAGAAAAAATTTTGTTATGAAAATTTTTCTATAGAAAAAATTTTATTCGGAAAATTTTTCTATAAAAATTTTTTATACAGAAAATTAGCTATAGAAAAAATTTTGAAAACCAAAAAGGTTTCTATAGAAAAAATTTTATACCGAAAATGTTTCTATCGAAAAAATTTTCTACCGATTATGTGTCTATCGAAAAAATTTATACCGAAAATTTTTTTTATCGAAAAACTTTTATGCCAAAAATTTTTTTATCGAAAAACTTTTATGCCAAAAATTTTTCGATTGAAAAAAATTAATACCGAAAATTTTTTATAGAAAGAATTTTATACAGAAAATGTTGATTCTGATGGTCGGTCGAAGTTTCAGGAGGCTAAATGCTATTTCTTAGCAGATCAAGAAATATATCAAAGTTGAAGGACAGAGTAAATACGAATTATAGTGTTTTTGCAAAATATCTACTCTTGGGTGTGTGGGGAATCATATAGCGTTTTTCATAAAGGTTTTACTGTAATGTTTTTAAACAAATTATTTAACATAATAATTTTTCTGCTCAGTTTTCTCAGTCGCTTAAAGTTAAGAGTCATTGTTACAGAAAATATTCTTTAGTGTTGGTAACTCTGATTTCCGTTTGTCGTTATCCCTAAAGTCTTTTACGTTTTATGTTGCAATTCTCTTTTGCCTGCAAATGAGCTAGTGAGTTAGCTAGTCATTGAAGTTTCTTTCTTGTGCATATCCGTTGAAGTTAAATTACATTAGTTTTTTTCTGTGTCAGTTATTTTTTTCAAAAGTTTTAAAATTTAGCACGGAAATTTTATTTGTTTGAAGTTGATTTCAAATGGTAATCGATCAAATTTTAAGTCAAAGTTATAACCAAGTCTTTTCAAGCAGCCATTATAAAGTTTATACAAGTATACTTATATGCCTTTGCCAACATTTATCCGTCTCATGAATAATATTGTGCTAACTGTTTATTTTAGCCATTTTTCAGCATTAATTGCGGTTTATATAAAAAAAAATTCGCACTGAAAATGTGTAAACTGTACAACTATTTGCTCATTAAATGTGTCAAGACTAGGATTTATAATGAAACTTTACGTTTATTTTCCTTTGTAAATTATCCTCGTTCGTTCTGGCACATACACATGCACATCCACTCACTCACTCACTCACATATTCATAGCAAACGAAGTTTTGCGTATTTTAAACAAATTTCAATGGAATTTATTCTGCTTTTTTAATTTACTAAAAAGTTTTACTTATTCAAGTAGAAATTTTAAATGAACAGAACTAAAGAGATATATGGAATAGGATACGATAAGTATTTTTTTATTATACTTTTGCAAAAGTTATAATTTTACATGTAACTGGAACGCATGTAAAATTGTGTTATTAACATTTTTTCTTTAGACAAAATTTTATACCAAACATTTTTCTATAGAAAAAATTGTATACCAAAAAATTTTCTATAGAAAAAATTTTATAAAAAAATTTTTGTATAGAACAAATTTTTTAACGAAAATTTTTGTATAGAAAAAATTTTTTAACGAAAATTTTTCTATAGAAAAATTTTTTTAACGAAACTTTTTCTATAGAAAAAATTTTTTAACGAAAATTTTTCTATAGAAAAAATTTTTTAATGAAAAATTTTCTATAAAAAAATTTTTTAATGAAAATTTTTGTATAGAAAAATTTTGAAAGAAATTAATTTTAGTTGAACCAGAAATTTATGTTGATGGGTTTCGAGTCGGGCTCAGGTTCATGTCATAAATTATTTTTTTTTTTTTTTAAATTTATGATTTTTAAATTAGATGAATAAATTTTAGGAATACTGAAAAAACTATGTGACACTTAGCAGTGTGGAATGCTTCATTTTCTGTCCCGCTACGGACTTCATCAGCACACAGTGTCACCAACTGTTAGATGCCAGTAGTTAAGATCATCTATTTAACTGAATTCTTAAGAGAAATTGAAAACGAGAATTATGTTAACACTCATTTCTATTTCACCTATGACCATATGATTGATTCAGTTAGACGAACTTATCCACCATAGTTTTTTCCTTTATGTTTTGTATCCCTATCCTTTATTAATCTACATTTACTTTGTACTTTAACCAACTGTCAGCTGGTAATGAAGACAAAGATTTTTGTTTTGACAAGTTTTGTTTTATTCTTTTACGTTAATGCAAATTTTGAATTTAGTATCAACTTGAAAGAGTTAATGAAAACTAAAATTTATTCATCTAATTTAAAAATCATAAATTTAAAAAAAAAAAAAATAATTTATGACATGAACCTGAGCCCGACTCGAACCCACGACCATCAATAGAAAAATTTTTTTAACGAAAATTTTTCTATAGAAAAAATTTGTTAACGAAAATTTTTCTATAGAAAAAAATTTTCAAACGAAAATTTTTCTATAGAAAAAATTTTTTAACGAAAATTTTTCTATAGAAAAAATTTTTTAACGAAAATTTTTCTATAAAAAAAATTTTTTAACCAAAATTTTTCTATAGAAAAAATTTTTTAACGAAAATTTTTCTATAGAAAAAATTTTTTAACGAAAATTTTTCTATAGAAAAAATTTTTTAAGGAACATTTTTCTATAGAAAAAATTTTTTAACGAAAATTTTTCTATAGAAAAAAATTTTCAAACGAAAATTTTTCTATAGAAAAAATTTTCAAACGAAAATTTTTCTATAGAAAAAATTTTTTAAAGAAAATTTTTCTATGGAAAAAATTTTTTAACGAAAATATTTCTGTACAAAAAATTTTTTAAGGAAAATTTTTCTATAGAAAAAATTTTTTAACGAAAATTTTTCTGTAGAAAAAATTTTTTAACGAAAATTTTTCTGTAGAAAAAATTTTTTACGAAAATTTTTCTATAGAAAAAATTTTTTAACGAAAATTTTTGTATAGAAAAAATTTTTTAACGAAAATTTTTATATAGAAAAAATTTTTTAACGAAAATTTTTGTATAGAAAAAATTTTTTAACGAAAATTTTTCTATAGAAAAAATTTGTTAACGAAAATTTTTCTATAGAAAAAAATTTTTAACGAAAAATTTTCTATAAAAAATGTTTTTAATGAAAATTTTTGTATAGAAAAAATTTTTTAACGAAAATTTTTTAACGAAAATATTTCTGTACAAAAAATTTTTTAAGGAAAATTTTTCTATAGAAAAAATTTTTTAACGAAAATTTTTCTATAGAAGAAATATTTTAACGAAAATCTTTCTATAGAAAAAATTTTTTAACGAAAATTTTTCTGTAGAAAAAATTTTTTAACGAAAATTTTTCTATAGAAAAAAATTTTTAACGAAAATTTTTCTATGGAAAAAATTTTTTAACGAAAATTTTTCTATAGAAAAAATTTTTTAACGAAAATTTTTCTATAGAAAAAATTTTTTAACGAAAATTTTTCTATAGAAAAAATTTTTTAAAGAAAATTTTTCTATGGAAAAAATTTTTTAACGAAAATATTTTTGTATAGAAAAAATTTTATACCGAAAATTTTTCTTGAATAATGTTACGCATAATTTAAGCAAAAAATTGTTGCAGTCATTTAGGCGCAACTTTTAATCAAATTGCATTTAAGTATTAGTCCAAGGCAGGTACTCCTAGGAGTCGACAGATTTCAACTAAAATTAGTAGAGCTCTTTTTTGTATCAACCAACAGACGTGTGGCGAATTTCATCAAATTCTGTTGAGAATTGCGGAGAAGAAAAATAAATGAAAAATGGGTGTCCAAAGCAGGTACGAATTTCAATAAAAATAAGTAGAGCTCTTTTTTAGATAAGACGTGTGAAGAATTTCATGAATTACTATGAAAAAGCTTAAATTAGCATAAAAACGGGCAAAGAATGTCCAAAACTTTAATGGGAAGACCAAATAGAGAAAAATCTTTCAAAGCTTGAACTACGAAATTAGAGAATATGCACATAAGATCGAAGCACATAGATTTAAAAAAAAAATGTTCGGCCTTCGATCTTAACAGACTGTAAATATAGGCCATTTACTAAAGTAAGCCCCATATAAACTCCAACTACCAAAATCACTGAAAAGTTTTTAAATTTTACACACTCAGGAAATTATTACAGTAACTGATTGTATGTTGTTTAGGAAATTTTCGGTTATGTTGTTTTCAAATGAATATTCATTTAAATTTATATGAAAATTGATTTTTAACATATTTATACATTTGTTTAAAAAACAACCTACAAAAAAATACTGAAAATCCGTAACATTTGAAAATATCAGTTGTTTAGTTTTTATAAATTTTTTCAATTATTGTATCAAATATAATTCGTATTTGTTTAATTATTGTTTTTCCTTAAGTATCTTAGGTTTGCTTACTGAAGAAACTTTTTATAATACTGGCCGCCTATCACGGGGTATGGCCTAAGCAAACAACAAACTTTGTTTTGTCTGTTTGGTTTTTTGATGCCTTAAAGGATATAACCTTTTTATGGTTTCGTCTTTTTTGTTACGTAATTTCAAAAACAAATGAAAAATGTCCGTTTTACGGAAGTTTTACGTAGTTTTTTACCATTCAAATTGTTAAAAATAAACGAAAATTCCCGTTTTTTATACTAAAAATGTAGTTTCAATTTTTGTCAGTAATTTTTTTGAAAACAACTGAATATTCCGTTTTTAAAACTGAAAATGTAGTTTAAATATTTGTCAGTTAAATTTAAATGAAATATTTATTGAATTTGAATGAAAAATCAGTTGACCGGTTTTTAAATGAATATTCATTCATTTCAAATTACATTTTAAGTTAATTTTACTTACATAATATTCTGAGTGCAGCTTTTATACGTTTTATACAACTTTACAGCTTTTATACGTTCGTTTGCGGCTCTTCAACATTATTTGAAGCCCTTATACTTCAAACTAATTTTCCATTTGTTTTTAAAAACCAACCTTTTTAATTTTTCAAGTATAAAAGTAAATCCCAAATTCTTTTCTTAACCACTTTCAAATGGTCTTAGCAAGTCTGTTTTTTCATTTAATTTTTTCAACTTAAAAAAGATGAAATGTTTAATTGTGGTTTATGAAAGATTTGCGGTTAAAAATCTAAAGAATCACAGAAAGTAGTGGACAGTATTTGGATACACTTAGAAAAATTTAAATATGAAAAATCTAAAATGCCTGAAATCTAAAAAATTTAAAATCTCAAGAAAAGAAAAGTTTGTCAATAAAAATTGGGCTTACCGTTTGTCTTGGGTACATCTATATCCCTTGTTTTCGTCAAAAGTTTTCAATTTAGAATTTTGGAAAATTTAATTTTTTTTTTGGAAAAAACTTAATACAATTTCCTCTAGTACTTCCAACTCTTTGCATATACAAACAATTATTTAAGTGGACATCTAAACATCCAGACATCTCTAAAATCACAATACTTACATTTGTGTGGTGGACCAGCATTATCCTTGCCAAACACAATAAAACCAACATATTTTACAGCCACTATTTTAAACACCCGCCCAGCTACCCACATACTCATTTAAGCTTACACCTAAATAAAAACCCAGGAGTTCGCGATGAGTCAAAAGCTCTCCAGAACTCGATATTTTCCAGGATGGAGAAGCAATTTTATACCGAAAATTTTTCTTTAGAACAAATTTTTAAACGAAAATTTTTCTATAGAAAAAAAATTTTAATGAAATCTTTTCTATAGAAAAAGTTTTTTAACGAAATCTTCTCTATAGAAAAAGTTTTTTAACAAAAATTTTTCTGTAGAAAAAGTTTTTTAACGAAAATTTTTCTACAGAAAAAATTTTTTAACGAAAATTTTTCTACAGAAAAATTTTTTTAAAGAAAATTTTACTGTAGAAAAAAATTTTTAAAGAAAATTTTACTGTAGAAAAAAATTTTTAAAGAAAATTTTACTGTAGAAAAAAATTTTTAAAGAAAATTTTACTGTAGAAAATATTTTTTAACGAAAAAATTTTTTAACAAAAATTTTTCTATACAAAAAATTTTTTAACAAAAATTTTTCTATACAAAAAATTTTTTAACGAAAATTTTTCTATAGAAAAAATTTTTTAACGAAAATTTTTCTATAGAAAAAAATTTTGTAACGAAAATTTTTCTATAGAAAAAATTTTTTAACGAAAATTTTCCTATTGAAAAATTTTTTAACGAAAAGTTTTCTATAAAAAAAAATTTTTAACGAAAATTTTTCTTTAGCAAAAATTTTTTAACGAAAAATTTTCTATAGCAAAAATTTTTTAACGAACATTTTTCTATAGAAAAAATTTTTTAACGAAAATTTTTCTATAGAAAAAATTTTTTAACTAAAATTTTTCTATGGAAAAAATTTTTTAACGAAAATTTTCCTATTGAAAAAGTTTTTAACGAAAAGTTTTCTATAAAAAAAAAATTTTAACGAAAATTTTTCTTTAGCAAAAATTTTTTAACGAAAATTTTTCTTTAGCAAAAATTTTTTAACGAAAATTTTTCTTTAGCAAAAATTTTTTAACGAAAAATTTTCTATAGCAAAAATTTTTTAACGAACATTTTTCTATAGAAAAAATTTTTTAACGAAAATTTTTCTATAGAAAAAATTTTTTAACGAAAATTTTTCTATAGAAAAAATTTTTTAACTAAAATTTTTCTATGGAAAAAATTTTTTAACGAAAATTTTTCTATAGAAAAAATTTTTTGACGAAAATTTTTCTATAGAAAAAATTTTTTAACAAAAATTTTTCTATACAAAAAATTTTTTAACAAAAATTTTTCTATACAAAAAATTTTTTAACGAAAATTTTTCTATAGAAAAAATTTGTTAACGAAAATTTTTCTGTAGAAAAAATTTTGTAACGAAAATTTTTCTGTAGAAAAAATTTTGTAACGAAAATTTTTCTATAGAAAAAATTTTTTAACGAAAATTTTCCTATTGAAAAATTTTTTAACGAAAAGTTTTCTATAAAAAAAAATTTTTAACGAAAATTTTTCTTTAGCAAAAATTTTTTAACGAAAAATTTTCTATAGCAAAAATTTTTTAACGAACATTTTTCTATAGAAAAAATTTTTTAACGAAAATTTTTCTATAGAAAAAATTTTTTAACGAAAATTTTTCTATAGAAAAAATTTTTTAACTAAAGTTTTTCTATGGAAAAAATTTTTTAACGAAAATTTTTCTATAGAAAAAATTTTTTGACGAAAATTTTTCTATAGAAAAAATTTTTTAACGAAAATTTTTCTATAGAAAACATTTTTTAACGAAAATTTTTCTATAGAAAAAATTTTTTAACGAAAATTTTTCTATAGAAAAAAATTTTCAAACGAAAATTTTTCTATAGAAAAAATTTTTTAACGAAAATTTTTCTATAGAAAAAATTTTGTAACGAAAATTTTTCTATAGAAAAAATTTTTTAACGAAAATTTTTTTATAGATAAAATTTTTTAACTAAAATTTTCTATGGAAAAAATTTTTCAACGAAAATTTTTCTATAGAAAAAATTTTTTGACGAAAATTTTTCTATAGAAAAAATTTTTTAACGAAAATTTTTCTATAGAAAAAATTTTTTTACGAGAATTTTTCTATAGAAAAAATTTTTTTACGAAAATTTTTCTATAGAAAAAATTTTTTAACGAAAATTTTTCTAAAGGAAAAATTTTTTAACGAAAATTTTTCTACAAAAAAAAAATTTGAACGAAAATTTTTCTATAGAAAAAATTTTTTAACGAAAATTTTCCTATTGAAAAAGTTTTTAACGAAAAGTATTCTATAAAAAAAATTTTTTAACGAAAATTTTTCTTTAGCAAAAATTTTTTAACGAAAATTTTTCTTTAGCAAAAATTTTTTAGCGAAAATTTTTCTTTAGCAAAAATTTTTTAACGAAAAATTTTCTATAGCAAAAATTTTTTAACGAACATTTTTCTATAGAAAAAATTTTTTAACGAAAATTTTTCTATAGAAAAAATTTTTGAATGAAAATTTTTCTATAGAAAAAATTTTTATACCGAAAATTTTTTTAAGGAAAAATTTTTATAACGAAAATTTTTCTGTAAACAAAAATTTTATAACGAACATTTTTCTATAGAAAAAATATTATTCCAAAAATTTTTCTATAGAAAAAATTTTATAGAGAATTTTATTATACACATACTATTGGGAATGAAAATACATACACATGAATGTAATTTGCTTACAAATTCTTCTTTACACACACATATACTCTTACACCAATACCCAGGGAAGTTTAAAACAATACCCAATAAGTAATGGGGGAGAAATGGAAATGGACCACAATCGTTTGTAAATGTCCTTTTAGTTTTCCCATAGAGAGAAGAAAAAAATATATATTTGGGATTTATTTGTTATAGTAGGGCGACCCTTGTTCTGCAAAATGTTTTCAAAGTGGTGACAGTTAACAAAAAATCGAGATTCTCGTATATTTCAATTTCTAAAAATTTGTCAAACGATCTTAATCGTTTTAACATATTTTTAGGGGGAAAGAGTTTTTCTGAATTTTTTACGAGAAGTGAAAATTTTTTCATATCTTCACTTAAGTAGCTTAAATTTGAAGAACAAATTAAAATACATTATATTGTATTAACTTTTGAATCTAAAATAGATCATTATATCTTTGTAAACCTAACTTAATGAAGAAGTTAGGTTTAAACTTTTACAAAATAAGGGTCACCCTAATGTACATATTGGCTTTTTGTTGGTTGGACATTTTACAATGAGTTATACCCTACACCTATACAGAATATTGGACAAGAACTGACCTACTCAGAATCACATTTTGAGACATTTAACTCTACATTTTTCGATAAAAATTATTTTTTATAGAAAATTTTTCGATAAAAATATTCTTCTGTAAAAATTTTCCATTAAAAGAATTTTTCTAAAGAAAAACTTTCCATAAAAATTATTTCTATAGAAAAATTTTCTGCATAAACATTTTTCTGTAGAAAAATTTTCGAAAAAAATTTTCTGTAGAAAAAATTATTGATGAAAACATTTTCAATAGAATTTTTTATAAAAAAATTTTTGGTTAAAAAAATCTTTGATAACAAATTTTCTATAGAAAAATTTTTGATAAAAAAAATTTCTATAGAAAAATTTTTGATATAAAAATTAACTATAGAAAAATTTTTGATAAAAAATTTTCTATAGGAAAATTGTTGATAAAAAAATTTTCTATAGAAAAATTTTTGTTAAAAAAATTTACTATAGAAAAATGTTTGATAAAAAAATTTTCTATAAAAAAGTTTTTGATAAAAAAATTTTCTATAGGAAAATTTTTGATAAAAAAATTTTCTATAGAAAAATTTTTGGTTAAAAAAATTTTCTATAGAAAAATTTTTGATGAATAAATTTTATATAGAAAAATTTTTGATAAAAAAATTTTCTATAGAAAAATTTTTGATAAAAAAATTTTCTATAGAAAAATTTTTGATAAAAAAATTTTCTATAGAAAAATTTTTGATAAAAAGATTTTCTATAGAAAAATTTTTGTTAAAAAAAATTTACTATAGAAAAATGTTTGATAAAAAAATTTTCTATAAAAAAGTTTTTGATAAAAAAATTTTCTATAAAAAAGTTTTTAATACAAAAATTTTCTATAAAAAAGTTTTTGATAAAAAAATTTTCTATAGAAAAATTTTTGATAAAAAAATTTTATATATAAAAATTTTTGGTTAAAAAAATTTTCTGTAGAAAAATTTTTGATAAATAAATTTTCTATAGAAAAATTTTTGATAAAAAAATTTTCTATAGAAAAATTTTTGATAAAAAAATTTTCTATAGAAAAATGTTTGATAAAAAAATTTTCTATAGAAAAATTTTTGATAAAAAAATTTTCTATAGAAAAATTTTTAATAAAAAAATTTTCTCTTGAAAAATTTTTAATAAAAAAATTTTCTCTTGAAAATTTTTTGATAAAAAAAGTTTCTATAGAAAAATTTTTGATAAAAAAATTTTCTCTTGAAAAATTTTTGATAAAAAAATTTTCTCTTGAAAAATTTTTAATAAAAAAATTTTCTCTTGAAAATTTTTTGATAAAAAAAGTTTCTACAGAAAAATTTTTGATAAAAAAATTTTCTCTTGAAAAATTTTTGCTAAAAAAATTTTCTATAAAAAAATTTCCTATAGAAAAATTTTTGGTTAAAAAAATTTTTGATAAAAAAATTTTCTATAGAAAAATTTTTGATAAAAATATTTTCTATAGAAACATGTTGGATAAAAAAATTTTGTACAGAAAAATTTTTGATAACAAACTTTTCTATAGAAAAATTTTTGATAAAAAGCTTTTCTATAGAAAAATTTTTGATAAAAAAAATTTTCAAAAAGAAGAGTATTCGCATTTGATCCCAAATCTGTTACATTTATTTATTAATGTAACAGACCAATTTATTGATAAAAAGCCAAAAAATGTTTGCGGATAAACCAAATTCCTCGACGCGTTTCGATGGTTGGTTAGCCATCTCTTCAGGATCTGTCTAAATTAGGGATAATCCTCCTGAAGAGCTGGCTTAACCAACCATCGAAACGCATCGAGGAATTTGGTTTCTCCGCAATACATTTTTTGGCTTTTTAGCAACAAATTGGTCTACTCTTCTTTTTAAAAAAAAGTTTTTGATAAAAAAATTTTCTATAGAACAATTTTTGATACAAAATTTTCTATAGAAAAATTTTTGA
This sequence comes from Stomorhina lunata, assembly GCA_933228675.1. Taxonomy (NCBI): domain Eukaryota; kingdom Metazoa; phylum Arthropoda; class Insecta; order Diptera; family Rhiniidae; genus Stomorhina; species Stomorhina lunata. The sequence continues at coordinate 31,387,198 of OW121744.1, read as the reverse complement.
TTAAAAAATTTTCTATAGAAAAATTTTTGATAAAAAAATTTTCTACAGAAAAATTTTTGATAAAAAAAATTTTCTATAGGAAAATTTTTGATAAAAAAATTTTCGATAAAAAAATTTTCTATAGAAAAATTTTTGATAAAAAAATTTTCTATAGAAAAATTTTTGACAAAAAAATTTTCTATAGAAAAATTTTTGGTTAAAAAAATTTTCTATAGAAAAATTTTTGTTAAAAAAATTTTCTATAGAAACATTTTTGATAAAAAAATTTTCTCTTGAAAAATTTTTGATAAAAAATTTTCTCTTGAAAAATTTTTAATAAAAAAATTTTCTCTTGAAAATTTTTTGATAAAAAAAGTTTCTATAGAAAAATTTTTGATAAAAAAATTTTCTCTTGAAAAATTTTTAATAAAAAAATTTTCTCTTGAAAAATTTTTAATAAAAAAATTTTTTCTTGAAAATTTTTTGATAAAAAAAGTTTCTATAGAAAAATTTTTGATAAAACAATTTTCTCTTGAAAAATTTTTGCTAAAAAAATTTTCTATAAAAAAATTTCCTATAGAAAAATTTTTGGTTAAAAAAATTTTCTATAGAAAAATTTTTGATAAAAAAATTTTCTATAGAAAAATTTTTGATAAAAATATTTTCTATAGAAACATGTTTGATAAAAAAATTTTGTACAGAAAAATTTTTGATAACAAACTTTTCTATAGAAAAATTTTTGATAAAAATCTTTTCTATAGAAAAATTTTTGATAAAAAAAATTTTCAAAAAGAAGAGTATTCGCATTTGATCCCAAATCTGTTACATTTATTTATTTATTTTAAAATTTTCTATAGAAAAATTTTTGGTTAAAAAAATTTTCTATAGAAAAATTTTTGATAAAAAAATTTTCTATAGAAAAATTTTTGATAAAAAAATTTTCTACAGAAAAATTTTTGATAAAAAAAATTTTCTATAGGAAAATTTTTGTTAAAAAAATTTTTGATAAAAAAATTTTCTATAGAAAAATTTTTGATAAAAAAATTTTCTATAGAAAAATTTTTGATAAAAAAATTTTCTATAGAAAAATTTTTGTTAAAAAAATTCTCTATAGAAACATTTTTGATAAAAAAATTTTCTATAGAAAAATTTTTGACAAAAAAATTTTCTATAGAAAAATTGTTGATAAAAAAATTTTCTATAGAAAAATTTTTGATAAAAAAATTTTCTATAGAAAAATTTTTGGTTAAAAAATTTTCTATAGAAAAATTTTTGGTTAAAAAAATTTTCTATAGAAAAATTTTTGCTAAAAAAATTTTCTTTAGAAACATTTTTGATAAAAAAATTTCTATAGAAAAATTTTTGGTTAAAAAAATTTTCTATAGAAAAATATTTGATAAAAAAATTTTCTATAGTAAAGTTTTTGATAAAAAAATTTTCTATAGAAAAATGTTTGATAAAAAAATTTTCTTTAAAAAAATTTTTGATAAAAAAATTTTCTATAGAAAAATTTTGATAGAAAAGTTTTCTATAGAAAAATTTTTGATAAAAAAATTTTCTGTAGAAAAAAATTTTTAATAAAAAAATTTCTTTTGATAAAAAAATTTTTTTTGATAACGAAATTAAGTAAAATTTTTGATAAAAAATTTTTCTATAGAAAAATTTTTGATAACAAAATTTTCTATAGAAAAATTTTTGAAAAAAAATTTTCTATAGAAAAATTTTTGATAGAAAAATTGTTGATAAAAAAATTTTCTATAGAAAAATTTTTGATGGAAAAATTGTTGAAAAAAGAAAAATTTTTGATAAAAAAATTTTCAATAGAAAATTTGTTGATAAAAACTTTTCTATAGAAAAATTTTTGATAAAAAAATGAACCTGCTCAGTCAGTATCCAAATTCCTACTAAATTCTTTTAATACTCATTTTCACGAGTCCCATTAGTGATCGTGATATTTACGAATATAGCAAAAAGTAATCGGCTTCTGGTTGTATGGACTGAATACGACTGGTTTATATCAAGGTTGGCCAAATGGAGAACGCACTGAGATTATTTTTGCTGCATATTTTGTTGTTGCTACTCAAAATGGCCAACCTTGATTTAAGGTTATATTTTTTTGTTAGCCTGGAGTCCAACTTTTAAGTTCTAAATTTCTGTTTATGTTTATTTTATCTGAGATTTATCCAAGTTCTTGTTCCAAACCAGTAATTTAGGGTATTTAATATGGTCGCTTATGTTATATTGTTCTTGAAATTGTTGCTTTTCCCTTTTGCTCAGTTACTATTTCATTGCGATTTGTCATTTAAGCAATTTTCTTAGACTCGCTCTCACTCTTTCTCTCGATTTCTCTGTATAAACAAAAGACGATAATGATGTTGGCAACAACAACAATGCAGATGTTGATGATGAAGTTTTGTTGTTTTCAACATTAAATTTAATGCATATAATATTGGCTAATGATGTTTACAGTAGGGATTAGTGAGTGGTATTAAAATTATTATGAAATGCCACAGATACCACCTGCTATTCAAGGATGTTGTTGGTGTAAATGTATGTAACTATGTATTTGTAACTTTAAGGAAATACGATAGGTTTAATATGACTTTAACACAATATTCACACATATATGTATGTATGTATGTACTTTTCTGTGTAAGTAAGCAAAAATTATATATTCATATACTGAATATAAAATACAATATACAAAATACGTTTACAAAAAATATACAAAATGTATTACATTTTGTAAAGTAAATTTTCTGTAGTATTTTATATACGAAAAATGTACCAATATCTTTTGTAGATACTTATGCTCACAACTACTTACATAGTTACTGCTGTGTGTTTCAAACTAAAATATATGTAGAAAGCTTTTACTTTTACAAATACATTTTATAAAATGAAATTTTATAAAGAAATTCATTCATTCTTATATCTACAAACATATCCTTTTAACAATATCTTTGTTTTTTTTTTTTGATGTTATGAAACCACTAACACAAAAAACTTGTTACTTTAATACCGAGACACTAACACACAAACTATTTAAGAGTATAAACATAGAATAATCTTGTTTGTCTAAATTTAAAAGTAATTTTAAATTTTCTTAAAACTAATTTTTACACCCTACAACACCATGACCCCTTATAATATTTGTATAATTTAAGGGAGACAAAAATCTAAAAATTTTGTGAGAAGATCCCAAAAAACTGATAAGTTAATTGGCGTTATTTCCTAGAATTAGTAAAGTTGTCAAATTAAAGAAAACATTTTTCAAAGCTTAGCAAAACTTTAAATATAGGAAAATTGTAAATTTTAGAAGAATTTTAAAAATTTAGAAAAATTTTCAAATTTCAAAAAAAGTTATAAATTTTAGCAAAATTATCAAATTTAACAAAATTTTTAGGAAAATCTTAAAATTTTATTAAAAATTTTCAAAGTTCAGAAACCCTTTTAAATTTTATACAAATTTTAAAATTTTATAAAATTTTCCCTTGTAAGAAAAATTAAAAATTTTAGAAAAATCTTCAAAATTTGAAAAAAAAGCTCTGGTATTAGGAAAATTTTCAATTTAATTTTTTAAATCTTAAAACAATTTTCAAATTATAGCAAAATTGTCAACTTTTAGAAAAAGTTTTAAATTTTAACAAAATGAATGAATAGAAAACTAAGGGAAAACCTTAAATCATAAAAAATTTAAATAAAAAAATATTTAGGAAAATCTTAAAATTGTTTCAAGATATCAATATTTTCTTTTATCTAAAATTTTTGGAAAAATTAAAAAAAAAATTCTGATATAAAAAAAAAATTTCAATTTAGTGAAACAATTTTTAAATTTCAACTTTTAGAAAAAGTTTTAAATTTTAGAAAAATTTTTGAATGAATAAAAAACTAAGGGAAAAATTCAAATCAAAAAATATTTAGGAAAACCTTAAAATTGCTTCAAGATATCAAAAAAAGTTCAAAAATCTTCTTTAATTTAAAATTTTTGGAAAATTTTGAAAAAAAAATTCTGATATAAGAAAAAATTTTCAATTTAGTAAAATAATTTTTAAATTTTAAACAATTTTCAAATTATAGCAAAATTTTCATGTTTTAGAAAAAGTTTCAAATTTTGGGAAAATTTTTGAATGAATAGAAAATTTTAGATCATAAAAAGTTTTAAATTTTATAAAATTTTTTTCTAATTTTAGATTAATTTTAAAATTTTAGTAAAAATTTTATATATAAGAAAATTTTAAACTTTAGAAGAATTTTCAATTTATAGAAAAAAACCTGCAAAATTATCATATTTAAGAAAATTTTTATGTTGTAGAAAAAATTTTGAAATTTTAAATTATAGCAAATTTTCAAATTTTATAGAAAGTTTTAAATTTTAGGAAAATTTTTTAATGAATAGAAAACTTAGGGAAAATTTCAAATCATAAAAAGTTTTAAATTTTAGAAAAATTGTCAAACTTAGAAAAATCTATATAAATTTAGAGTAATTTTCAAATTTAGAAAAATGTAATTAATTTTAGAGTAATTTTCAAATTTTAGCAAATCTGTCATATATAACAAAATTTTAGAAGAATTTTTAAAATAAAATTTATATAAAAAAAAAACAAATTTAAGAAAATTCTTTATTTTAGAAAAACTTTCAAAATTTTTTTAAATTTTAGAAGAATTTTAAAATTTTTGGAAATTTTTACATTTGAAAGAATTACAATTTTAGAAAATCTTAAAAATTTTGGAAAAAATTTTTATAAAAGAAAAATTTCGGAAGAAGCAGATTTTTTTTTGTTTCAAAAGAATTTCAAATTTTAGCAACATTTTTAAATTTAAGAAAATGTTTCATATTTAAAAGAAGTTTATATATAAAACATTTTCTTCATCTTTAAGAAAAACTTAAAATTATGCAAAAAAAATATTTTTTAAAAAATCTTAAAAATTTGAGAAAAAATTTTTTAAAATTTAATTTTTTAAAAAAAGTTTAATAGGTATAGAAATAATTTTTAAAATTAAAGACAAATTTACTTATTAAACAAAAAAATAGAATTTTTGAAAACTTTTGGCGTTTTAGAACAATTTTAGAAAATCTTCAAAATTTTTGAAAAATTCTGATAAAAATTTTTGAAGTTTAATAATTTTTTTTTGTTTTGGAAAAAATTTGAAATTTTAGAAATATTTAAAAATCTTAGAAAAATTTTTAAATATTACAATAATTTGGACATTTAAGAAAAGATTTTATAAAAAACATTTTTTTCACATTTAGGAAAATCTAAAAATTTTTGCCAACTAAAAAGTTATTTTTTTTTTAAATCTTCAAAATTTAGGTAAAAACTTACTTATTTGGAAAAATTTTCAAATATTAAAAAATTAAATATATTTTAGAAATTTTAAAAATTTAGAGAATAGTTAAATATAGGAATAAGTTTTAAAATTGTAAAATTAAATTTTAAAAAAAATTTTAATTTTAGACAATTTTTTCAAATTTTGAAATAATTTTCACATTTTAAAAAAATTTTCACATTTTAAAAAATTTTATATTTTAGAAAAATTATGTTTTTAAAAATCTTTAAAAATTTTCAAAAAAATTTTCTAATTTTGGAAAAATTTTCACAGTTTAGATATTACAATTTTAGAAAAATGTTGATCATTTCAAGTAAAAGAAATTGTTTACATATAGAAAAAAATTTGAGATTTATAAAATTTTGAAATGATTCATTTTAGATAACTTTTCAATACAAATTTTAAAATTTAAATTTTAGAAAATTTTTTCGCATTTTAAAATAATTTTCACATTTTAAAAAAATTTTAAAACAATTTTCGGATTTTAAAAATTTTTATATTTTAGAAAAATTATGTTTTTAAAAATCTTTAAAAATTTAAAAAAAAATTTTCTAATTTTGGAAATTTTCACAGTTTAGATATTACAATTTTAGAAAAATTTTGAGGATTTCAAGTAAAAGAAAATGATTACATATAGAAAAAAATTTGAGTTTATAAAATTTTGAAATTTTTTTATTTTAGATAACTTTTCAATACAGATTTTAAATATAAGCAAATTATTTAGAATTTCACTCTAATGAAGGTCTGGCCATATGGTCCCTTGACTTTTCAATTGTGGGTATCAATTAAATTATAAGGTAATGCCAAGTTACTCAATTGATATGACCTAAGGCAATAATATCCTTATATTTCTAAGCAAACACCTGTTTATGAATATCTGCACTGTCTTTAGCTCAGTCGGTGCTATGGAATATCCGCATAGATTGAAGGACTTGACGTTTACTCGGTAGTTAAAAATTGGCAGTTTTGTCTATCTTGTTATAAACTAACAGCTCCACACATTATCAAGGGACTCAAAAGCACCACAACATATCTTTATTCGATGTACAAAAGAATATATTGGTTCCACTGTTGTCATTTATGACAAACAACAAAACGCTTTTGTATTTCATTGCTTAGCAAATTGCTTTGAGATATAAAATCAATAAATCGCAAATAGAGTGAAGTTTTCCATTCATGCTTCTGCTTAACAATCTCGCGCAAGCTCTTTATATGATCAATGGTCTATGGGTTTGTAATCCGACTAGAACTCTGGTTCTATCTATAATTTTTTACTTATACGTTTGCTTACGATTTGTGCTTTTATTTTTGATGTAACATTTAATAGGTTTATGATTCGTCATTTTCTGAAGTCCAATAAATTACCTTTTTTAGGAAGTTTGAATATCATTCCTTTCTTTCAAGGGCCTTAAAAGTGCTTCCCTTATCACTTGTTATAAAATTTATTATTTCGTTTATTTATATACAATTCAAGAACTTATTAATGCCTTAATTTTGTCATTATAGTCATATATTTATACCAAATTAGAGCTACTACCTGAAATACAAGTAGAAAATTTTCTTATAATTAACCAATTTAACACATATATTTTTCATGTCCCTAAAAACCTACTTCATTTCTTGATAATAAGTCACTGTATAGGGTAACATAGATTCAGTTTTGGCCAACTATCGTAATTTTTACTTGTCTCCGAGTAAAGTTTTTAGTCTCATATATAATCTTCTTCGACATATGTGGCGTATGATAGATATAGAAATCAAGTTAAGAAATAAATATCAATCATACGCACTGAAGTTTAATAGAAAAAGAATATCAATAACAAAAAATTGTAAATATTGTCGAATTTGTAACAACACAAGCACAATTTATGAGTTCAACAAACATTTAAAGCATATATTATTTAAAATACGAAATAAAGTCCTAATAAAGTTTAATAGATTTAACTTTAGAAAATACCTACAGCTAAAGATAAAACTTGCAAAATTTTCTACTTATTTCACTTACTACTCAAATAAAAATGTAGTGGTGTTTCTTGCAAGTAAAACTAAAAGAAAAACAACAACATAAGGAAAAATTTGTTAAAACTTAACAAAAGATTTTTTCTATTTAAATGTTATCCTTATTTTGTATTCCTGACTATGTTTGTGTGTTTGTATGTGTTTAACTAAAAGAATAATTGCAAAGAAAATTAAAAAAGAAATAGTACAACAATAAGAAAAATTTGAGTTTTACATAAAAGAAAATTTAAATAAAGGACACAGTTTTTATTGTTATTTTTACAGTTGTTGCCTTAGTTATTCCTTTTTTATAAAAGTAATTTTCTTTTAAGTGCAACTAAAATAAACAAATACACAACTTTTCTTTTAAAGAATTTTGAATGGCTGAACCGTTAAATGGCACTTTTGAGGTCATTTTTAAATGTGCCCTGAGAATGGCAAAAAGGGTTAATATCCAAGCAGTTTTTGTTTATATTAAAGACTAATTAGTGGGAAAACTTTGGATGCAGATTAAAATTGTTTACATATAATATTTAAAATAAAACTTTTGAAGAGTGTTGAGCATAGTTTAAGACAATAGATTCAGGCATAGACTAAAACATATATTAAGACACAATCTAAGACATACTCTAGGATCTGGACTAAGGCATAGATTAAGACATAGGTAAGGACATAGACTTAGACATAGAAAAAAACATAGACTAAGACATAGACTAAGACATTGACTAAGAAATAGACTAAGAAATAGACTAAGACATTAAATAAGACATAGACTAAGACATAGACTAAGACATAGACTAAGACATAGACTAAGACATAGACTAAGACATAGACTAAGACATAGACTAAGACATAGGCTAAGACATAGACTAAAACATAGACTAAAACATAGACTAAGACACATAGACTAAGACATAGACTAAGACATAGACTACGACATAGACTAAGACATAGACTAAGACATAGACTAAGACATAGACTAAGACATAGACTAAGACATAGACTAAGACAAAGACTAAGACATAGACTAAGACATAGACTAAGACATAGACTAAGACATAGACTAAGACATAGACTAAGATATAGACTAAGACATAGACTAAGACATAGACTAAAACATAGACTAAGACATAGACTAAGACATAGACTAAGACATAGACTAAAACGTAGACTAAGACACGTAGACTAAGACATAGACTAAGACATAGACTAAGACATAGACTAAAACATAGACTAAGACACGTAGACTAAGACATAGACTAAGACATAGACTACGACATAGACTAAGACATAGACTAAGACATAGACTAAGACATAGACTAAGACATAGACTAAGACATAGACTAAGACATAGACTAAGACATAGACTAAGACATAGACTAAGACATAGACTAAGACATAGACTAAGACATAGACTAAGACATAGACTAAGACATAGACTACGACATAGACTAAGACATACACTAAGACATAGACTAAGACATAGACTAAGACTTTGACTAAGACATAGACTATGACATTAACTAAGACAAAGACTAAGACATAGACTAAGACATAGACTAAGACATAGACTAAGACATAGACTAAGACATACACTAAGACATAGACTAAGACATAGACTAAGACATAGACTAAGACATAGACTAAGACATAGACTAAGACATAGACTAAGACATAGACTAAGACATGGAATAAGAGCTAGACTAAGATATAGACTATGACATAGTCAATCGTCTAAATTGCGATGTCTTACAAATGATTAAGTCATATCTTTTGCAAATAAATTCGTTTCCTATTTTAGAAACAAAGTCAATAAGCAATATTACTATCTAACAAACTTGTTAAACAGTCAAAAAACAAAAGGAATCTAAGCTTAGAGTCATTTATATAAAACACTTATTACATTTCATATACACATACACATACTCACACTCACTTAGATACATTCCCTACGAAATATATTGTTAAGATAACCAAACCCTTAAATATACGATTCAAAATTAAAACCAAGGAAATCTGAACCAAACCCTTAAATATACGAATCAAAATTAAAACAAAGGAAATCTGAATAAAAAATGTTTTCGTTAAAGAGACTTCTTTTTCCTTCTACATATAAAACTTTTCACACAAAAAAGAGAAAACTTCCAGATACGAATGAGTTTGAAACTATTTAAGGATCAACTACAATTGTCTACAGCTGCATTTTGTTTCCCCCTTCCCCCTACCAAAAAAAAGTAATATTAATATAACAAATGTTTATTATATTGTAGTTTTCGTTATTGTTAAGCTGAATATTGTTAAAATAAATCTGAGACAAAAAAGTAAGTTAAAACATAAAAACATGTTGCTTTACTTATACATCAACCGGGAAACTAAAGAAGGAAGTCGCAAAAAAATCTTGGTCTTCTGTTTCTTTGTATGAAACAATAAATAAATGAATCTAAAGTAAAAGGACAAAAGCAAATATTATCTGCTAGAATTAAAGTTTATGTGTATCTGAGTACAAAAAACTGACCCATGTCCTGTCAAAAGGAAAATACGAAAACATTAATCAACGCCACAAAATTCGTTTAAGATGTGTTTGGTTAATTGGGGTAATTTTTCTTATTCTTGCTTTTCTTGCCCAAACTTTCTTGTGATTTTTTGAACACAAAATTTTGTTGTTATATATTTGATTTATTTCATATTACTTACATATACCATTAAAGAAATAGGGAAATCATTGACTTAGACACAGCAACACAAGGACTAAGTCATAGCTTAATATATAGACTAAATGGACTTAGACTAAAAAGTAACGGTCTGAAGTGCAATTAGACATTTAATATGACATAAGTAAGACGAAAACTAAGAAGAAGATTAAGGCATAGAATAAGAAATTGACTAAGACATAGACTAAGACATAGACTATCACATAGACTAAGACATAGACTAAGACATAGACTAAGACATAGACTAAGACATAGACTAAGACATAGACTAAGACATAGACTAAGACATAGACTAAGACATAGACTAAGACATAGACTAAGACATAGACTAAGACATAGACTAAGACATAGACTAAGACATAGACTAAGACATAGACTAAGACATAGACTAAGACATAGACTAAGACATAGACTAAGACATAGACTAAGACATAGACTAAGACATAGACTAAGACATAGACTAAGACATAGACTAAGACATAGACTAAGACATAGACTAAGACATAGACTAAGACATAGACTAAGACATAGACTAAGACATAGACTAAGACATAGACTAAGACATAGACTAAGACATAGACTAAGACATAGACTAAGACATAGACTAAGACATAGACTAAGACATAGACTAAGACATAGACTAAGACATAGACTAAGACATAGACTAAGACATAGACTAAGACATAGACTAAGACATAGACTAAGACATAGACTAAGACATAGACTAAGACATAGACTAAGACATAGACTAAGACATAGACTAAGACATAGACTAAGACATAGACTAAGACATAGACTAAGACATAGACTAAGACATAGACTAAGACATAGACTAAGACATAGACTAAGACATAGACTAAGACATAGACTAAGACATAGACTAAGACATAGACTAAGACATAGACTAAGACATAGACTAAGACATAGACTAAGACATAGACTAAGACATAGACTAAGACATAGACTAAGACATAGACTAAGACATAGACTAAGACATAGACTAAGACATAGACTAAGACATAGACTAAGACATAGACTAAGACATAGACTAAGACATAGACTAAGACATAGACTAAGACATAGACTAAGACATAGACTAAGACATAGACTAAGACATAGACTAAGACATAGACTAAGACATAGACTAAGACATAGACTAAGACATAGACTAAGACATAGACTAAGACATAGACTAAGACATAGACTAAGACATAGACTAAGACATAGACTAAGACATAGACTAAGACATAGACTAAGACATAGACTAAGACATAGACTAAGACATAGACTAAGACATAGACTAAGACATAGACTAAGACATAGACTAAGACATAGACTAAGACATAGACTAAGACATAGACTAAGACATAGACTAAGACATAGACTAAGACATAGACTAAGACATAGACTAAGACATAGACTAAGACATAGACTAAGACATAGACTAAGACATAGACTAAGACATAGACTAAGACATAGACTAAGACATAGACTAAGACATAGACTAAGACATAGACTAAGACATAGACTAAGACATAGACTAAGACATAGACTAAGACATAGACTAAGACATAGACTAAGACATAGACTAAGACATAGACTAAGACATAGACTAAGACATAGACTAAGACATAGACTAAGACATAGACTAAGACATAGACTAAGACATAGACTAAGACATAGACTAAGACATAGACTAAGACATAGACTAAGACATAGACTAAGACATAGACTAAGACATAGACTAAGACATAGACTAAGACATAGACTAAGACATAGACTAAGACATAGACTAAGACATAGACTAAGACATAGACTAAGACATAGACTAAGACATAGACTAAGACATAGACTAAGACATAGACTAAGACATAGACTAAGACATAGACTAAGACATAGACTAAGACATAGACTAAGACATAGACTAAGACATAGACTAAGACATAGACTAAGACATAGACTAAGACATAGACTAAGACATAGACTAAGACATAGACTAAGACATAGACTAAGACATAGACTAAGACATAGACTAAGACATAGACTAAGACATAGACTAAGACATAGACTAAGACATAGACTAAGACATAGACTAAGACATAGACTAAGACATAGACTAAGACATAGACTAAGACATAGACTAAGACATAGACTAAGACATAGACTAAGACATAGACTAAGACATAGACTAAGACATAGACTAAGACATAGACTAAGACATAGACTAAGACATAGACTAAGACATAGACTAAGACATAGACTAAGACATAGACTAAGACATAGACTAAGACATAGACTAAGACATAGACTAAGACATAGACTAAGACATAGACTAAGACATAGACTAAGACATAGACTAAGACATAGACTAAGACATAGACTAAGACATAGACTAAGACATAGACTAAGACATAGACTAAGACATAGACTAAGACATAGACTAAGACATAGACTAAGACATAGACTAAGACATAGACTAAGACATAGACTAAGACATAGACTAAGACATAGACTAAGACATAGACTAAGACATAGACTAAGACATAGACTAAGACATAGACTAAGACATAGACTAAGACATAGACTAAGACATAGACTAAGACATAGACTAAGACATAGACTAAGACATAGACTAAGACATAGACTAAGACATAGACTAAGACATAGACTAAGACATAGACTAAGACATAGACTAAGACATAGACTAAGACATAGACTAAGACATAGACTAAGACATAGACTAAGACATAGACTAAGACATAGACTAAGACATAGACTAAGACATAGACTAAGACATAGACTAAGACATAGACTAAGACATAGACTAAGACATAGACTAAGACATAGACTAAGACATAGACTAAGACATAGACTAAGACATAGACTAAGACATAGACTAAGACATAGACTAAGACATAGACTAAGACATAGACTAAGACATAGACTAAGACATAGACTAAGACATAGACTAAGACATAGACTAAGACATAGACTAAGACATAGACTAAGACATAGACTAAGACATAGACTAAGACATAGACTAAGACATAGACTAAGACATAGACTAAGACATAGACTAAGACATAGACTAAGACATAGACTAAGACATAGACTAAGACATAGACTAAGACATAGACTAAGACATAGACTAAGACATAGACTAAGACATAGACTAAGACATAGACTAAGACATAGACTAAGACATAGACTAAGACATAGACTAAGACATAGACTAAGACATAGACTAAGACATAGACTAAGACATAGACTAAGACATAGACTAAGACATAGACTAAGACATAGACTAAGACATAGACTAAGACATAGACTAAGACATAGACTAAGACATAGACTAAGACATAGACTAAGACATAGACTAAGACATAGACTAAGACATAGACTAAGACATAGACTAAGACATAGACTAAGACATAGACTAAGACATAGACTAAGACATAGACTAAGACATAGACTAAGACATAGACTAAGACATAGACTAAGACATAGACTAAGACATAGACTAAGACATAGACTAAGACATAGACTAAGACATAGACTAAGACATAGACTAAGACATAGACTAAGACATAGACTAAGACATAGACTAAGACATAGACTAAGACATAGACTAAGACATAGACTAAGACATAGACTAAGACATAGACTAAGACATAGACTAAGACATAGACTAAGACATAGACTAAGACATAGACTAAGACATAGACTAAGACATAGACTAAGACATAGACTAAGACATAGACTAAGACATAGACTAAGACATAGACTAAGACATAGACTAAGACATAGACTAAGACATAGACTAAGACATAGACTAAGACATAGACTAAGACATAGACTAAGACATAGACTAAGACATAGACTAAGACATAGACTAAGACATAGACTAAGACATAGACTAAGACATAGACTAAGACATAGACTAAGACATAGACTAAGACATAGACTAAGACATAGACTAAGACATAGACTAAGACATAGACTAAGACATAGACTAAGACATAGACTAAGACATAGACTAAGACATAGACTAAGACATAGACTAAGACATAGACTAAGACATAGACTAAGACATAGACTAAGACATAGACTAAGACATAGACTAAGACATAGACTAAGACATAGACTAAGACATAGACTAAGACATAGACTAAGACATAGACTAAGACATAGACTAAGACATAGACTAAGACATAGACTAAGACATAGACTAAGACATAGACTAAGACATAGACTAAGACATAGACTAAGACATAGACTAAGACATAGACTAAGACATAGACTAAGACATAGACTAAGACATAGACTAAGACATAGACTAAGACATAGACTAAGACATAGACTAAGACATAGACTAAGACATAGACTAAGACATAGACTAAGACATAGACTAAGACATAGACTAAGACATAGACTAAGACATAGACTAAGACATAGACTAAGACATAGACTAAGACATAGACTAAGACATAGACTAAGACATAGACTAAGACATAGACTAAGACATAGACTAAGACATAGACTAAGACATAGACTAAGACATAGACTAAGACATAGACTAAGACATAGACTAAGACATAGACTAAGACATAGACTAAGACATAGACTAAGACATAGACTAAGACATAGACTAAGACATAGACTAAGACATAGACTAAGACATAGACTAAGACATAGACTAAGACATAGACTAAGACATAGACTAAGACATAGACTAAGACATAGACTAAGACATAGACTAAGACATAGACTAAGACATAGACTAAGACATAGACTAAGACATAGACTAAGACATAGACTAAGACATAGACTAAGACATAGACTAAGACATAGACTAAGACATAGACTAAGACATAGACTAAGACATAGACTAAGACATAGACTAAGACATAGACTAAGACATAGACTAAGACATAGACTAAGACATAGACTAAGACATAGACTAAGACATAGACTAAGACATAGACTAAGACATAGACTAAGACATAGACTAAGACATAGACTAAGACATAGACTAAGACATAGACTAAGACATAGACTAAGACATAGACTAAGACATAGACTAAGACATAGACTAAGACATAGACTAAGACATAGACTAAGACATAGACTAAGACATAGACTAAGACATAGACTAAGACATAGACTAAGACATAGACTAAGACATAGACTAAGACATAGACTAAGACATAGACTAAGACATAGACTAAGACATAGACTAAGACATAGACTAAGACATAGACTAAGACATAGACTAAGACATAGACTAAGACATAGACTAAGACATAGACTAAGACATAGACTAAGACATAGACTAAGACATAGACTAAGACATATTTAGGCTAAGAGATGCTCAAACCTTTATTGTCCTGCATAATATTTTGTTATTGTTGCCTTACACTTTTGACATTTTAATCGTAAGTCCCGCAGTAAGAGCAAAAACTGTCGTTTACGGATTAAGGATAAATGATTCAGACTACAATAAAAAGATGTACACAAGAAATTATAAAGGAAACGGAAGTATAAAATGTAAACATTGGTCAGGGGATAAACATGGATATGGGTTTAACAGCAATCACGTGGGTATTAAAACAAACAAAAAAAAACGATGACTCAAACTATAATTATAAAAGAACAATGAAATAATTAAACCTAAAACAATTAAATGTTAGCTTTTTTGTGTATATTTTGAGGGAGGTTGGAGTTTAAAGCTATATTAGGGTGTTAGATGTTATGTAAATTTATGTTAAATTGCTTGTTCGAGGGCGTATTAAATTTTTTTGTAGTTTTTGTATTATTTGTAATATTTGTATGTATAAAAAATAGCTATGAAAACATATACATATGTAATAGATAGTTATTAATAACAGTTTAAAAGAAACATTCTCATATCAAAATTATTTAAACCATCTAATACATAATCATATTTAAGTTTCAAGAATTTAAAATTGTTTTTAAACATTTCCTTTCTGCTATGGTTATTTATCTTTTCAGCTCTTTAAATATTTATGCTCGGAAACATGACAACAATATCGCTGCAAAATGTATCTCTGTCTTTAGTAATTAAAAAAGACTTTTTTTTGCTTCTTTTTGCCATTGCTGCTGCCAGTGTTGCTGCTGTTGTTAGTGTAGCAGAAGCAAAATACAACAGGAGAGATACAGCAGAAAAAAAATGACTGTAAGTACCATTAAATATGAAAAACTAACAAAATGAACAAAATTCCCTTTAGTCAAAAAGGAAACACATAAAGAAAAGCCAGGGAAATGAAAAAAAAGAAAATATGAAAACAGAAGTGTAATTAAAAGGCAACATACAGGCAAAAAGGCAAACAGACGGAGGGATGGACAAATATTCACACATTTCTTTAACAAACACCCACACGAACACACAAACCTAAACGCACACACATGTAAACTTTCAGTTTTAAATAGGATTTTCACAAAAACAAAATGTCAACAAAGTTGAAGAAAAAAAAGTGACTATTAAGTGTAACAATCATTTAACCTGTATTTTCTCTAGGATTCTGCTACTTTTGCTATTAATTTTAAATTCTCTGTGGAAACGAGTTTAAATGTAAAGAATTCTTTTAGATCTTAAATTTAAAGGTATCTTAAAAAAAAACATGTTATTGTAGTATGTATTTTCTTTTTTAAGAAAGTTGACTGTTTCCAACTTTAAGATTTGAAAAATTTCTAGGAAAATTATTTTATATTTTAGAAAGTGCTGCAGCCTCTTAACCCCAACTTATGCTGGACTTCTCATTACACTCATACTTAATTTTATTGAATCCTTAAAGTATGCAATATAAAGTGTAACATTATCCATATTAAAATTCAGCTGATATGAGTAATTCCATATGCACAAGACAGTTTGACGCTGGTATTAGAATTCGGATTTTGATTTTTAAATGTAAGAAATTGCTATAGTCGGTCAAGCCCGACCATATGATACCCTGCACCATTGAGGTCACATATCAACTTTTGTTTATAAAAAGACAAATATTTGCTAAATTTTTTGGATTACTTTCTAAAATTCGACGAGTAACTACTGACTGCAGAGTTGTCCTACAGGCTGCATTTTTTGCAGCAGCACTCCTCGTCAAGAGTTTTTAGAAAAAGGGCTTTAGAAAAATTTCAGTTAAAAAAATATTTATAGAGAAAAATTTTCTGCAGAATAATTTTTTATCAAAAAAAAATTCTAATTAAAATTTTCTACAGAAAATCTCTTTATCAAAATTTTTTCTATAGAAAACTTTTCCATCAAAAATTTTTCATTAGAATGCTTTTTTATCAAAAATTTTTCTACATAAAATTTTTTATCAAAAATTTTTCTACATAAAATTTTTTATCAAAAATTTTTCTACATAAAATTTTTTATCAAAAATGTTTTCTATAGAAAATTTTTAAGTCAAAAGTTTTTCTTTTTCAAAAATTTTTCTATAGAAAATTCCTTTAATTTTTCAGAAAATTTCTTTCTAAAAAATTTTTTATCGAAATTTTTTTATAGAAAATTTTTTATATCAAAATTTTTTCTACAGAAAATTTTTTTATCAAAAATTTTTATATAGAAAATTTTTTGTCAAACATTTTTCAAACAATTTTTCTATAGAAAAATATTTTATCAAAAATTTTTCTCTAGAAAATTTCTTTATCAAAAATTTTCAATAGAAAATTTTTTTATCAAAATTTTTTTTTTGTCAAAATTTTTTTCTATAGAAAATTTTTATATCAAAAAATTTTTTATATCAAAATTTTTTCTACAGAAAATGTTTATGTCAAAAATATTTCTATAGATAATTTTTTCATCAAAAATTTCTCTATAGAAAATTTTTTTTCTACAGAAAATGTTTTTATCAAAAATTTTTCTAAAGAAAATTTTTATCAAACATTTTTCTATAGAAAATTTTGTTTATCAAAAATTTTTTCTATAGAAAATTTTTATGTCGAAAATTTTTGTATCAAAAATTTTTCGATAGAAAATTTTACGTCAACAATTTTTCTATAGAAAATTTTTATGTCAAAAATTTTTGTATCAACATTTTTTCTATAGAAAATTTTTTTTATCAAAAATTTTTATATAGAAATTTTTTTTTATCAAAAATTTTTCTATAGAAAATTTTTTTTATCAAAAATGTTTCTATAGAAAATTTTTTGTCAAAATTTTTTCTATAGAGAATTTTTAACCAAAAAGTTTTTTATAGAAAGTTTTTTATATTTAAAATGTTGTCTATAGAAAATGTTTATGTCAAAAATTTTTCTTTATCAAAAATTTTTCTGTAGAAAAATTCTTTCTCAAAAATTTTTCTATAGAAAATTTCCGCAATTTTTAAGAAAATTTCATCCAAAAAAATTTTTCTATAGAAAATTTTTTATCGAAATTTTTTCTACAGAAAGTTTTTTATATCAAAAATTTTTCAACAGAAAATTTTTGTTAGAAAATTGTTTGTCAAAAATTTTTCAATAGCAAATTGTTATGCCTAAAATTTTTGTACCAAAAATTTATTGTAGTGAAATTTTTTTTATCAAAAATTTTTGTAAAGAAAATTTTTTATCAAACATTTTTCTATAGAAAATTTTGTTTGTAAAAATTTTTTCTATAGAAAATTTTTGTATCAAAAATTTTTCTATAGAAAATTTTTTAACTCAAAATTTTTCTATAGAAAATTTTTTGGTTAAAAAAAAAAAAAATATAAAAAAAATAGAAAAAAAAATATAAAAATATTTTTATATTTTTATATTTTAGAAAATATTTTTATCAAAAAATTATCTATAAAAAAAGTTTTTATTGAAAATATTACTTTAAAAAATATTTTTGTCTTTAGATCAAAAATTTTTTAATATACGTGTTTTTTTATTTCCAAAATATTCCCAATTCGGTTACATTTAATTCTAACAGTGTCTATTTACGAAAATTACACAAAGTTTTCGGCCTCTGGTGGTAAACGCTGCCTACGCCTGTTTATGTGTTATATATATTACTTAGGTTCCCCCAAAAGTGTGCTACACAAATATTTCTAAAATATTTTATGTTTTCATTAATATCGAATGCTACGATTTGTTTATGTATATGAAATTACCCATATTCAGTGGTGCCAGAAGGTATGTTACATAATATTTGCTTAAAAGTCTGAGTTTTCGATCGATATCAAATGCGGCGATTTGGCCCTAGATTTGGATTTTTTTAAGAGTTCATGGCAAAATTATAGAATTTTATGAGTCATATAGCGAATTTCAAATCAAATGCATTTAAGTAATGCATTTTATACAAGGATACAATTATTACAAAAAAATTATTTTAACTTTTTCTAGACTGTAGTAAAGGGTATCTAAGGTAAAGTCTTGACCGGCCATAATAATTTTCTAGAGTTATTTTTTGATGGAAAATGTTTGTTATCACAGAAATATCATAATTCTTGGAAAAATCCTGCCATAATAATCTTAAGATTTAGCATCTGATGTAAAGCATTTTTGTAAACCCTAGGCTTATCATCTGTCTGCCAGCATAGACTAGCTCATTACCCCAAACCCAGACCCAAAAACGAAATTGAATTCAAATAAAATAAAAAGTTATACCAAAAACACTTTCTTTAATTCAATTTCACTTTAAATATATTTTGTAATTTTATGTTGGGGTTCCTTAAATTTTCTTCATCATTTTAAAAGCCAAAACATCATTTATCGCATAATTTGTAGGTATAAAAAATATTGTCGTCCTTTCTGGCTTCACTTACGCACTTTTGGGTATTTGTGTCTCTAGATTAAAGTCTACCGAAAATATTTAAAGTCAAAGCACGTATTTTGTTTATTTTAGCACGCAGCATGATTAATGATCCAATGAATAAAATGACTGAATGAATGACTGACTCAATGACTGAATGTAATAAATGTTGCCACAATAATAAACCAATACAACCAAACTTCAGGATATACGAGAGTACATAAAACTCAAGGAAATGAAAATGTTTAATTTGTATATGAGAAACTATGTTTATCGATGATGATGATTATGATGTTTTTGCTCTTGGTCCCTTTAAAAGTTTAAGGTAATAATGCCAAAGTATAACACTTTTCTTTTCTATTTTGTTATTGAAAATGGAAAAACTCAACTTTCTTCTTTCTTTGTATTTGTGTGTTTATTTGTTTAAGTTTTATCGTTTCTCTACTTTTTTACATTTTAGTCTTTACTACCCTCTTAGATTGTTTTAAATATCGCTTAAATTGTAATAGATTATGAGAAAGGGACTCAGCTGAGGTTTGTTTTGATGGGACTTATTTTATATAATAAATTCGTATTTAAGTGCCATTTAAAAGGAAATGTTAATAATTTAGATTTTAAGTGTTGGGTTTTTTACATTCTTAAAGTTTTATTAAATTTGAATGTGTTTTGTTGAGGTTTAAGTGTTTTAAATTAATTTGAAAATATTTCCTTAAGTTTTTTTTAAAGAGCCTATGAGGCAAAACGTTACACTACTGAGGTCAATACCTTTAAGTTTAGAGAAAAATAAAAAAAAACAATTTTAAGTCATTTCCAATATTCTATTTAGTTCAAATCTTCGCAGTCGATATCGACTTTTAAGCAAATATTATGTTATATACTTTAGGGATTTTCGAAATAATTTGTTAAGCAAAAACTTTAATAAATTTTGATATTAAAACATATCCGTTGTTATTGTTAAAACATTTAATTTAAATGAAATTATTTTACCACCAGGGAACTTTTGACAAATAAGTCATAATGTAGTGGACCATATGTTATATATATAGATTATCCTAAAAGTATGCTATACAATTTTTTCTAAACATACTACGTTATATAATATTTAGATCATCCTGAAAGTATGCCATACAATTTTTTCTGAAATATCTTACATTTCGATCGATATCGAAAATTTAATATTTCATGGAAATTTGAACTTTTAACAAAATTTTAATAATTTCTAGAAAATTTAATTTTTCATAGAAAATTAAATTTTTCAAAGAAAATTTTGTTTATCATAAAAAATTTAATTTTTTTTTCATAAAAAATTTATTTTTAAAGAAAATTTAATTTCATAGAAAATTGAAAATTTCATAGAAAATTAAATTTTTCGTAGAAAATTTAATTTTTCGTAGAAAATTTATTTCTTCATAGAAAATTTAATTTTTAATAGAAAATTTATTTTTTATAGAAAATTAAATTTTTCATAGAAAATATATTTTTTGATTTAGATTTTTTGAAATTTATTTTTTCATAAAATTTAAATTTTTAACAAAAAATTTAATTTTTCATAGAAAATTTAATTTTTCATAGAAAATTTAATTTTTCATAGAAAATTTAATTTTTCATAGTAAATTAAATTTTTTGTGGAAACTTGAATTTTTTTATAGAAAATGTAATTTTTCGTAGAAAATTAAATTTTTCATAGAAAATTTAATTTTTCATAGAAAATTAAAGTTATCATAAAAAATTTAATTTTTTATAGAAAATTTAATATTTCATAGAAAATAGTTTTTTTTATTTTGATTTTTTGAAATTTAATTTTTCATAGAAATTAAATTTTTAACAAAAAATTTAATTTTTCATAGAAAATTTAATTTTTCATAGAAAATTTAATTTTTCATAGAAAATTCAATTTTTTGTGGAAACTTGAATTTTTTTTATAGAAAATGCAATTTTTCGTAGAAAATTAAATTTTTCATAGAAAATTTAATTTTTCATAGAAAATTTAATTTTTTATAAAAAATTAAATTTTTATAGGAAATTTAATTTTTCATAGAAAATTTAATTTTTCATAGAAAATTCAATTTTTTGCGAAAACTTGAATTTTTTATAGAAAATGCAATTTTTCGTAGAAAATTAAATTTTTCATAGAAAATTAAATTTTTCATAGAAAATTTATTTTTTCATAGAAAATTTAATTTTTCATAGAAAATTTAATTTTTCATAGAAAATTTATTTTTTTATAAAAAATTAAATTTTTTATAGGAAATTTAATTTTTCATAGAAAATTTAATTTTTTATAGAAAATATATTTTTTTTTTTTAGAAAAAATAATTTTTCTTAGAAAATTTAATTTGCCATAGAAAATTTAATTTATCATAAAAAATTAAATTTTTTTATAGAAAATTAATTAAAAAAAATATTTCATAGAAAATTTAATTTTTTATTGAAAATTAATTTTTTCCTAGAAAATATTATTTAAATAGAAAATATAATTTTTCTTAGAAAATTTAATTTTTTACCAAAAATGAAAAATTAATTTTTCATAGAAAATTAATTTTTTCATAGAAAATTTATATTTTCATAGAAAATTGAATTTTTTATAGAAAATTTGATTTTTCAAAGAAAATTAAATTTTTCATAGAAAATTGAATTTTTCATGTATAATTTAATTTTCATAGATAATTTTGTTTTTCAAAGAAAATTTAATTTTTCATATAAAAAAGAATTTTTCATAGAAAATTTAATTTTTAATAGAAAATTAGGTTTTTATAGAAAATTTAGTTTTTCTTACAAAATCTTATTTTTAATAGAAACTTAAATTTTTCATACAAAATTTTATTTTAATAGAAAATTAAATTTTTCGTAGAAAATTGAATTTTTCATAGAAAATTGAATTTTTCATAGAAAATTAAATTTTTTATAGAAAATTTAATATTTCATAGAAAATTTAATTTTTCATAGAAAATTTAATTTTCAAAAAAAATTTATATTTTTTAAAGAAAATTTAATTTTTCATAGAAAATATAATTTTCAAAAAAATGTATATATTTTAACGAAAATTTAATTTTTCATAGAAAATTTAATTATTCATAGAAATTAATTTTTTTCCTGGAAAATTAATCTATCTGCCTTTTTGTCTGTCTGTCTGTCTGTCTGTCTGTCTGTCTGTCTGTCCGTCCGTCTGTCTGTCTGTCTGTCTGTCTGTCTGTCTGTCTTTTTGTCTGTCTGTCTGTCTGTCTGTCTGTCTATCTGTCTGTCTTTTTGTCTGTCTTTTTGTTTGTCTTTTTGTCTGCCTTTCTGTCTGAGTTTGTCTGAGTCTGTCTGTCTGCTTGCATATTGAAATTAGATTTCTAAAATTTTTAGGGAATAAACCTACATAATTACATTGAAGATTTTAGGATTTTAGGTCCTCAAATTAATCCCTTTGAGTTTGTCCAAAATTCTTCCTATGTCCATTTCTTTAACTATCTTATTTCCTTACATGCTTTCTAAATACAATCTTTGTATTAAGTTCCCGGGTTTTTGCCACATTTTAGTAGCGCCTGCCCTGGCCTGCTATTCAATGAGTCCACTCGTATCATGAGTATTTTCATTTCATTAGTAAAAGTTCTGGATGCATTTCTCTGTAACATTTTTTTTTTTTTTGTTTTATCACAAACATTCTGATTCTGTTAACTATGAGAGTAAAACTATGTAGAAGATAAAAACACAACAACCACAAATAGCAGAAAAGGTCACTAGCCTTGATAAAAGGAAAAATAAACTTAATAGTTGTTGGAATTGTATTTGCATTTGTGTTTGTATTTGTATTTGCAGCTGTAGCTGTAGCATTTAGTCAGTCAGTAGTGGGTGTTATTGTTGTAGTATTTTATCATATAGAAAACAGCAACAACAGCAACAACAATAAAAACAATGACAACAGCAAAACGTAATAAAATAATAAACGTAAAACGAAAACAGAGATACTCAATTTATCACAATTGCTTTCAATTTAAACAAAACTCCCTCTTCACAGCCTCAGCCTCCCACCTACCCCACCCCCACACACAAGCAGACACACACACAACAACAGCATCATTTACAATTTTGCAAAACTGAAAGAGTTCACTGCTGAGAATTCTCACAAAGAAACTTTTTTTCTTTCTTTCTTTACAAATGAACGAGTAAATATTTTAGTCAAAGAAAATTAAGAGCAAAGAGAGTCAATTCCCTTAATACTCTTAATTTGTTGTAATCGTTTTTTTTTTCAAGATAAGAAAGTACCAAAAATTCTATCACAAATTACAAATTCAAAAGGTGGCCAATAAAATTTGTTCTCATTTTAATTTTATATTAATTGAATAATATTCAATCGTTTCATGGAACCACTAATCGCAGTAAAAGACAGGGGAAGATATGAATTTTATTTTAAAAGGAAATTGGTATCTTTTTTATTATTTTGCTTTTCAAATTAAATTAAATGTTTGTAAGTAATTGAAAGAATACAATTTCTTTTGGTGTTATTAAAAGCTAAAATTTACAAAGATTTTATTAGGATTAATGGGTCATTGGGAAGCCTGACTAAATAACTACAAATGTATAGCTATGTACTAATTTTAATAAGATATAAAATGATCTACTCGAAGTATTTACGTTAAGATTATAAGGTAAGACTGCAATACTAGTCAGTCGAGCATATAGTCTTTTATGATTCGGGTGGAAATTATTAAAAGATCCCTAAGGTATGTTACACAATATTTGCCAAAAAGTCTGAGTTTTCGATCGATATCGCATGTGGAGATTTGCCCCTGTTAATACTTACATCATTATATTTTGAAATTGAGAATATTAAGACCGCTAAACAAAATGAATCCATTGACGCTTAAGCGATTTTAGGGCCAAATTATCGCATTCGATATCGATCGAAAACTCAGACTTTTAAGCGAATATTGTAAAGTATACGTTAGGGATGTTCAAAGTTACTTCGATGGAAAAAGTTTATTGAAATTTGATATCCATTTTGATTCGTTTTATAAAACATATAGTTCAATTAAAACGCTTTTACTATTGTTCATATTTTGGCAAATAACTTCAAAAAAAATATAGTAAACTGTGCATCTTTAAAATAATTTTGATTATCCTTAAGGTATGCCATACAAATGTTTTGAAAAAATCTAAGATTTCGATCGATATCGAATGCCGTAATTTGGCCCTAGGATTAATTGCATTATAAATATGTTCCGAAAAAGTAAGAGATTAGCTTTTAGAGCCAAATAAAAGAAGATACATAAAAACAGCAAAAAATTGACATTGGCCCTTTTAGTACCAAGCCACAGATTTTTCGAAATAGTAAATAAGATTTAGCATTGTTACTCACTTCATTTACTTTTTTATTAACAAAATCACTATTTATGAATGGATTTTGAGGAAA
Organism: Stomorhina lunata; assembly: GCA_933228675.1. Taxonomy (NCBI): domain Eukaryota; kingdom Metazoa; phylum Arthropoda; class Insecta; order Diptera; family Rhiniidae; genus Stomorhina; species Stomorhina lunata. Next base: position 31,362,048 of record OW121744.1, on the reverse strand, counting down.
TTTTATTTTAAACATTCCGAACAATACGTATTAAAGATATGATAAAATTAATTTATCAGCCTCCGAAAAAAAAAAATCTCGATCGTTTTTATACCCACCATCAAAAAGAATGGGGGGGGTATATTGAGACTGTCATTCCATTTGTAACTTCCTTAATATTGGCTCAAATATCAAAAACGATATATGTATATTCTGAATCCTTATGAAATTCTAAGACGATTGAGCGATGTCCGTCTGTCTATCTGTTAAAATCACGATAACGCCTAAACGAAAGGAGCTAGCTCACTAAAACTTAGTAAAAACATTCTTCATCTCTAAAAAAATTGTTAGTATTCAAATTGAACAAAATCGGTTAACATTTGACCATAGCTCTCGTATAACCTCGCCTACGCTAATCGCTTATTAGCTAATACATAACAAACTATAACAGCTATGATGATAAAATTTGATATATAGCAGTTTTGCATAAGCCGTAGGTAGCATATAAAATTTCATCAAAATCGGTTCACATTTAGTTATAGCTCCCATACAAAAAACTTACGGAAACAGCCAAAATTTCACCTAAAATACACTTAAATGCCAATAAATCTAAAACTATAACAGATATAACCACTAAATTAAGTACGAGGTGGTCGCAAAATTTTGTCACAGTCGGTCACCATTTGACCATAGCTATATATATAAAAAACTTACGGAAACACAAAAATACAATTAGAAAAGGGGGTTTATGCCCGTCTGTTCGTCAGATAAAAGCGCGATAGCGCCTTAACGAAAAGGGCTACAGCAACAAAATTTTACAAAAGGAAGTCTTATGTAAATGCCAGCCAGTGTGCAAAATTTTGTTATAATCGGTTACTATTTGACCATAGCTCCCATATAAAAAACTTACGGAAACACAAAAATTTAAGAAGAAAGTACGGTTTATGTCCGTCTTTCCGCGATAGTTCCGCCATAGCACCTTAACTACAAGAGCTAGAGATACAAAATTTAACGAAAGTATTAAGGATGTGTTATAGAATTTGTGTGCTGAAATTGGGTATTTAGTTAGAGCTCCCATATAACCCTGCCCCGGCAATCACATATATGCTGATAAATTGAATAAAATTGTAAAATCTATGACTACTAAATTTAGAACAGAGAAGTTTTATGCAACTTTCAGTCAGTATGTCAAATTTTATAGGAATCGGTCGATATTTGACTATAGCTTTCTTATAAAAAACATTCCCGGAAACCAAAAAAATGTAGCAAAGGCCAGTTAAATTTGAAATAGGAAAAATGACAAATGTATCCATAGAATTTTAAAACTCGACCGTTTTTACAATTAGGAGATCACAAGAAATAAAACAAGAGTGTTATATTCGGCTGTGCCGAATCTTATATACCCACCATCAAGCTGCGAGGGTGCAGCTGATTCAAAATGTGGACCAAATTCGAAGAAAGTTGTTACGCTAGTTGGTATTGTTAGTAAAATATTTGGACTAAATTCGTTTGGAGGAGCTTTATAGTTCAATATTTAAAAGTATGTAAGTGGTTTCCCTAGTATTTACTTTGCACAAAATTTAATCTCATAACCTGGGGCCAAATTACGGCATTCGATATCGATCGAAATCTTAGATATTTTTAAAACATACTTTAAGGCTAATCAAAATTATTTAAAAGATGCACAGTTTACTATACTTTATTAAAGTTATTTGCCAAAAGATGAACAATAGTAAAAGAGTTTTAATTTTTTAATACGTTTTTAAAAACGAATCAAAATGGATACCAAATTTCAATAAACTTTTTCCATCGAATTAACTTTGAACATCCCTAAAGTATACTTCACAATATTCGCTTAAAAGTCTAAGTTTTTGATTGATATCGGATGCGGTAATTTGGCCCCTGGTGTAGTTTAGCATTAATAGTATGTTAAATACTTTTCGCTTAGCTTAATATTTAGTTAGGATAAACATGTTGATAGTAATACGATAGGTCCATATATTTTGTTAGGAGTTTCTAATACCGTATATAAAGTCTGGACATTGGTGCAATTTTAATATGGTGCTTGTACCTCCAAATCTTTTTGGTAGTGGATATCAAAAGGGGATGTTATATATATATATATATATATATATATATATATATATATATATATATATAAGAATTATAGCCAAATGATAACCGATTGCGACAAAATTTTGCACACTGGCTGGTATTCACATAAGACTTCCTTGTGCTAAATTAAGTAGCCAAAGCTATTACGGCTTATCATTTATTGGCATTTAAGTGTATTTCAGGTGGAATTTAGGCTGTTTCCGTAAGTTTTTTGTATGGGAGCTATGGTTAACTGTGAACCGATTTCGATTAAATTTTATGTGCTGCCTAGTGCTTATGTAAAACTTCTGTGCTTATGTAAAACTAGTCATAATTTGTCATTTATTAGCAAATAAGCTATTAGCCTAGACGAGGTTATACGGGAGCTATGGTCAAATGTGAACTGATTTGCCCGATTTCAATACCAAAATTTTCGAAGAAATGAAGAATATTTGTGCCAAATTTCAGTGACTATATCCTTTCGTTAAGGTTTTATCGTGCCGACAACAGACAGACGGACAGACAGACGGACAGGCAGACAGACAGACAGACAGACAGACAGACAGACAGACAGACAGACAGACAGACAGACAGACAGACAGACAGACAGACAGACAGACAGACAGACGGACAGGCAGACAGACAGACAGACAGACAGACAGACAGACACACAGGCAGACAGATAGGTAGACAGACAGACAGACAGACAGAAGGACAGACAGACAGACAGACAGACAGACAGACAGACAGACAGACGGACATCGTTCAATCGTCTTAGAATTTCATAAGGGTTCAGAATATACTTTAATTTTGGTTTTTGAGCCAATATTAAGGAAATTACAAACGGAATGACAATCTCAATATACCCCCCAATCATTTTGATGGTGGGTATAAAAATATAGTGGTGGTCAATTGTAACGCAAAAGATTTCATTTTGTGGACTAGTGTAGTTATCCGACTTTGTTTTGACTTTAATCGGATGATTCTAATAATTTGCAAACCAGGTTTTTGGGACAAATGTTGCCTTTGCACAATAACCTTTTCCCCCCTTATAATGAATGAACTTTGGCACATTAAAAATGAACCTTACCCCTGAAGCGAAAATAAACAGCAAGGGAAGGAGAGAGAAAGGAAGAGAGTGAGAGAGAGAAAGCAAGAGAGTGCAAGAGAGAGAAAGTATGAATGTATGAGTTTAAAATAAAAAGGACACTTCTCTTTTAATTTAACTAAATTAATATTATGTCTTAAAATCCCAAAAGCTTTTAGGTTCTAAGAGAAAGAGAGAGAGTGAGTGAAATCGAGAGAGAATAAGAGTTAAAGAAATAACAAAATCCTTCAGAGAGAGAGAAAGAGTTCATTCGACTCTGCAGGGCTCCCTCAGTTGTTGCTTTTCCATCCAGGCTTTTATCTGACTGACTGCCTTGTCATCATTTAATAAGAGATAATTGAGTAAAATTATTACAAAACAAATCCTAACTAAAAACATCTGTCGTCTGTATGTGTGAGTAAATGTGTTAGTGTTACAAATTGTCATTGTAGAGGTATAGACGTGCAAGTGTTTGTGCTTATTTTTTTTTCTTTCTTTTTTATTATTTTTTGTAAAGGAAATAGTATATCGTTGTTAATGTTGAGGGAGTTCACAGCATCTTTGCAAATTTTCTAAAATTCATTTAGTTGCAGTAAACGAACGCGACAAGTCATACTTAAACGGAGAACGCGTTGGGCTTTGTATTCTTATAAATTAAAAATAAGAACTTGGTATAAAAAAAATTTAAAAACATAAAAGAAAAACTTAATAATTGTTTTAAAAGAAAATAATAAAGAAAAACTGTGATTTAAGAAAAGAAATAAGTGAGCAGAAATGAATCTATAACAGAATTTTCAATTAATATTCATTCTGGCATTCAAAACTTATAGTACTATCAATAAAAGTTTATAAGCATGTCTGTGCGTGTCTGTAAAGTAAAGTAAATTGTTTTGTTTTTTTGTTACTATTACTCTGACAAAAAAAAAAACAAAGAAAAAAAACAACAAATAACAGCAAGAATAACAAAATCTCATAAATAATGATGTTTTGTAAAAAATGAATAGATATACTAGTACTATTGCATTTTTTTCCTTCATCTTTATTTATGTTTCTAAAAATTTTTCCATTCTACTTTTTCAACTCATGGAAAAAGTTTATCGTTTAACACTTTTTCTATGAGGTTTCAAAGTTTTCTTTATTTTTTTTTGCACATAAATTCCATTGGTATGCATTTCTATAATCTCACATTTACACTTAAGCGAAAATAGTTTTACACACACACACACTCGCGTGGAAATGCTAGTATTTTAAATCCATAACTGTGTGTAACTGTAAATTGTATATAAATGGGAAAAACTATAACTATTTTTGTTGCTACTTTTTATGCACAAGTTTCAATGTGTATGAGTGTGTGTATTGTGTGCGAATGAGTGAGTGAGTATAGTTGCAAGCGACCGGAAGTTACTGCGGAAATTGAAAATATGTGAAAATTATATGGAATTATGAAAAAGTTAAGTCATTTTTCTGCTGATTGTTTCAGTTGCTCTTTTTTGCCGTTGCAAATTTTTTTTAATGAAATGTATTATTTAACGTAATATAAATGAGAACTTTGAATGGCTTTTGAGTTAAACAAAATTATTAAAAGGTAATTATTATAATATTTATTTTTTGTTCACTTAAAATAATTTACACATAATGGAAATCAAATAAGTCTTAATAAGTATTTAAATAATATATATAAAATCTCCTTTAATATCGAGGAAAATAAATACAATTTTTCGTTTTTGAATCCTCCGAATTCTTCAATAAAACTACTCAACAAAATGAAAGTTTTTGCTTTACAATTGACCATCACTATATCTTTTTTATTTGTTGTGGTCTTCGAGACTTAAAATTCTATGGATACATGATTTTTTTTTTTATGAAATTTGACATTTTTCAAGAGACTGATCCATTAATTTTATCATATCTTTAAAACATATTGTTCGGTTTTGTTGAAAATTATAGAATAGAATAACAAATACAAATATCTTTAAGTGCTTCACAAATCATTTTTTTTTATATGCTTAAAGGATTCAGAAGTTATTAGCACTTCATTGTAAATTTTTATACCCACCATTTTGAGATTGTCATTCCGTTTGTAATTCCCTAAATATTGGCTCAATAACCAAAAGCGATACATATTATGAATCCTTTTGAAATTCTAAGTCTGCCTGTCTGTCTATCTGTCTGTCTGTCTGTCTGTCTGTCTGTCTGTCTGTCTGTCTGTCTGTCTGTCTGTCTGTCTGTCTGTCTGTCTGTCTGTCTGTCTGTCTGTCTGTCTGTCTGTCTATCTGTCTGTCTGTCTGACTATCTGTCTGTCTGTCTGTCTGTCTGTCTGTCTGTCTGTCTGTCTATCTGTCTGTCTGTCTGTCTATCTGTCTGTCTGTCTGTCTGTCTGTCTGTCTGTCTGTCTGTCTGTCTGTCTGTCTGTCTGTCTGTCTGTCTGTCTGTCTGTCTGCCTGTCTGTCTGTCTGTCTGTCTGTCTGTCTGTCTGTCTGTCTGTCTGTCTGTCTATCTGTCTGTCTGTCTGTCTATCTGTCTGTCTGTCTGTCTGTCTGTCTGTCTGTCTGTCTGTCTGTCTGTCTGTCTGTCTGTCTGTCTGTCTGTCTGTCTGTCTGCCTGTTTGTCTGTCATTTCTGAGAAAATGTAGGTATTGAAATTGGGCAAAATCGGTTCTCATTTGACCATAGCTCTCGTATAACCTCGTCTAGTTTAATCGCTTATTTGCTAAATAATAACAAATTATAATAGCTATGATGATAAAATTTGGTATTGAGAAGTTTTACATAAGGCCTAGACAGTATATAAAATTTCATCAAAATCGGATCACATTTAGCCATGGCTCCCATACAAAAAAACCTACGGAAACACAAAATTCTAAAAAGAACGGGGTTTCTGTCCGTCTATAAGTTAAATGAAAATGCGATAGCGCCTTAACTAAAAGAGCTATAGAGACAAAATTTTACAAAAGTATATTAGAGAAGTTGTGTATTGAAAATGGGCGAAATCGGTTCACATTTCGTTAGAGCTTACTTTACCATAATTACTGTTATAGGCTTTAAGTTATTTCATTTCAAAAATAAAAAAAAAAATTCTCTTCAACTTTTTTTAGTTTTTGACCCATTGTGCATTCAATATTAAACCCGTAATTAAAAAAAAAATACTGGCTTACAGTTATAAGTAATAGGATTCTGGGATGATTTGAAACTAAAATTTAAGTCAGTACAAGATTCGCTTTACGTACATCATTGAACAAAATTTGTCTAATTTTTAAGAAAATTTTTGTGTTTTCGAATAATTTACAAAAAAGTCATACCAATTTTGCTACTTTCTGAAACATAGTTATATAGTTCCATAGATTGTCGTTAGATTTCAAAAATAAAAACTAGCGTGAAGTCATAAACGAATCCAGAAAATCGAATTTTACAAAACATGGCAAAATTCTTTCCACCATAATTTTATTTGCAAAAAAAGGTCAATTGGGTTTCTTTTTTTTTTATTTATTTTTAATTGTTTTACATAAACAATAAAATAGACTTTATAACTGTAAAAAATTATTTATGTACCTTGTACTGTTTTTCAGATATTTAAAGTCCAATATTTGAAAGGTCCTCCTTTAAAATTTTCTATATAGAACTAGCTTTAAAAGACTGTATAAAATGAAATAGGTCTTTATAGAAAAAGTGGAAATAATTGCTTTCGAATTTTAAAGATTACGAACAAATGGAAAATAACGAAACTTTTAATAAAAACTTTTCTAATTTCTTAAAACATAAGCCCTATGTATACAGCCTATAAAAGCCTGAAAGTCAATTGAATTTCCGAAACTGTTTTAATATTTGGAAGTGTGGGTGTTGACCTAAACGAAAACTGTTTTTTTTTTTTTGGCAAATAACTCAAAATTTTGCAAGTGTTTCGAAATCTTTCAACATTGTTTTTGTATGTCCTCACCTAGGCCTATAACCATCACTAAATCGCTTTCCAAGTTTTTACCAAAGTTTCATTTGTGGCACCGAGTAATTTTCACATAATGAAAATTAACTTATTTATACAAAATAAATCCAACAGAAAAATTATTCGCACTTGATCCCAGTCTATTACATTTATTTATTTATTTCTGTAATAGACAATTTAAAAATTTTTGTAGGGACAACCAATTCCTCGCCATCATCTAGATCGAAAACCTCTACAAACACAAACACAATCATTACGAATTATGTTTCTAAATCAATAATGAAAGCTCAGATTTTTATCTGTCAGTCGATAATTATCGACTGAACAAAAGTATATATAAAATCGTCGTTCCCTTAATTAAATAATAGTGTATAATTTTTTTGCCATTTCAAGATAATCAAGTTTTAAATTCTTGTATTATTTGACATCTGGCAAAATAGTAATATTTCAAAAGATGATCGATGTTTTTAAGTTGTGGCCATTTAAATAATTGGTGGAATATTCGGGCTACAAGCGGATGATATTTTATTAAATTACAAGTGCTTTAATTGCCAATAAAGAGGACTCAAAGTACCATGATGTCATTTCTTAAACATCTTATATAGGACCTCCAATTCCTCTTACTTACCTTGTTTTCGAGATATGAATTAAAAAAAAAAAAAAATAATACGTAGTTACACGATTTTGAGTAGCATAACTCAAGAACCGTTTAACCTATTTAGTGGAAAGTAAAAAAATCAAAATTTAGCCACAATATTACCTTCAGGCTACGCTCCACTCAGTAGTTTTGGAGATATAGCCTAATATATAACAAAAAAATATTGTTTAAAAATTTTTTTCTGTTAAAGAAAAAAAAATCATAAAAAGAGATAAAAACAAAAGTTTCGATATCTTTCTAAAGCCATAAAGACATATTGTCCAGCATAAAATGTTAAGCTATATCTCTAAAACTACTTCATGGAATCAAAATAATGTTAGTGCAACATAAAAACAATATTATAGCCGAATTTTTATTTTTTATTTCTACTGAAAAGATTGAACCGTATATTAGTTACGTTAATAGAAATTGGGTAACTACGTAGTTTTCTTAAAAAAATAACATCTCGAAAACTATAACTGACATAAAAAAGTGAATTAGAGGCATCGAAGCCCTAGACTAGATGCATACAAACTGATTATGAAATCTATGGCAGCAAAAAAAAATAGTTTTTTACGGTTGTGTTATTTATATATAAAATTTCTATTCATATCCAGAAATTAAGTAAAAAAAATATGTGTTTTAAACCCTCAATATCAGGGAGCAAATCGCCGCATTCGATATCGATCGAAAGCTAAGACTTTTGAGCAAATTTCCAAAATTATTTGTTTTGCTCAAAGCTTAATAAAATTTATATCTAAACATATCTGTATATTTGTTGTCAAAACATTTATTAAAAATGAAATTCTTTTACTATTAGGGAATTTTGGACTAATAAGTTAAAATTTAGTGAACCTTAAGCATACGTTATATAGTATTTAGTTTACCCTAAAAGTATGCTGTACAAATGTTACTGAAATATCTTACATTTCGATCGATATCGATATCAAATTAAAAATTTAGTATAATTGTAAAATTATATTAATTTATACTTATACTAGTTTTAAAAGGGAAGTTGATTTTTTTATTGTCATATTTGTCATTCATCAAAGAATTATTAAATTAATAAAATGTAGATGACCAAAGTCTGAGAAATATGACTATAAAACTGTAAAAACTTTTGCTCAATATTACTTTTTAACAACTGGGATTTGAAGATTTCAATTTTGTTTTGTTTTTTTTTTTAATTTCCATATAAAATCACATTCAATAAATTTATAATGTCAAAATATGTATATATCAGTAGAAATTCTATTAGCAAATAAATCAAAGACTATACCTGGGTATAAAGAATATTTTGTACACTTTATTCAAGGTATATAGATATATTGATACTTATAGTGCTTTAAAATAGTGTTGGCTAAAATTTTGGGTAACCAAAATAAAACATCCGAATTATAAAAATAGGAAACTATTCACGCAAGAACAACTTTTAGAATGTATGTGTATGCAGTTTTTCTATACTCGACCTTAAGCTTCAAATAAATAAAGTCTCATTCAGGTGTAAAAGACAATTATAATATATCTTAAGTTGTTATATCTCAATGTTGTACGGTATGAAAAAGTCGGACTTAACCGCCAATAGCACTTTTTTACTTTTGTATATACTTAAATATAGAATGTATGTATGTATGTGTATATGTTAGGATCTCATGACATTTCCTCTTTGTTGCTTTATATATGTATAAAGCAACAAGAGATAGTTATTGCTGTAACCAATATTTATTTCTGTACGTCTGGTCTCTGGCTGATAGTTGAATTCATTGTGAAATTGACATCTATAAAATCTCTAGTGGGAATTTGTCGGTATATGAAGAAAAAAGGATATTGAAATAGACATATTGTGTAAAACGATCAAATATACAGATAATAAGAGTCAGAAGCCCAACAGAAATACTAGTTTTATTATCACATACATACATACATACATACATACATACATACATACATACATACATACATACATACATACATACATACATACATATGTACATACATACATACATACATACATACATACATACATACATACATACATACATACATACATACATACATACATACATACATACATACATACATACATACATACATACATACATACATACATACATACATACATACATACATACATACATACATACATACATACATACATACATACATACATACATACATACATACATACATACATACATACATACATACATACATACATACATACATTCACAAATGTGTAGAAGTTTTTTTCTTTCTATGTTTTGATATAAAATGAAATTTATTTCAAGTTTTATTTCTTGATTCTTCCAAAAAGTTAGATTTTGCATTTTTTGCAAATAAGCATAAGTTTCAGTTTTATACTATTTATTTATTATTTTTGGTAACAATTTAAATTTATTCAAAAAACATTAATAGTCACTTTAATATTTTCTTAGTCAATGTCTTAGTGTATGTCTTAGTCTATGTTTTAGTCTATGTCTTAGTCAATATCTTAGTTAACTTAGTCTATGTCTTAGTATATGCCTTAGTCTATGTCTTAGTATATACCTTAGTCTATGTCTTAGTCTATGTCTTAGTCTATGTCTTAGTCTATGTCTTAGTCTATGTCTTAGTCTATGTCTTAGTCTATGTCTTAGTCTATGTCTTAGTCTATGTCTTAGTCTATGTCTTAGTCTATGTCTTAGTCTATGTCTTAGTCTATGTCTTAGTCTATGTCTTAGTCTATGTCTTAGTCTATGTCTTAGTCTATGTCTTAGTCTATGTCTTAGTCTATGTCTTAGTCTATGTCTTAGTCTATGTCTTAGTCTATGTCTTAGTCTATGTCTTAGTCTATGTCTTAGTCTATGTCTTAGTCTATGTCTTAGTCTATGTCTTAGTCTATGTCATAGTCTATGTCTTAGTCTATGTCTTAGTCTATGTCTTAGTCTATGTCTTAGTCTATGTCTTAGTCTATGTCTTAGTCTATGTCTTAGTCTATGTCTTAGTCTATGTCTTAGTCTATGTCTATGTCTTAGTCTATGTCTTAGTCTATGTCTTAGTCTATGTCTTAGTCTATGTCTTAGTCTATGTCTTAGTCTATGTCTTAGTCTATGTCTTAGTCTATGTCTTAGTCTATGCCCTAGTCTATGTCTTAGTCTGTGTCTTAGTCTATGTCTTAGTCTATGTCTTAGTCTATGTCTTAGTCTATGTCTTAGTCTATGTCTTAGTCTATGTCTTAGTCTATGTCTTAGTCTATGTCTTAGTCTATGTCTTAGTCTATGTCTTAGTCTATGTCTTAGTCTATGTCTTAGTCTATGTCTTAGTCTATGTCTTAGTCTATGTCTTAGTCTATGTCTTAGTCTATGTCTTAGTCTATGTCTTAGTCTATGTCTTAGTCTATGTCTTAGTCTATGTCTTAGTCTATGTCTTAGTCTATGTCTTAGTCTATGTCTTAGTCTATGTCTTAGTCTATGTCTTAGTCTATGTCTTAGTCTATGTCTTAGTCTATGTCTTAGTCTATGTCTTAGTCTATGTCTTAGTCTATGTCTTAGTCTATGTCTTAGTCTGTGTCTTAGTCTATGTCTTAGTCTATGTCTTAGTCTATGTCTTAGTCTATGTCTTAGTCTATGTCTTAGTCTATGTCTTAGTCTATGTCTTAGTCTATGTCTTAGTCTATGTCTTAGTCTATGTCTTAGTCTATGTCTTAGTCTATGTCTTAGTCTATGTCTTAGTCTATGTCTTAGTCTATGTCTTAGTCTATGTCTTAGTCTATGTCTTAGTCTATGTCTTAGTCTATGTCTTAGTCTATGTCTTAGTCTATGTCTTAGTCTATGTCTTAGTCTATGTCTTAGTCTATGTCTTAGTCTATGTCTTAGTCTATGTCTTAGTCTATGTCTTAGTCTATGTCTTAGTCTATGTCTTAGTCTATGTCTTAGTCTATGTCTTAGTCTATGTCTTAGTCTATGTCTTAGTCTATTTCTTAGTCTATGTCTTAGTCTATGTCTCAGTCTATGTCTTAGTCTATGTCTTAGTCTATGTCTTAGTCTATGTCTTAGTCTATGTCTTAGTCTATGTCTTAGTCTATGTCTTAGTCTATGTCTTAGTCTATGTCTTAGTCTATGTCTTAGTCTATGTCTTAGTCTATGTCTTAGTCTATGTCTTAGTCTATGTCTTAGTCTATGTCTTAGTCTATGTCTTAGTCTATGTCTTAGTCTATGTCTTAGTCTATATCTTAGTCTATGTCTTAGTCTATGTCTTAGTCTATGTTTTAGTCTATGTCATAGTCTATGTCTGAGTTTATGTCTTAGTATATGTCTTAGTCTATGTCTTAGTCTATGTCTTAGTCTATGTCTTAGTCTATGATTTTGTCTATGTCTTAGTCTATGTCTTAGTCTATGTCTTAGTCTATGTCTTAGTCTATGTCTTAGTCTATGTCTTAGTCTATGTCTTAGTCTATGTCTTAGTCTATGTCTTAGTCTATGTCTTAGTCTATGTCTTAGTCTATGTCTTAGTCTATGTCTTAGTCTATGTCTTAGTCTATGTCTTAGTCTATGTCTTAGTCTATGTCTTAGTCTATGTCTTAGTCTATGTCTTAGTCTATGTCTTAGTCTATGTCTTAGTCTATGTTTTAGTCTATGTCTTAGTCTATGTCTTAGTCTATGTCTCAGTCTATGTCTTAGTATATGTCTTAGTCTATGTCTTAGTCTATGTCTTAGTCTATGTCTTAGTCTATGTCTTAGTCTATGTCTTAGTCTATGATTTTGTCTATGTCTTAGTCTATGTCTTAGTCTATGTCTTAGTCTATGTCTTAGTCTATGTCTTAGTCTATGTCTTAGTCTATGTCTTAGTCTATGTCTTAGTCTATGTCTTAGTCTATGATTTTGTCTATGTCTTAGTCTATGTCTTAGTCTATGTCTTAGTCTATGTCTTAGTCTATGTCTTAGTCTATGTCTTAGTCTATGTCTTAGTCTATGTCTTAGTCTATGTCTTAGTCTATGTCTTAGTCTATGTCTTAGTCTATGTCTTAGTCTATGTCTTAGTCTATGTCTTAGTCTATATCTTAGTCTATGTCTTAGTCTATGTCTTAGTCTATGTTTTAGTCTATGTCATAGTCTATGTCTGAGTTTATGTCTTAGTATATGTCTTAGTCTATGTCTTAGTCTATGTCTTAGTCTATGTCTTAGTCTATGATTTTGTCTATGTCTTAGTCTATGTCTTAGTCTATGTCTTAGTCTATGTCTTAGTCTATGTCTTAGTCTATGTCTTAGTCTATGTCTTAGTCTATGTCTTAGTCTATGTCTTAGTCTATGTCTTAGTCTATGTCTTAGTCTATGTCTTAGTCTATGTCTTAGTCTATGTCTTAGTCTATGTCTTAGTCTATGTCTTAGTCTATGTCTCAGTCTATGTCTTAGTATATGTCTTAGTCTATGTCTTAGTCTATGTCTTAGTCTATGTCTTAGTCTATGATTTTGTCTATGTCTTAGTCTATGTCTTAGTCTATGTCTTAGTCTATGTCTTAGTCTATGTCTTAGTCTATGTCTTAGTCTATGTCTTAGTCTATGTCTTAGTCTATGTCTTAGTCTATGTCTTAGTCTATGTCTTAGTCTATGTCTTAGTCTATGTCTTAGTCTATGTCTTAGTCTATGTCTTAGTCTATGTCTTAGTCTATGTCTTAGTCTGTGCCTTAGTCTTCGTCTTAGTCTAAGCCTTAGTCTATGTCTAAGCCCATGTTTTAGTCTATGTCTTAGTCAATTTCACGTATGTGGCTTAGTATTTGTTAATATATTCGTCTATTTTCAATTAAATTTTATTCTTTAGTTTCGGTCTTGGATATGACTTTAATATGAGCGATAAGTTACATAAAAGTATAGGTTGTTGTCTTTGCTAAAAATTTACTAAATATGTATATTATCATTTGCATCTTGACAATTTGTGAAAAAAAAATTTAGACTAGTGTCAATTCGATTCAAATAAATTTCTCCTGTTTTAGAATTAAAGGATTTTGTTTTTAATATTATGATTGTATTACAAAAGAAAATTGTCATTTATTATTAAATATTTACAAAATGTTGCGCACAAATATGCATATGTATATGTATGACTGCAAATAAGTACAAAGTTTTTCTTTATTCATCGCTGTCTATGGAAAAAAAAAAGAACACTCAATGTTCACACGGCTATGGGTAGCCGTCAAATTAAATAAAATGTTTTTCAAAAAAAAAATAAATGGAAAAAATGCAAACACTATATGATTACAACATAACGAATGTATGCTAATTTACGCACTTAAGTACTCTTTTGAAAAAAAAGGAAAAAAACGCAACGAATAAAGTACAAAGCAAAAAACACTTATTTTTTATGTTATAACATTTGACCTCGCCTTTACAAATGGTTTCAGTTAATAAGAAAAAAAAAGAAATAGAAAAATATTTTAGCATTTACCTCTAGGCCATGATGTTTCCCGTTCCCCTGCCCCAAACTCTTAACTCACACAAATCCCTTTGCAAACATTTTTGTACATAATAAATGTTTGTATGTGTTTAAGGTTAGGAAAAGGATCGGTTTCAATTGGAGTATATGTATCTGACTAGAAATTATTTATTGTACAGAGGAATTTGTAAATATGACTTAATAAAAAAAAACTGAAAGTAATAACAATATTTATGCATTTTATATTAACTGAACAATTTGAGCTACATATAATTGGTGTTTTTTTTAGAGGTATAGAACTTCGAATTGGAATAAAACACAAGAAAATCGTTTTAATGTCCATCAATTTGGCTTTATTGGAAGGATAATTTTATGCCATTAATGTTTAAATATGATTTCGGGCATGTGGCCGCCGCGGCTGGCTCGAATAAAGCCAATTCTACAGGTAAAATTTTCAACTACTTTTTCGAGCATATGGGGCCGAATGTTGGCTTCCAAGTCCCCTAACGTTTCTGGTTTGTTGGCGTAGACGAGCGACTTCACATGTCCCCAAAGAAAATAATCCAGTGGTGTCAAATCGCACGATCTTGGTGGCCAATTGACAGGTCCATTCCGCAAAATTATGCGCTCATCGAATGTTTCCTTCAATAAATCAATTGTGACGTGCGCTGTGTGGCATGTAGCGCCGTCTTGTTGGAACCACAACTCATCCACATTCATGCCATCCAATTGGGGAACAAAATAGTCGGTTATCATGGCTCTATACCGGTCTCCATTTATGGTAACTGACTCTCCAGCATTATTTCAGAAGAAGTATGGCCCAATGACTCCACCAGCCCATAGATCACACCAAACAGTCAGTTTTTGTGGATGTAATGGCGTCTCAAGGGTCTCATGTGGATTCTCTTCACTCCAAATGCGGCAATTTTGCTTGTTGACGTAGCCATTCAACCAAAAATGAGCCTCATCACTGAACAAAATTTAGCGATGAAAATCAGCATCGAGATCAATCTCATTTTCGGCCCATACACCAAAATCACGACGCATTGCATGGTCTCGCGGCTTTAATTCTTGCACAAGCTGGATCTTGTGAGGTCGCAAGCCAAGATCTTTGCGCAAAATCTTCCATAAAGTTGATGGACAAAGCTCCAATTGCTGTGCACGGTGGCGAATCGATTCATTCGGGTCCTCTTCAACACTTTGCTCTACAGCGGCAATTGTTTCTTCGGTGCGCACTGTTCGACGTCGCTGCGGATGCGTATTATCACATAGAGTAAACGTAGTGCGAAAACGATCCATGGTTAACCGAATTAATTGCTCTGATGGACGATTATGTCGATTATAAAATGGAAGGAGCTTGCGGTAAACTTCGCGAACTGAACCATTATTTTCGAAATAAATTTGCACGATTTGCAAGCGTTATTCTTTTGTCAACCTGTTCATGATGAAATGGCAAACAAAACTAAATATTAATCACTTGACAGCTGACAAAATGGCCGCCAGTTAAAAAAGTGATGCCAACTTAAAGTTCTATACCTCAATAAAAAACACTGATTCTACGCTATTGTTATCAAAAACAAATAAGAAAGTACTATAGTCGGTCAAGCCCGACCATATGACTCCCTTCACCACTAAGATCAAAGGTCTGTTCTTTTTGGTGTATAAAGACAAATATTTGCTAAATTTTGTCATCATACAAGTATTTTCTCAAGACTTACATACACATACATATATTTAAGCTGTTTTCGTAATTTGTACTTATATGAGAGCTAGGTTCAAATATGGATCGATTATCTCCAAATTTTAAAAATAAATTGTTTACAGTTTTTACAAGAATAACATATATAAGTAATTCCAACGACATTCCAATTGGAAACAGGTTAACTTATAATGAGATAAGTCATTATCTTCAGATTTACGAGCGTGTTAGTGATTTTGACAGAAGAATTTGTATGGGAGCTATAGTCAAATGTAGAACGATTTTAACAAAATTTGGTACCGTGATTTTGGTTTACATAAGCAGTATTTGCTTTGAATTTCATGAAAAAATATTAATATTTTTGGCCAAAATATCAATTTCGGGAAGTGAGACCTATGGGACGTACCATAAATAAAGGACCGATTAATCAATAGCCATAGTCCTACTATCAAAACAATTATCTGTGCAAATTTCATTAAATCATTTTTAGAATTGCGGCCAGCCAACCGTCCAGCCAGACGGTGGTTCTAATATTCTTATGCGTTACATACGGTAGCACAAATTTAAAATACCTTTCCAACTATGACAGTCAAGTTATAACAAATTAGAATTTATTTACCATTATTATAGACCTTACGTAGACAAGTAGCTAGCCTTACAAATCAATGGACGGACATCGCTACATCGACTCAGAAAGACTTGGCATATATACATAGGTCTATGATTTAGTTATTGTTGTAACAGCTCTAACATTTACAATTTATAATTTTGTTTTTATGGGGGATCTGTTTGGAGATCAAGGCCAAGAAACTGTGCTACTTCAACTGGATGAGTCCACAAATCCTCAGGACTAAGTGAAATAGGGTTGGCGGTACAGTTGAAAATATGGGGGATATCATGAGGACCCTGACCACAAGCTGGGCATATGTTGGGGACGGTACGGTCTATGCGGGACCAAAAGATATTTAATCTATAGCTCCATCCCGATCTCAGTTGAGCCAGAACGACTCTTGTTTTCCGCGGCAGGTTCTTTTCTTCTTCTGCTATGGGCGGTGGGCGACCTCCTAATACAACATTCATGCGATAACCTGAAATCACGGAGTTGGTCGCGTCTTTATGAATGTTGCTTAATGCTGCCATGTACGAGGTATGATCTAAAGGATCAAGTACATATCTTCGTATGCTACCCTCATACACGCGAAGATCTTTTCTGACATGCCTCGGGGAAGATACCAACTGTGTGATGTTAAAGTTTGGATGATTTCTCCGATGACATCCCACAAGGAACTGCTGAGATAGCATAATGTTGTGTTCCTTTACTGGAAGGATCTTTGTTTCCTCGTGAATATGATGTGGTGAGGTAATTTGTAGGCAACCTGTAATAGTTCTTAGGGCTCATTTTGGCAGCATTGAATATTTCTCCACTGAGTATCACTTATCGACGCTGACCATACTGGAGCAGCATAATTTGCCACCATCGCTTTTTAGGTAAACAACAAGGTTTCTTTGTCCATTCCCCAAGTACTGCCGGATAGTGCTTTAAGGACCTTGTTTCTACGTCGCAATTTATGCGCGACAGCTGTGGCATGTGCTGACGAAGTAAAGAGGCTGTCGAGTGTGACTCCCAGGATTTTCGGGTGGTTCACTGTCTGAATTGGTACACCATCGATCTCGCTGAGGATTTGGTTGGTTGTATCTTCAGGATACGTTCAGTGAAGAAGTTGTGGATGGTACCGAGATAACGATTCACCTTACCGCATAGGTCTTCCACATTATGGCCGGTTGCCATTATCGTGCAGTCGTCTGCATATGATATCACTTCAACGCCTTACGGGGGAGCTGGTAGTTTAGAGAGGTAGAGGTTAAACAGGAGTGGCGACAGGACTCCGCCCTGAGGAACTCCCTGTTTGACTCTACGGTGTTTTGAGCGCTGGTCTCTAAACTCTACAAACGACTGACGTCCACTCAGATAATTTACAGTCCATCTCTTCAAATTTTCTATGATATTTCTATCAATATTTCTATGATTTAGTCTTACAGGCCTGTGCTGGCCTATGTCTTAGTCTATGTCCTAGTCTATGTCTTAGTCTATGTCTTTGTCTATGTCTTAATCTATGTCTTAGTCTATGTCTTAGTCTATGTCTTAGTCTATGTCTTAGTCTATGTCTTAGTCTATGTCTTAGTCTATGTCTTAGTCTATGTCTTAGTCTATGTCTTAGTCTATGTCTTAGTCTATGTCTTAGTCTATGTCTTAGTCTATGTCTTAGTCTATGTCTTAGTCTTTGTCTTAGTCTATGTCTTAGTCTATGTCTTAGTCTATGTCTTAGTCTATGTCTTAGTCTATGTCTTAGTCTATGTCTTAGTCTATGTCTTAGTCTATGTCTTAGTCTATGTCTTAGACTATGTCTTAGTCTATGTCTTAGTCTATGTCTTAGTCTATGTCTTAGTCTATGTCTTAGTCTATGTCTTAGTCTATGTCTTAGTCTATGTCTTAGTCTATGTCTTAGTCTATGTCTTAGTCTATGTCTTAGTCTATGTCTTAGTCTATGTCTTAGTCTATGTCTTAGTCTATGTCTTAGTCTATGTCTTAGTCTATGTCTTAGTCTATGTCTTAGTCTATGACTTTGTCTATGTCTTAATCTATGTCTTAGTCTATATCTTAGTCTATGTCTTAGTCTATGTCTTAGTCTATGTCTTAGTCTATGTCTTAGACTATGTCTTAGTCTATGTCTTAGTCTATATCTTAGTCTATGTCTTAGTCTATGTCTTAGTCTATGTCTTAGTCTATGTCTTAGTCTATGTCTTAGTCTATGTCTTAGTCTATGTCTTAGTCTATGTCTTAGCCTATGTCTTAGCCTATGTCTTAGTCTATGTCTTAGTCTATGTCTTAGCCTATGTCTTAGTCTATGTCTTAGTCTATGTCTTAATCTATGTCTTAGTCTATATCTTAGTCTATGTCTTAGTCTATGTCTTAGTCTATGTCTTAGTCTATGTGTTAGTCTATGTCTTAGTCTATGTCTTAGTCTATGTCTTAGTCTATGTCTTAGTCTATATCTTAGTCTATGTCTTAGTCTATGTCTTAGTCTATGTCTTAGTCTATGTCTTAGTCTATGTCTTAGTCTATGTCTTAGTCTATATCTTAGTCTATGTCTTAGTCTATGTCTTAGTCTATGTCTTAGTCTATGTCTTAGTCTATGTCTTAGTCTATGTCTTAGTCTATGTCTTAGTCTATGTCTTAGTCTATGTCTTAGTCTATGTCTTAGTCTATGTCTTAGTCTATGTCTTAGTCTATGTCTTAGTCTATGTCTTAGTCTATGCCTTAGTCTATGTCTTAGTCTATGTCTTAGTCTATGTCTTAGTCTATGTCTTAGTCTATGTCTTAGTTTATGCTTTAGTCTTTTTCTTAGTATACGTCTAAGTCAAAATATA
Source organism: Stomorhina lunata (assembly GCA_933228675.1). Classification (NCBI taxonomy): domain Eukaryota; kingdom Metazoa; phylum Arthropoda; class Insecta; order Diptera; family Rhiniidae; genus Stomorhina; species Stomorhina lunata. Next base: position 31,342,779 of record OW121744.1, on the reverse strand, counting down.
CTTACTAATCTCACTATAAGTCTTAGTCTTTGTCCTAGAGTTTTTATTGCAGACTTAGCCTTAGTCGTAGTCGATTTCATAAACTTAGTCCGAGTCTTATCGTAGTCTTAGTGAATGCCTTATGTATTGAGCATTTGAAAGTTTATCGAAAATTTAACAAATACTTAGAATTATATTCCACAAGTATTTTGAAATTTTAACTAAATAAAAGATTTTTTTTTGCTCAATTTCAACGTTTTTATGGGTTTTTGTTATTATTTTTATTTTTGTATTAAATTCAGATGTCAAAACCACAAAAATGCTCTGCCCCCTTCTCATTAGTCATGAAAGTTTAGAGGAAACCACAAAAGCAATGTTTGAAGTCAAACAATAGTTTTGAAAAGAAATTAAGACCAACATGAAAAAACATTCAAACATTTTCCCAGATAAAAATATTTAGAACATTTTATGTATATTTGTGTGTTTGTATGTAGCATATCGAATTATATATCGTCATATATAATTATATAACGTCATAATGTTAATATGAACATTTATAGATTTAGCCTTTCGGTTTATTCGACTTTTCCCAAGTAAAATTGGCCGGAAAACATAGGACGGTTTTTAGTTTTAGAAGATTCAATTCTTATGAAGGTTACTTTATAAGCAAAAACTTGATGAAAGTTTTAAAGTAATTATTCCTTTAAAATGTGCTTTTTGAGTTTTTCCATTGTTGCAACAAATGTGGTATAAATATATATGGAAAGTAAACTTGTATGTATAAATGTAATGTACTATAAGCAAGTTGTTGTACTAAAATATAACATCAACCACCACTTACTATTACACCACACAAATATAAAAATTCCTACTACAACAACTTCAAATATCATTCATCCCGAAAATTCTGCCAAATAAAAAAAATCAAATAAACAGAAACACAGACACTCACTTACTAACAAATACATATGTATGTATGTTCATTGAACGAAGGACTAAAATCGTTTAAAATATATATTTTTTGTTTGGCATGCCACAGGATCCCATCAATAAGTACAAATATTCCTCACATATCAAACTAATGTATATCAACGACTAAAGCAAAAAACATCGCCATCATCATGTATATTAAATGTATTTAGAAATTACCGAAAATCAAATCGATTGTTACTAATGCAAGCAGTGATTTAGAAAACAGCAAACAATTTCCTTTTCACTTCCTTCTCAGAAATCAACAGAAGAACCACAGAATCATAGAATCAAATATCATGTAGAAGTAGCAACATGACTAAGTTAAAGAAATACAAGTATAGAAAAATATTGCGAAAAAAAATTCTTACAAAACCAAACGGAAAAATCACAGTAATTAAGTTTTTTTTTCGAGCTCTACAATCAAAGTAATCATTATTCGTTTATATTAGTCCGCCAGGAGAAGGATAATGACTTTAATATATGCTCACATATACATATAATCATATACAGTTCTCATTGACATATCACTCATTTACATAAAAAGAAGCATAACTCAAAAAATAGTATTGAACAAAAAGCCTTTTAAATAGTTTAAAGACACAGACTAACACATAGACTAAGGTATAGACTAAGACATAGACTAAGACATAGACTAAGACATAGACTAAGACATAGACTAAGACATAGACTAAGGCATAGACTAAGACATAGACTAAGACATAGACTAAGACATAGACTAAGACATAGACTAAGACATAGACTAAGACATAGACTAAGACATAGACTAAGACATAGACTAAGACATAGGCTAAGACATAGACTAAGACATAGACTAAGACATAGACTAAGACATAGACTAAGACATAGACTAAGACATAGACTAAGACATAGACTAAGACATAGACTAAGACATAGACTAAGACATAGACTAAGACATAGACTAAGACATAGACTAAGACATAGACTAAGGCATAGACTAAGACATAGACTAAGACATAGACTAAGACATAGACTAAGACATAGACTAAGACATAGACAAAGACATAGACTAAGACATAGATAAAGACATAGACTAAGACATAGACTAAGACATAGACTAAGACATAGACTAAGATATGGACTAAGACATAGACTAAGAAATAGACATAGACTAAGACATAGACAAAGACATAGACTAAGACATAGATAAAGACATAGACTAAGACATAGACTAAGACATAGACTAAGACATAGACTAAGACATAGACTAAGACATAGACTAAGGCATAGACTAAGACATAGACTAAGACATAGACTAAGACATAGACTAAGACATAGACTAAGACATAGACTAAGACATAGACTAAGGCATAGACTAAGACATAGACTAAGACATAGACTAAGACATAGACTAAGACATAGACTAAGACATAGACTAAGATATGGACTAAGACATAGACTAAGACATAGACTAAGGCATAGACTAAGACATAGACTAAGACATAGACTAAGACATAGACTAAGACATAGACTAAGACATAGACTAAGATATGGACTAAGACATAGACTAAGAAATAGACATAGACTAAGACATAGACAAAGACATAGACTAAGACATAGATAAAGACATAGACAAAGACATAGACTAAGACATAGACTAAGACATAGACTAAGACATAGACTAAGATATGGACTAAGACATAGACTAAGACATAGACTAAGAAATAGACATAGACTAAGACATAGACAAAGACATAGACTAAGACATAGATAAAGACATAGACTAAGACATAGACTAAGACATAGACTAAGACATAGACTAAGACATAGACTAAGACATAGACTAAGGCATAGACTAAGACATAGACTAAGACATAGACTAAGACATAGACTAAGACATAGACTAAGACATAGACTAAGACATAGACTAAGACATAGACTAAGACATAGACTAAGACATAGACTAAGACATAGACTAAGACATAGACTAAGACATAGACTAAGACATAGACTAAGACATAGACTAAGACATAGACTAAGACATAGACTAAGACATAGACTAAGACATGGACTAAGACATAGACTAAGACATAGACTAAGACATAGACTAAGATATAGACTAAGACATAGACTAAGACATAGACTAAGACATAGACTAAGACATAGACTAAGACATAGACTAAAACATAGACATAGACTAAGACATAGACTAAGACATAGACTAAGACATAGACTAAGACATAAACTAAGACATAGACTAAGACATAGACTAAGACATAGACATAGACTAAGACATAGACTAAGACATAGACTAAGACATAGACTAAAACATAGACATAGACTAAGACATAGACTAAGACATAGACTAAGACATAGACTAAGACATAAACTAAGACATAGACTAAGACATAGACTAAGACATAGACATAGACTAAAACATAGACATAGACTAAGACATAGACTAAGACATAGACTAAGACATAGACTAAGACATAGACTAAGACATAAACTAAGACATAGACTAAGACATAGACTAAGACATAGACTAAAACATAGACATAGACTAAGACATAGACTAAGACATAGACTAAGACATAGACTAAGACATAAACTAAGACATAGACTAAGACATAGACTAAGACATAGACTAAGACATAGACTAAGACATAGACTAAGACATAGACTAAGACATAGACTAAGACATAGACTAAGACATAGACTAAGACATAGACTAAGATATAGACTAAGACATAGACTAAGACATAGACTAAGACATAGACTAAGACATAGACTAAGACATAGACTAAAACATAGACATAGACTAAGACATAGACTAAGACATAGACTAACACATAGACTAAGATATGGACTAAGACATAGACTAAGACATAGACATAGACTAAGACATAGACAAAGACATAGACTAAGACATAGATAAAGACATAGACTAAGACATAGACTAAGACATAGACTAAGACATAGACTAAGACATAGACTAAGACATAGACTAAGACATAGACTAAGACATAGACTAAGACATAGACTAAGACATAGACTAAGACATAGACTAAGATATAGACTAAAACATAGACTAAGACATAGACTAAGACATAGACTAAGACACAGACTAAGACATAGATTTAGACTAAGACATAGACTAAGACATAGACTAAGACATAAACTAAGACATAGACTAAGACATAGACTAACACATAGACTAAAACATAGACTAAGACATAGACTAAGACATAGACTAAAATATAGACAAAGACATATACTAAGACATAGACTAAGACATAGACTAAGACATAAACTAAGACATAGACTATGACATAGACTATGACATAGACTAAGACATAGACTAAGACATAGACTAAGACATAGACTAAGACATAGACTAAGACATAGACTAAGACATAGAATAAGACATAGACTAAGACATAGACTATGACATAGACTAAGACATAGACTAAGACTAAGACATAGACTAAGACATAGACTAAGACATAGACTAAGATATAGACCAAGACATAGACTAAAACATAGACTAAGACATAGACTAAGACATATACTAAGACATATACTAAGACATAGACTAAGACATAGACTAAGATATAAACTAAGACATAGACTATGACATAGACTAAGACATAGACTAAGACATGGACTAAGACATGGACTAAGACATAGACTAAGACATACCATAAGACATAGACTAAGACATAGACTAAGACATAGACTAAGACATAGACTAAGACATAGACTAAGACATAGACTAAGACATAGACTAAGACATAGACTAAGACATAGACTAAGACATAGACTAAGACATAGACTAAGACATAGACTAAAACATAGACTAAGACATAGACTAAGACATAGACTAACCCATAGACTAAGACATAGACTAAGACATAGACTAAGACATAGACTAAGACATAGACTAAGACATAGACTAAGACATAGACTAAGACATAGACTAAGATATAGACTAAGACATAGACTAAGACATGGACTAAGACATAGACTAAGACATACCTTAAGACATAGACTAAGACATAGACTAAAACATAGACTAAGACATAGACTAAGATATAGACTAAGATATAGACTAAGACATAGACTAAGACATAGACTAAGACATAGACTAAGACATAGACTAAGACATAGACTAAGACATAGACTAAGACATAGACTAAGATATAGACTAAGACATAGACTAAGACATGGACTAAGACATAGACTAAGACATACCTTAAGACATAGACTAAGACATAGACTAAGACATAGACTAAGACATAGACTAAGATATAGACTAAGACATAGACTAAGACATAGACTAAGACATAGACTAAGACATAGACTAAGACATAGACTAAGACATAGACTAAGACATAGACTAAGACATAGACTAAGACATAGACTGAGACATAGACTGAGACATAGACTAAGACATAGACTAAGACATAGACTAAGACATAGACTAAGACATAGACTAAGACATAGACTAAAACATAGACTAAGACATAGACTAAGACATAGACTAAGACATAGACTAAGACATACCATAAGACATAGACTAAGACATAGACTAAGACATAGACTAAGACATAGACTAAGACATAGACTAAGTCATAGACTAAGACATAGACTAAGACATAAACTAAGACATAGACTAAGACATAGACTAAGACATAGACTAAGACATGGACTAAGACATGGACTAAGACATAGACTAAGACATACCATAAGACATAGACTAAGACACAGACTAAGACATAGACTAAGACTAAGACATAGACTAAGACATAGACTAAGATATAGACCAAGACATAGACTAAAACATAGACTAAGACATAGACTAAGACATATACTAAGACATATACTAAGACATAGACTAAGACATAGACTAAGACATAAACTAAGACATAGACTACGACATAGACTAAGACATAGACTAAGACATGGACTAAGACATGGACTAAGACATAGACTAAGACATACCATAAGACATAGACTAAGACATAGACTAAGACATAGACTAAGACATAGACTAAGTCATAGACTAAGACATAGACTAAGACATAGACTAAGACATAGACTAAGACATAGACTAAGATATAGACTAAGACATAGACTAAGACATAGACTAAGACATAGACTAAGACATAGACTAAGACATAGACTAAGACGTAGACTAAGACATAGACTGAGACATAGATTAAGGCATAGACTAAGACATAGACTAAGACATAGACTAAAATATAAACTAGGACATAGTCCATGACATACACTAAGAAAAATCGGAAAATGTTTCTTTTCTCAAATTTTGGGAAATTATTGCTATGATAAGAATATAAATAATGTAAGGAAATATCAAAAATTGCTCCATATTTGTTCTTAGTTGTAAAGGGCATCAAATAGTCGGTCTTGTCTGACTGTAGCAGTGTCTTATTTGTTGGTTATATTTTTATTATATGTTAAAAACGACACTAAAGACAGTTCATTTGGAAAATTGAGGCAATTTTCAATATCACAAATAATACAAAAAAAAACTTTTCCCCTCTTTGCCAAAAATTCAATACATTTACTATAATAGCAAATTGGATTTACAAAGTTAGATTTTCATGGCGGTGGAAAAAGAACAATAATAATAATGATGTTCTATGGGAAATTAAGTCTATTCAACAATTATTTTGTACAGGAATTTTGAAATTAAGGGAAATTTGTGATTTGAGCGTAATAAATACTTCTAGAGTATTTAAAACAGATTTTAACAAATTAACTAAGGATTTTGCTTTAGTCTTCTCTACATATTTTATAGAGTAAATTATTTAAACTATTTTCAAGATGTGAATTTAGGAAATTCAGAAAATCTCTTAAAAAGTAGGTTTAAATAAAATTGAGTAAATGATTTAATGATTCATTTACATTGAGCAAAACACAAAAAAATATAAAATCCCCTAAATGTTGATAGAAATAACACAGATTAAATTTTTAAAAAAGTAAAAACAATTTAATCGTAATTCAAATGTTTGTATGGTATTACTTTTAATATAAAGATTTTAGAAAAAAGCAGGAAAGAAAGACATGCTGGTTGACTATTATTCAAATACATTCAATTTGTGAACGATAGACAAACAACATTGAAATCAGACAGACAATCAGACATACACAAATACACACAAACATACTTATAGATATTCCACTGGTTATTCAAATTAGAATTTAGAGCTCAAATTACATTCTGAGCTCATTCATAATAATAGCGATGATGATGATGAAAAGGATGACGATGACAACAGCAGCTCTAAATTATATAGAATTATTCTAAAGAGATGATGGTGGTGGTGACTTTGACTTTTTTTCGACTTGTCATTAAATGTTAATGATCCTGAACTCACAAAAACATTGACAATAAAACAATAAAGTTTGAACAGGAAATGGATAACAATATTTAAAAAAAATCTAAAAGTAAAAATTAAATCTGAATTATTTTCGTAAAATAAAATTTAAATTTACACATTGAAAGCATTTTATAGTCGTGTAAATGCTACCAATTGATACCCTACACCACTGAGGCCAACAACTAGGCAGACTAAGACATAGACTAAGACATAGACTAAGACATAGACTAAGACATAGACTAAGACAAAAACTAAGACATAGACTAACACATAGACTAAGACATAGACTAAGACATAGACTAAGACATAGACTAAGACATAGACTAAGACATAGACTAAGACATAGACTAAGACATAAACTAAGACATAGACTAAGACATAGACTAAGACATAGACTAAGACATAGACTAAGACATAGACTAAGACATAGACTAAGACATAGACTAAGACATAGACTAAGACATAGACTAAGTCATAGACTAAGACATAGACTAAGACATAGACTAAGACATAGACTAAGACATAGACTAAGACATAGACTAAGACATAGACTAAGACATAGACTAAGACATAGACTAAGACATAGACTAAGACATAGACTAAGACATAGACTAAGACATAGACTAAGACATAGACTAAGACATAGACTAAGACATAGACTAAGACATAGACTAAGACATAGACTAAGACATAGACTAAGACATAGACTAAGACATAGACTAAGACATAGACTAAGACATAGACTAAGACATAGACTAAGACATAGACTAAGACATAGACTAAGACATAGACTAAGACATAGACTAAGACATAGACTAAGACATAGACTAAGACATAGACTAAGACATAGACATAGACATAGACATAGACATAGACATAGACATAGACTAAGACATAGACATAGACTAAGACATAGACATAGACTAAGACATAGACATAGACTAAGACATAGACTAAGACATAGACTAAGACAAAGACTAAGACATAGACTAAGACATAGACTAAGACATAGACTAAGACATAGACTAAGACATATACTAAGACATAGACTAAGACATAGACTAAGACATAGACTAAGACATAGACTAAGACATAGACTAAGACATAGACTAAGACATAGACTAAGACATAGACTAAGACATAGACTAAGACATAGACTAAGACATAGACTAAGACATAGACTAAGACATAGACTAAGACATAGACTAAGACATAGAATAAAACATAGACTAAGACATAGACTAAGACATAGACTGAGACATAGACTACGACATAGACTAAGACATAGACTAAGACATAGACTAAGACATAGACTAAAACATAGACTAAAATATAGACTATGACATAGACTAAGACATAGACTAAGACATAGACTAAGACATAGACTAAGACATAGACTAACATATAGACTAAGACATAGACTAAGACATAGACTAAGACATAGACTAAGACATAGACTAAGACATAGACTAAGACATAGACTAAGACATAGATTGAGACATAGACTAAGGCATAGACTAAAACATGGACTAAGACATAGGCTAAGATTTAGACTCAGACATAAACTAAGATATTCCAGTTTTTGACAATTTTCAAGATATTTTATATTCTTAAGAGAATTTAGGAAATCCAATGCAAATTATAATCGGGTACTTTAAAAATTTTGTTTCAAAATGTCAAATTATTTTCCTCTCCTTTATATTTTCCAAACAGATTAGGTCTAAAAATATATAAATAGCTATGAAATATTTAAAAATTCCTTAACACATTTTGTATTTCCTACAATCTTTTACCCCATAACGACGTCTAAACTCCGAGTGACAATGATAATGATGTTTTTATTGTTCTGATGATGATAATGATGACAACGATTCGAATGATGATTGTGGATAATGATAAACCCCCATTTAAATACGTCGCGACAAAAGAAAATTAAAAATGTATATAAATTCATAGAATGAAAACAGAAGTTCTCGTTCATTTGGGGCCATTAGTTATAGGCACATCTGGACTGACCATTTTAGAATGTCAGTCATACATGATCTGATTTGAATACTACATAGATATTGGACTTTGACAAAAACTTAAGAAATAATAAAAAAAAGAAAAAAATGTTGATTAGTTGGAGACATTTTTTCGCACATAAAAACGAAATACGGATGACTTTGTCTACAGAATAATTTTGTATGAATTCTATTAAATTGTTTAAATATTTATGTAGAGCTTTGGTATAATGTGTTGGGATCACATTTATTGGATGACTCTTTTGTGTTTCATTAGGATTTTATGTAGATTTTTAGGTCTAAATGTATTTCTTTATGGTGCTATACATATGTATATGAGTACATTTCCATGTCTGGCTATAGAGTGTGTGAAAAAATTGTTTTTTAAATATTACACCGGATATAGTCTATTGAGTAGATTTTAATTTATTTTATATTTTTGTATGTATGTATGTTCATAATGGTATATCATATACATGTATACATATACCCATATATATATATAGAATTTTATTCTGACCTATTAATACAATCAAAATTCCACATCAAAATGTCACTACTTATAACTCAAAATTAAAGAATCCCTGCCTAGAAATATTTTAATTAAAAATCGCCTTTTGTGGTGAATAATTCAACCACAAAATTATGTTGTAATTGATTACAAATTTATGACTGCAATTTTCCATTTTTCAAAAAAATGAAACCGAGAAACACATAAAAAAAAAATTATAAAAATTACACAAAAAAGGTATTCATATGTTGGAAAAGAAAACCTCTAAAAAATCAAACAAAGCAAATAAGCGGATACACACATTAATACAATAGGGGTATTCACTTAATATTACATAATGATAATTTCTTTGCTAAGACACTAAGTAATAGACTGAGACATAGACTAAGCCATAGACTAAGACATAGACTAAGATATAGACTAAGCCATAGACTAAGACATAGACTAAGACATAGACTAAGACATAGACTAAGACATAGACTAAGACATAGACTAAGACATAGACTAAGATATAGACTAAGACATAGACTAAGACATAGACTAAGACATAGACTAAGACATAGACTAAGACATAGACTAAGACATAGACTTAGACATAGACTAAGACATAGACTAAGACATAGACTAAGACATAGACTAAGACATTGACTAAGACATAGACTAAGACATAGACTAAGACATAGACTAAGACATAGACTAAGACATAGACTAAGACATAGACTTAGACATAGACTAAGACATAGACTAAGACATAGACTAAGACATAGACTAAGACATAGACTAAGACATAGACTAAGACATAGACTAAGACATAGACTAAGACATAGACTAAGATATAGACTAAGACTAAGACATAGACTAAGACATAGACTAAGATATAGACCAAGACATAGACTAAAACATAGACTAAGACATAGACTAAGACATATACTAAGACATATACTAAGACATAGACTAAGACATAGACTAAGACTAAGACATAGACTAAGACATAGACTAAGTCATAGACTAAGACATAGACTAAGACATAAACTAAGACATAGACTACGACATAGACTAAGATATAGACTAAGACATGGACTAAGACATGGACTAAGACATAGACTAAGACATACCATAAGACATAGACTAAGACACAGACTAAGACATAGACTAAGACTAAGACATAGACTAAGACATAGACTAAGATATAGACCAAGACATAGACTAAAACATAGACTAAGACATAGACTAAGACATATACTAAGACATATACTAAGACATAGACTAAGACATAGACTAAGACATAAACTAAGGCATAGACTACGACATAGACTAAGACATAGACTAAGACATGGACTAAGACATGGACTAAGACATAGACTAAGACATACCATAAGACATAGACTAAGACATAGACTAAGACATAGACTAAGACATAGACTAAGACATAGACTAAGACATAGACTAAGACATAGACTAAGACATAAACTAAGACATAGACTAAGACATAGACTAAGACATAGACTAAGACATAGACTAAGACATAGACTAAGACATAGACTAAGACATAGACTAAGACATAGACTAAGACATAGATTAAGACATAGACTAAGACATAGACTAAGACATAGACTAAGACATAGACTAAGACATAGACTAAGACATAGACTAAGACATAGACTAAGACATAGACTAAGACATAGACTAAGACATAGACCAAGACATAGACTAAGACATAGACTAAGACATAGACTTAGACATAGACTAAGACATAGACTAAGACATAGACTAAGACATAGACTAAGACATAGACTAAGACATAGACTAAGACATAGACTAAGACATAGACTAAGACATAGACTAAGACATAGACTAAGACATAGACTAAGACATAGACTTAGACATAGACTAAGACATAGACTAAGACATAGACTAAGACATAGACTAAGACATAGACTAAGACATAGACTAAGACATAGACTAAGACATAGACTAAGACATAGACTAAGACATAGACTAAGACATAGACTAAGACATAGACTAAGACATAGACTAAGACATTTATAAGAGAATTTATACCGAAAACTAACCAAAACTCAAACAATATTGCCCGGATTCCTTCAAATATGTCATCCAACCAAATAAACTAAATTCAACAATGGATAATCAACTTTTGATTTGTTACCAAAATGTTCGTGGTTTAAATACAAAACTTGCCAAACTCTACATCAACAGTTTTTGTTTTAATCATCATATTATAATATTTACTGAAACTTGGCTCAATAAAAATGTCCTCAATAATGAAATTCTTTGTAGTAATTACAATATTTACAGACTAGATAGGGTAACTGTTACAATCGGAGGTGGTGTATTAATCGCAATTTCCAACGTATTTTCATCTGAAGTGATAAACTGTAATACTCCTGATGGCATCGAATTCATCGCTGCCCGTATTAAGCTGCACAATAAAAAAATCTTTATTACCTGTTCTTATATCCCTCCTAGTGAAAATAATAATCAATTTATTTATATGGAGCATGGTAAATTGATCAAGTCTGTCGTATCCTTATCTGAACCAGGAGACTCAATTCTTGTTTTGGGTGATTTTAATTTACCCAATATTTCTTGGAGATATTTGGTTGACACTTTCATGTTAACTCCAACAAATGGGGCAAAATGGATGATTGAATTCGTAAATAGTTTAAATGATTTATGTCTCTTTCAAATTAATGACGCTTGCAATTTGTCTGGGAAATTACTTGATTTAGTATTTGTGAACGAACCAACTGATTGTTCATTACATCGTGCCGATCCACTCGTTAAACCAGAAGACTGTCATCATCCTACTCTTGATATAAATATCAATGTTCCATTTAAAAAAACACCTAGTTCACAATATGATAATAATAAGACATTTTGCTTCAAAAGGTGTAATTATGAGGATTTAAACCATTATTTATATAATACTGATTGGCATAATATACTATCAATCTCATCTGGCAACCCAACTGATATAGATTGCATGATATCATCTTTCTATAAAACATTGATAAAATATTTTGATATATGCGTTCCTAAAACTACAGTACAGAAAAAATCTGGTCCACCTTGGTCTACGAAACAACTATCCAGACTCAAAAATATTAAAAATAAACGCTTTAAAAAATATAAGATGACTGGCTTGGCGACAGATTATGTTAGATTTGCTGTTTCCCGTGCTGAATATAGCTTATTAAACTCGAACCTTTACAACAGCTACATTTCTAATGTGAAGTTAAATTTTAAACGTGATCCAAAAACATTTTATAAGTTCGTGAATACCAAAAAGAATTCGAATGGTTTTCCCAACGTGATGAGGTATGGTGATCAGGAATCAAGCGATGACGTGGTGATAAGTAGTATGTTTGCTTCGTTTTTTTCCACTACTTACTCAGACGCTCAATATAAACACGATGTATATCCACTTCCTATTGTTGAACATCAAGCAATACATTTTTCACAAATTCATACTCCACAAATTCTATCTACCTTAAAATCTGTTAAGTCATCATTCCATAGTGGTCCGGACTGTGTTCCTAGTTGCATTTTGAAGAACTGTGCAGACGCACTAACCACTCCGTTAAATATAATATTTAATATTTCTCTCAAATATGGCTATTTTCCTCAGGTTTGGAAGGATTCTTACATTATTCCTTTATTTAAGTCTGGTAGTAAGTCAAGTGTTACAAATTACAGAGGTATAGCTAAGCTGAGTGCAATTCCGAAACTTTTTGAAAAATGTGTCACAGACAATCTACTTCATCAAATCTCCTCTTTACTTTCTCCTCATCAGCACGGATTCAGGAAAGGCCGTTCAACAGTTACTAATATTTTGCATCTAACTACTTTGGTGAACCGTGGATTTATTCAGAAAAAAATAACGGATTGTATTTACACTGATTTTAGTAAAGCTTTCGATAAGGTCAACCACAAACTACTGCTTATCAAACTTCATAATATGGGCTTTACACGTGTAAGCTTAAATTGGGTGAATTCATACCTAATGCTTCGTAAGCAAAATGTTTTATTTAATAACGTCATCTCCAAGGATATTTTTGTGACCTCTGGAGTGCCTCAAGGTAGTCACCTTGGTCCAACTTTATTTTCTCTTTTCATCAATGACTTGCCCTTCGTTATCAAGCATTGCAATGTTTTAATGTACGCTGATGATGTCAAGATATTTCATAGCTACGCTAATAACAGTGAAGAAAATCTTTTACAAGATGATTTGGATAAACTTTTTGAGTGGTGCATTTTAAACTTAATGGAGCTAAATTTAAAAAAATGTAAACATATGCACTTTTCCAGAAACAATTATACAGTAAATCAGTTTTCATTAGGCGGATATCTTCTTGACACAGTTTTAGAAATCCTAGATCTTGGTATTCTACTGGATCAGAAACTGAATTTCAACAAACACATAAATATGATTGTCAATAAAGCACGTGGGGTATTTGCCTTTATAAAACGATGGTCAAAGGAGTTTACTGATGTGAATGTTACAAAACATTTATATTCATCTCTGGTAAGACCAATTTTAGAATATGGGTCTGTTATATGGGATCCTGATGAAATATGTAATATAAACAGTATTGAATCGGTTCAGAAGCAATTCCTTCTTTTCTGTTTGGGCAATTCAAGATGGAATCGAAATGTTGTTCTTCCGCCTTACTCTACACGGTTGGCAGCAATAAAATTACCAACGCTTGAAAGCAGAAGAATTATGCTCAATGTTGCATTTTTATTCAACTTAATTAATGGTGCAATCTGTTCCGAATTCCTTTTAAGTAATATAAACTTCAATGTTCCACAGAGATCAACAAGAAATTTTATCCCTATTTACTTACAAGTTTACCAAACTAATTACGCTAACGTAGATTCCCTAAGAAGATTGTGTAAATTATATAATGAATATTATTATCTTATTGATTTTTCATTTAATGTTAATATTATCAAACGTAATATTATTTTGAATTTGAATCAATGTAATTAAAAATGTATAAACTTAATAGGTCTGAAAGGGTTTAACCTGTAGACCTTAAATAAATAAATAAATAAATAAATAGACTAAGACATGGACTAAGACATGGACTAAGACATAGACTAAGACATAGACTTAGACATAGACTAAGACATAGACTAAGATATAGACTAAGACATGGACTAAGACATGGACTAAGACATAGACTAAGACATACCATAAGACATAGACTAAGACACAGACTAAGACATAGACTAAGACTAAGACATAGACTAAGACATAGACTAAGTCATAGACTAAGACATAGACTAAGACATAAACTAAGACATAGACTACGACATAGACTAAGATATAGACTAAGACATGGACTAAGACATGGACTAAGACATAGACTAAGACATACCATAAGACATAGACTAAGACACAGACTAAGACATAGACTAAGACTAAGACATAGACTAAGACATAGACTAAGATATAGACCAAGACATAGACTAAAACATAGACTAAGACATAGACTAAGACATATACTAAGACATATACTAAGACATAGACTAAGACATAGACTAAGACATAAACTAAGGCATAGACTACGACATAGACTAAGACATAGACTAAGACATGGACTAAGACATGGACTAAGACATAGACTAAGACATACCATAAGACATAGACTAAGACATAGACTAAGACATAGACTAAGACATAGACTAAGACATAGACTAAGACATAGACTAAGACATAGACTAAGACATAAACTAAGACATAGACTAAGACATAGACTAAGACATAGACTAAGACATAGACTAAGACATAGACTAAGACATAGACTAAGACATAGACTAAGACATAGACTAAGACATAGATTAAGACATAGACTAAGACATAGACTAAGACATAGACTAAGACATAGACTAAGACATAGACTAAGACATAGACTAAGACATAGACTAAGACATAGACTAAGACATAGACTAAGACATAGACTAAGACATAGACCAAGACATAGACTAAGACATAGACTAAGACATAGACTTAGACATAGACTAAGACATAGACTAAGACATAGACTAAGACATAGACTAAGACATAGACTAAGACATAGACTAAGACATAGACTAAGACATAGACTAAGACATAGACTAAGACATAGACTAAGACATAGACTAAGACATAGACTTAGACATAGACTAAGACATAGACTAAGACATAGACTAAGACATAGACTAAGACATAGACTAAGACATAGACTAAGACATAGACTAAGACATAGACTAAGACATAGACTAAGACATAGACTAAGACATAGACTAAGACATAGACTAAGACATAGACTTAGACATAGACTAAGACATAGACTTAGACATAGACTAAGACATAGACTAAGACATAGACTTAGACATAGACTAAGACATAGACTAAGACATAGACTAAGACATAGACTAAGACATAGACTAAGACATAGACTTAGACATAGACTAAGACATAGACTAAGACATAGACTAAGACATAGACTAAGACATAGACTAAGACATAGACTAAGACATAGACTAAGACATAGACTAAGACATAGACTAAGACATAGACTAAGACATAGACTAAGACATAGACTTAGACATAGACTAAGACATAGACTAAGACATAGACTAAGACATAGACTAAGACATAGACTAAGACATAGACTAAGACATAGACTAACACATAGACTAAGACATAGACTAAGACATAGACTAAGACATAGACTAAGACATAGACTAAGACATAGACTAAGACATAGACTAAGACATAGACTAAGACATAGACTAAGACATAGACTTAGACATAGACTAAGACATAGACTAAGACATAGACTAAGACATAGACTAAGACATAGACTAAGACATAGACTAAGACATAGACTAAGACATAGACTAAGACATAGACTAAGACATAGACTAAGATATAGACTAAGACATAGACTAAGACATAGACTAAGACATAGACTAAGACATAGACTAAGACATAGACTAAGACATAGACTAAGACATAGACTAAGACATAGACTAAGACATAGACTAAGACATAGACTAAGACATAGACTAAGACATAGACTAAGACATAGACTAAGACATAGACTAAGACATAGACTAAGACATAGACTAAGACATAGACTAATACATAGACTAAGACATAGACTAAGACATAGACTAAGACATAGACTAAGACATAGACTAAGACATAGACTAAAACATAGACTAAGACATAGACTAAGACATAGACTAAGACATAGACTAAGACATAGACTAAGACATAGACTAAGACATAGACTAAGACATAGACTAAGACATAGACTAAGACATAGACTTAGACATAGACTAAGACATAGACTAAGACATAGACTAAGACATAGACTGAGACATAGATTAAGACATAGACTAAGACATAGACTAAGACATAGACTAAGACATAGACTAAGACAAAGAGTAAGACATAGACTAAGACATTGACTAAGACATAGACTAAGACATAGACTAAGACATAGACTAAGACATAGACTAAGACATAGACTAAGACAGAGACTAAGACATAGACTAAGACATAGACTAAGACATAGACTAAGACATAGACTAAGACACAGACTAAGACATATACTAAGACATAGACTAAGACATAGACTAAGACATAGACTAAGACATAGACTTAGACATAGACTAAGACATAGACTAAGACATAGACTAAGACATAGACTAAGACATAGACTAAGACATAGACTAAGACATAGACTTAGAGATAGACTAAGACATAGACTAAGACATAGACTAAGACCATAGACCATAACAAGTATGAAAATCTCAAAACGAAGAGTCAAACTAAGTACTCTGAATACCCCTATTATTTAAACATTTATTAAAATTGCATACATATAAAAATCACTATATTAAAAATATTTTAATATGCAAAAAAAAAAACTATAAATGAAAAATATATAACTTTTGTTTTAGAGACCAACATCTAAACAACCCCTTTCGTATTTAATGCAGACACAAAAAAATAATAATTTATTTTTTCTCTTAAATCATCAAAACAAAGGGCGAAGGCAACAACAAATTGCAAAAAAAAGCAAAAAAAAATAAAACATAAAATTATGAACAGAAAATAAAGAATCACTAAAAACAAATGAATTAAAAAGCTTTTGTTTTAAATATTTCCGCTATCACGAATATCCTTGTACTTCAGAAATGTTAATGGAAAAAAATATGAATATACTTATGGTCCTATGAATCAACACAAGGACAGTCAGTGGGACAGAAGACACTCAGACAATAGAAGCGAAAAAGAACTTCAGTTGTTATAAAAAGCAAAACGAATGAAAAACGAGTTTTCGTAAAAAAGCACTGATTAAGTCCACTTCAGAAATGTGGTATTATTTATAAACGGATGTACCACGAAATAACTATTATTTTTTTTAATTTGTTTTCAAGGCATTACACTGGACTTCGTAGACTTAGTAAGTCTGACCAATAGACTATATATATATATATATATATATATACATATATATATATATATAATGGAATAAATTTCAATTAATCACGAAACTCTTAATAAATTTATATAACTAAAAATAATTACATACTTCATAAAGGACACTCTTTAATATATAAAATTTTTCATATACATTTTTTTTTCAATTTTTCATCAAAAAATTTATATAGAAAATTTTTCATCTAAAATTTTTTATAGAAAATTTTTCATATAAAAATTTCTATAGAAAATTTTTCATATAAAAATTTCGATAGAAAATTTTTCATATAAAAATTTCTATAGAAAATTTTTCATATAAAAATTTCTATAGAAAATTTGTATATAAAAATTTCTATAGAAAATTGTTCATATAAAAATTTCTATAGAAATTTTTTCATATACAAATTTCTATAGAAAATTTTTCATATAAAAATTTCTATAGAAAATTTTTCATATAAAAATTTCTATAGAAAATTTGTATATAAAAATTTCTATAGAAAATTTTTCATATAAAAATTTCTAAAGAAAATTTTTCATAGAAAAATTCCTAAAGAAAATTTTTCATAGAAAAATTTCTATAAAAAATTTCTTATATAAAAATTTCTATAGAAAAGTTTTTATATAAAAATTTCTAAAGAAAAGTTTTTATATAAAAATTTCTAAAGAAAATTTTTTATATAAAAATTTCTAAAGAAAATTTGTCACCTTAAAATTTCTATTGAAAATTTTTCATATTAAAATTTTTATAGAAAATTTTTCATCTTAAAATGTCTATAGAAAATTTTTCATATGAAAATTTCTATACAAAATTTTTCATAGAAAATTTTCCATAGAAAATTTTTCATATAAAAATTTCTAGAGAAAATTGTTCATATAAAAATTTCTATAAAAAATTTTTAATATAAAAATTTCTATAGAAAATTTTTCATATAAAAATTCTTTTAGAAAATTTTTCATCTTAAAATTTCAATAGAAAATTACTCATAAAAATATGTTCCTAGAAAATTTTTCATATAAAGATTTTTATAGAAAATTATTCATATAAAAATTTTTGTAGAAAATTTTTCATAGAAAATTTTTATTGTAAGTTTTTCACATAAAAAGTTCTATACAAAATTATTCATATAAAAATTTCTACAAAAAACTGTTCACACAAAAATTTCTATAAAAAAATTTTCATTTAAAAATATCTCTAGAAAATTTTTTATATAAAAATTTCTATCAAAATATTATTCAAATAAAAATTTCTATAGAAAACTTTTCGAATAAACATTTCTATCTTAATATTATTCAAATAAAAATTTCTTTAGAAAATTTTTCATATCAAAATTTCTATAGAAAAATGCTCATTTAAAATTTCTTTAGAAAAGTTTTCATATTAAAATTTCTATAAGAAAATTTTTCATAAAAAAATTTCTATAGAAAATTTTTCATATAAAAATTTCTATAGAAAAATGTTCATACAAAAATTTCCATAGAAAATTTTTTATATAAAAATTCCTATAGAAAATTCCAATAGAAAATTTTTCATTTACAAATAATTTTAAAAATTTTTTCATATAAAATTTTCTATAGAAAATTTTTCATATAAAAATTTCTATTGAAAATTTTTCATTTAAAAACTTCTATAGAAAATTTTTCATAAAAAATTTTTATAGAAAATTTTTCATATAAAAATTTCTGTAGAAAATTTTTCATATACAAATTTCTGTAGAAAATTTTTCCTATAAAAATTTCTGTAGAGAATTTTTCATATCAAAATTCCTATAGAAAATGTTTCATCTTAAAATTTCAATAGAAAATTACTCATATAAAAACTTTTATATAAATTTGTTTATATAAAAATTTCTGTAGAAAATTCCAATAGAAATTTTTCATATACAAATTATCTTAAAAAGTTTTCATATAAAAATTTCTATAAAAAATTTTTCATCTTAAAACTTCTATAAATATCTTTTCATCTGAAAATTTCTATCGAAAAATTTTTTATATAAAAATTTCTATAGACAATTTTTCAAATAAAAGTTTCTATGGAAAATTTTTCATATAAAAATTTCTATAGAATTTTTGTCATATAAAAATTTCTTTAGAATTTTTGTCATATAAAAATTTCTGTAGAATTTTTGTCATATAAAAGTTTCTGTAGAAAATCTTTCATATAAAAATTTCTATAGAAAATTTTTTTTATAAAATTTTCCAAAGAAAATTTTTTATATAAAATTTTTCATAGAAAATTTTTTATACAAAATTTTCCATAAAATATTTTTTATATAAAATTTTTCATAAAAAATTTTTTATATAAAATTTTCCATAGAAAATTTTTAATATAAAAATTTCTATAGAAAATTTTTCATATAAAAATTTCAATAGAAAATTTTTCATATAAAAATTTCTTTAGATTCAAATCATCAATATCAATCTAAATGATGTAGGGTATAAAATCTAGTAACAAATAACCCACAATTTGAGAGGAAAATTAAAAAGTTTTTTGTCTTACAAAAATATTTGTTCTGACAAATTTGAGCAGAAGAAACAAAAATACTTAAAAGATTGTGGTGACAGTAACCAGAAAAAAGGGGGTCACAAAATATTCAACAAATTGTAGAGTTTAAACAAAAGTTTTGGCTTTTTCAATTTTTTTAAACGAAAAAAGAAGAAAAAAATTTCAATTGTTCGAGTTTTTCTGTCAGAATGAATAACTGAAAAAATGGAAAATATTAAAGATTTGATTTTTTTTTTGTAAGCATTTTTAGCATATGCAAGATTTTAGTCATTCTTTGGGATATTTTACGAGTATTTGTTATATGAGTTTTTATGCCTGTGACACACTAGTGACACAGTGCTAATATATACATACATATGCAGACATATATGTATATGTATGTATTTGTCTGAAATACTAAATATAATAACAAAAAAGGTTTAACAAAAAAAAACCACATTAAGTCATGTGGAAGGATATATAGGATGTGTGACTATTGTATATGCGCTTTTTATTTTTGCTTTTGTTTTACGTTTTTTCTGTTATTTGTACTCCTTTCAAGCATTCACTTTCAAGTCATCCAAAGAGCTCTTCAATAAAGACGTTGCCATTTTTTTGTTATATATTTTTTTCGGTTTTGTTTGCTATTGCCGTTACCTCGTCCTTAATGCTGTTGCGCCGTCGTCGACATTTTTATATCCTGTTAAAGCCGAAACACAAATATGTAGAAAGGATGCAATAAGTGTCTTGTGTATTGCACTCGCTGTCCTTAATATTCATACAAATACTCGTGCAAGCACTTATACATAGTTATGAGTTCAAAATGTGTTTATTCCCTGAAGTTTTAGAAGGGAAGACCCTATACTAAAACTATACCAAACTACTGAAAGGGCTAATGATTTCTATATTTAAAAATGTGGTTAAAGTAAATTATAAAGCATTTTTATAAGAATAAACAGAAATATTTTGTAACATAACTTACGGGTTTTCTAAATAATTTAGTGAACCTTATTTAGATTATCCCAAAAGTATGCTATACAAATGTTTATGAAATTTCTTGCATTTCAATTGATATCGATTGCGGCGGTTTTTTTTTTAATTTTCATCCCTTTCTGAAATAATTCATTATTGTATAACACGGGCAACACCGGGTCTCTAGATCCAGTAAAATAGAAAATGCCGAAAAGTGACAAAATATTAGACGTCTTTGGAGTAATTATAAAAATTTTAAACTTTTTGACAATCGTAAGATATAGCCGGGCTTTACTGACCTTAAAACTTTCTTACATACATATTTAATTTTTATTTTGTTTCTTTGGGATAATACAGTCATTGCAATGAATACATGTCTCCATTGTATTCAAAATTATCTCAAAGCATTGTAGTCATCATCATGATGGAATGAAATTTTAATACTTTTATTTTTACATGCGACTACAAACAACAAATTCTCAAGGTCCCGAATACTTGCTTGAATACTAAGTATTTACTAGTTACTTAATAAGTACAGAAAAATTTCAAAAGAAAATTTTTTATAAAAAAAATTCTATAGAAAATTTTTCAACTAAAAATTTCTTAAGAAAATTTTCTATATAAAACTATGTACAGAAAATTTTTCATGTAAAAATTTCTAGAGAAATTTTTCATATAAAAATTTTTATAGAAAATTTTTTACATAAAAATTCTTATTGAAAATTTTTCATTTAAAAATTTTTATAGAAAATTTTTTATAAAAAAATTTTAATAGAAAATTTTCTATATAAAAATTTTAATAGAAAATTTTTCATATAAAAATTTCTATAGAAAATTTTTCATATAAAAATTTCTATAGAAAATTTTTCATATAAAAATTTGTAAAGAAAATTTTTTGTATAGAAATTTCTATAGAATATTTTTCATACAAAAATTTCTATAGAAAATTTTTGATATAAAAATTTGTAATGAAAATTTTTTGTATAAAAATTTCTACAGAAAATTTTTTATATAAAAATTTCTATGAAAAATTTTTCATATAAAAATTTCTATAGAAAATCTTTCATATTAAAATTTTTATAGAAAATTTTCTATGTAAAAATGTCTACAGAAAATGTTTCATATAAAAATTTCTATAGAAAATGTTTCATATTAAAATTTTTATAGAAATTTTTTTATACAAATCATTTTATAAAAATTTTTTCATAAAAAAATTTCTATAGAAAATTTTTCATATAAAAATTTTCATAAGAAAATTTCTATATAGAATTTTTCAAATAAAAATTTCTATATAACATTTTTCATATAAAAATTCTTATAGAACATTTTTCATATAGAAATTTTTTTCATATAAAAAGTTTTTCATTACATAAAAATTTCTATAGAAAATATTTTAAAAATTTATATAGAAAATTTTTTATATAAAAGTTTCTATAGACTATAGAAAATATTTTAAAAATTTCTATAGAAAATTTTTTATATAAAAGTTTCTATAGACAAATTTTTATGTAAGAATTTTTATAAAAAAATTTTTTTACAAAATTTTTAAATAAAAATTTTTTTACAAAATTTTTAAATAAAAATTTTTTTACAAAATTTTTTATATAAAAATTTTTAGAAAAAATTTTTGATACAAAACTTTTTATAGAAATTTTTTTATATAAAAATTTCTATAGAAAATTTTTCATATAAAACTTTGTATCGAAAATTTTTCTATATAAAAGTTTCTATAGAAAATCTTTCATATAAAAATTTCTTTTGAAAATTTTCTATATAAAAATGTCTACAGACAATTTTTCATATAAAAAATTTCTATAGAAAATTTTTATATCAAAAATTTCTATAGAAAATTTTTCATATAAAAAATTTCTATAGAAAATTTTTCTTGTAAAAAATTTCTATAGAAAATTTTTCTTGTAAAAAATTTCTATAGAAAATTTTTCTTGTAAAAAATTTCTATAAAAAAATTTCTATATAAAAAATTTTTTTAATTAAAAATTTCTTTACAAAATTTTTCATATTAAAATTTTTATAGACAATTTTTTTAATAAAAATTTCTTTAGACATTGTTTCATGTAAAAATTTCTTTAGACATTTTTTTATGTAAAAATTTCTTTATAAAATTTTTATAAATATTTTTAATGGAAAATTTTTCATATAAAAATGTCTATGGAAAATTTTCTATAAAAAATTTTTCGTATAAAAGTTTTTATAAAAAAATTTTTTATAAAAATTTTTATACCAAATTTTTTATATAAAAAATTTCTATAGATAATTTTCAAAAAAAATTTTTCATATAAAAAATTTCTATAGAAAATTTTTTATATAAAAAATTTTTATAGAAAATTTTTTATATAAAAAATTTCTATAGAAAATTTTTCATGTAAAAAATTTCTTTAGAAAATTTTTCATATAAAAATTTTTATAAACAAATTTTCATATAAAAATGTCTGTATAAAATTTTTCATATAAAAATTTCCATATTTAAATTTTTCATATTAAAATTTTTATAGAACATTTTTCATATAAAAATTTCTTAAGAAAACAATTTTTTATAAAAAATTTACATAGAAAATTTTTCATAAAAAAATTTGTATAGAAAATTTTTCATATAAAAATTTTTCAAATATAAATTTCTATAAAAAATTTTTCATATCAATATTTCTTTAGAAAACTTTCCATGTTAAAATTTCTATAGAAAATTTTTCATATAAAAAATAGTTTAGAAAATTTTTCATATAAAAATTTCTATGGAAAATTTTCTATAAAAAATTTTTTATAAAAATGTTTATACAAAATTTTTCATATAAAAATTTTTATAGAAAATTTATTATATAAAAATTTCTATAGAAAATGTTCCCTATAAAAATTTATATAGACAATTTTCCATATAAAAATTTCTATAGAAAATGTTTGTATGAAAAATTGTTGTTTTTCATTTAAAAATTTCTATAGAAATTTTTTTATATAAAAATTTGTAAAGAATATGTTCAAATGAAAATTTCTATAGAAAATTTTTCATATAAAAATGCTTATACAAAATTTTTCTTATAAAAATTTTTACAGAAAATTTTTCTTATAAAAATGTCTACAGAAAATTTTTTATATAAAAATTTCTATAGAAAATTTTTCTTAGAAAATTTTCAAATTTTTTTAAGAATTAATACAAACGAGCTCGAAGTCTTTGTTTTAAAGTTTTATTTATTATTCTCGTCTAATATTTCGATATCCTTTGGATATTATCATCAGGGACAGCGAGTTACAATATAAACACTACGTTGAACATCTATAATTGCACTATAGAAAATTTTTCATATAAAAATTTTTATAGAAAATTTTTCATATAAAAATTTCTATAGAAAATTTTTTTATACCCTTCACCAATAGGTGAAAGGGCATTATAAGTTTGTGATTCCGTTTGTAATTTTATTAGTGATCGTAGACCCCATAAAAATTATACCGATCGACTCAGAATCGGGAGGAGAATCGATTAAGCGATGTCCGTCTGTCTGTCTGTCCGTCCGTCTGTCTGTCTGTCTGTTGAAATCAAGTTTCTGAAGCCCCTGGAGGATGGACTTACATAAATTATATATCAGATTTTAGGAAATTCTCCCGCAATGAACGCTATTAAATTTCATTAAAATCGGTTTATAAACACCGAAAATATCAAAAAAATACCAAAAATTAGACGAAAATTTTAAAATTTTGATTGAAACACACTTTTAAATAACAAGAGAAAAAAGATACTCCTGGTGTACATGTGATAATATTTTATATATCAGATTGTAGGAAATAGTTTCCCAAAGCACTCTGTAAAATTTTATCAAAATCGGTTCATAAACAACTGAGATATCGCCAAAACACTGAATTTGATGTATCGCAAATTGCCCAAAGTTCGCATTAGAGGATGTTTGTTGAAAAAATGAAATGCAGAAATAGGAAAAACCATCCTCCTTTAGCACGGACCTACATAAATTTTATATCAGATTTTAGGAAATTCCCCCGCCAAGCACGTTAATAAATTTTATCAAAAGCGGTCCATAAACAATTGAGATATCGCCATAACACTACATTTGATGTACAGCAAATTGCCCAAAGTACGTGTCTAAGAAATTTTGTTTACATTTCGTAAGTATTGTTTCAGCGATATCTCAGGTGTTTATGGACCGATTGTGATGAAATTTGACATCGTTCTTTGTGTGAGGATTTTCTAAAATCTATACTCCACAAATCTGATTACGAATACCATTCAAACTGTACCGATCAACTTTGAATCGGCAGAAAAATCGATTTCGCGACCTCCGTCCGTCTGTCTGTCTGTCCGTCCGTCTGTTTGTTTGTCCGTCCGTCCGTCTACCTGTCTGTAATTTTTCCTGTTGTAGTCAAGTTTTTGGAGTTCCTGTTTTGTCGATATCTCAGGTGTTTATTTTGATGAATTTTAATAGCGTCCTTCGCAGGAGATTACCTAAATCCTGATGCATTCGGTAATTTGTGGTAGATATAATTTAGCGTTTAAGCGATGGTGTTTTGATCGACAATGATAAAATTCAGGGTGGCCCAATATCCTAAAATTTTGTGTAAAATCCAGGAGCTCCACAAATCTGATTTTAGCAGACAGACACTCTGCATTAATCTTAATTTTGTGTCTGACTTTTGAACACTATGATAACATTTGAGAATGTATTATATATCAAATTATAGGTAATCTTCCTAGGAAGTACAAAAATGCAGCTAACTACATGATATCCGTTCAAAACCTACATATGTATGTAAGTATCTCACATATCAACGAAAATTTAAATTTTTTAATTGCAATTGGGAGAAATCCGTTCACGTTTGACAATTGATCCCTTATAACTTCGCCTAAGATACGATGATGACATTTAGTATAAAGACGTATTACAATATTGATATTCAGGGCGATAGCGCCTAAAATAAACTTTCTAGAGGGACAATATTTGACAAAATTATTTCTGATCTCTTGAAAAGTTCGATATTGAAAATGGGCGAGCTCTATTCACATTTAGTGAAATCTCCCATATAACCCCGACCGGGAATCGATTTAATGCTGATAAATTAAATCACATTAAAATTGCACAAGGAACTAGAGCAAAACTTTCCAAACATCCATCGGACAGATCGAAAGAACAATACATCCCAAATATTATTGATGAAGTGTTCATTTTAATTAATTAACTAACTTCAGATAAATAAGTAAATCTTTAATAACTTTTCCGACAAAGCTGATATCCATCCATTCAAAAGCTATATATTTCACGTATGTATCTAAAACTAAGAATGTATACCCTATAATTGTATGGCTTACCATTGTTAAAGCTTTGACCTAAATCAGTCCGCTAACTTCAGAGTTTTACATAACTAATCAAGAACTTTTACTAGTTGGATAATTCGTACGAATTAAAGTGCACAACCCTCACTGGGCACTGTGTTTTTGGGTTGCATGCCAGAATACTTAAACTTCATCAAATCGATGTGCTATTGCAAATGTAAGGGCATCTACATTTTGAAGCATCTTTTCTGCATGGTTTATCTGGTCTATCGAACTTTATTAAATGTTCGTAAAATATGTGTCTATTTTATTTCGAAGCTACTGGCTGGCTTAAATATGCATTCTCTACTTGTAGTCTAGTAATCATTATCTTTCACAAAGGCACCACTTAAAAACCCAAGTGAAGCTTCCCTAGACATCAGCCACCTGCCCAACCTAACCTTTGGGTGCATAACTATTCTAGATGATGACGCCACCGAAAAGCTTTTCTTTTTCCGACTCTTAATTTTAAAGACTCTTTGCATATAATACTAGTATAACCAAATTTTGCTTGGAATTACATTAAGTACTTTTGCAACACCATTGGTGAAGGGTATCCAAGATTCGGCAAAGCCGAATATACCACTCTTACTTGTTTTATAGAAAAATTTCTGAAGAAAATTTTTCATAGAAAATTTTCTGAAGAAAATTTTTCATAGAAAAATTTCTACAGAAAATTTTTCATAGAAAAATTTCTAAAGAAAATTTTTCTTAGAAAAATTTCTGTAGAAATTTAAATGGAAATATACTTATAATCCACATTCATGCCATTGGGGAACAAAATAGTCGGTTATCATGGCTCTATACCGGTCTCCATTTATGGTAACTGACTCTCCAGCATTATTTCGGAAGAAGTATGGCCCAATGACTCCACCAGCCCATAGAGCACACCAAACAGTCAGTTTTTGTGGATGTAATGGCGTCTCAAGGGTCTCATGTGGATTCTCTTCACTCCAAATGCGGCAATTTTGCTTGTTGACGTAGCCATTCAACCAAAAATGAGCCTCATCACTGAACAAAATTTTGCGATGAAAATCAGCATCGAGATCAATCTCATTTTCGGCCCATACACCAAAATCACGACGCATTGCATGGTCTCGCGGCTTTAATTCTTGCACAAGCTGGATCTTGTAAGGTCGCAAGCCAAGATCTTTGCGCAAAATCTTCCATAAAGTTGATGGACAAAGCTCCAATTGCTGTGCACGATGGCGAATCGATTCATTCGGGTCCTCTTCAACACTTTGCTCTACAGCGGCAATTGTTTCTTCGGTGCGCACTGTTCGACGTCGCTGCGGATGCGTATTATCACATAGAGTAAACGTAGTGCGAAAACGATCCATGGTTAACCGAATTAATTGCTCTGATGGACGATTATGTCGACCATAAAATGGAAATAAATTTGCACGATTTGCAAGCGTTGTTCTTTTGTCAACCTGTTCATGATGAAATGGCAAACCAAACTAAATATTAATCACTTGACAGCTGACAAAATGGCCGCCAGTTAAAGAAATGATGCCAACTTAAAGTTCTATACCTCAATAAAAAACACCCGATACATTACAAGCATCAGCTTGAGCCAAATTAAATAGTGTAGGGTATAATAAACGAATTCAATAGCAGCAACAAAAAAAAACCATTTGTGCAACACATGTTAGTGACATGGTTCCAAATTCAAGATCTACACATTGAAATAAATACAAAACCCAAAAATATATTTTTTTGTTGTATTTTTTTACTGTGGAAAGTACTTAAACAAAATCGAAATACAGATACAGACATTGAAGATACAGACATTTTCAAAAATTTTTTTTCTTTCTTAAGATACGACAAATGAATCCATCTCCTGCCCCATTATTAAGCGTGAGAGTCTGTTGTTAGTAAGATTTAAATGAATGAATGGAAGAAAGAAAAAAGAAAAAATGGTTCAATAAAAATATTATTTTACAAGTAATAAAGTTTTATAGACAGCCAAGTCCGTCTACGTCACTGAGTTCAAATGTGGACTGATATTACATAGAATTGATATACAATGTTCAAAGATATATTGTTTGTACTTTTGTAAAATTTGGCCATAGGTTGCCCAAATCGATATCATTAACTTGTTTGCAATTTGTATTTTTGAAGGTATTTCTGTATTTTTGAAAGTCCTAAACGACTTTCCAGTCGATTAAGTGAATTTTTGACTTAAGGCTTATATATTAGATATTATCAGAAATGGACCTAGATTCATACACAATTTAGAATTTAGGTATAAAGTACTTATATTACTAAAATTTGGAATGATGATATATCTAAATAAAATATTCGTTTTTGAGATTTATTGTTACAATATTCTAACCCATATAAATATATTGTACACACACTCATAGAAAGAACATACTACTACATATGTATCTATTTACATTTGCATTAGAGTAAAACCAATAAATGTCTGAATATGTGTGTAAACAAATAATTGTGTATTTTAGAAATAAATTTGTATCTCAATAATGATTGTGTGACTACAAATAAATATAACTTATTACTCTTTGCTTTTATCAAAATTTCTGTAAATATACACAAATCCCTCTATACATACATATGTATATTTCTTTGTATATATACATACATATGTATACTTAGTCATTTATAAACTTATGTATGTCTGTGTGGATGTAAGTCCAGAGTTGGAATGTTTAATTTGTATACCCTTCAATACCATAGGAGGAAAGGGTATTATAAGTTTGTGCTGATGTATGTAACGCATAGAAATATTTGTCTTAGACCCACCTTTTAGTATACCAATAGGCTTAGAATCACTTTCTGAATCGATTAAGCGATGTCAGTCCGACCGTCCGTCTGGCTGGACCCCCATGTAAATCAATTTTTTTACAAAATTTTTTTTTTTATCAAAAAGTTTTTAATCGAAAATTTAACTATCAAAAATTTTTTTATCAAAAATTTTTCTATACAAAATTTTTATATTAAAAATTTTTATATTAAAAATTTTTCTATAGAAAATTTTTTATCAAAAATTTTTCTATATTTTATTTTATCAGAATTTTTTTTTATAAAAAATTTTTTTGAAAAAAATTTTTTATCAAAAATGTTTTAATAGAAAATTTAACTATCAAACATTTTTTATAGAAAACAGTTTTTATCAAAAATTTTTCTATAGAAAATTTGTATATCAAAAATTTTTTTATCAAAAATTTTTCTATAGAAAATTTTTATATCAAAAATTTTTCTTAAAAAATTTTTTTATCAAAAATTTTTCTTAGAAAATTTTTTTATCAAAAATTTTTCTATATTTTATTTTATCAAAAATTTTTCTTTATTTTATTTTATCAAAATTTTTAATAGAATGTTTAAATAGAAATTTTAACTATCAAACATTTTTTATAGAAAACAGTTTTTATCAAAAATTTTTCTATAGAAAATTTTTATATCAAAAATTTTTCTTAAAAAATTTTCTTATCAAAAATTTTTCTTAGAAAATTTTTTTTATCAAAAATTTTTCTATACAAAATTTTTATATCAAAAATTTTTCTATGGAAAATTTTTTTATCAAAAATTTTTCTATATTTTATTTTATCAAAAATTTTTCTTTATTTTATTTTATCAAAATTTTTAATAGAATGTTTTAATAGAAATTTTAACTATCAAACATTTTTTATAGAAAACAGTTTTTATCAAAAATTTTTCTATAGAAAATTTTTATATCAAAAATTTTTCTTAAAAAATTTTTTTATCAAAAATTTTTCTTAGAAAATTTTTTTATCAAAAATTTTTCTATACAAAATTTTTATATCAAAAATTTTTCTATGGAAAATTTTTTTGTCAAAAATTTTTCTATATTTTATTTTATCAAAAATTTTTCTTTATTTTATTTTATCAAAATTTTTTTTTATAAAAAATTTTTTTATCAAAAATGTTTTAATAGAAAATTTAACTCTCAAAAATTTTTCTGTAGAAAATAGTTTTTATCAAAAATGTTTCTATAGAAAATTTTTATATCAAAAATTTTCTATACAAAATTTTTATATTATATTTTTGATAAAAAATTTTTATATAGAAAATTTTTTTATCAACAATTTTCTATAGAATATTTTTTATCAAAATTTTTTTATCAAAAATTTTTTTATAGAAAATTTTTTATCAAAAAATTTTCTATAAAATATTTTTTTATCAAAATTTTTTTATCAAAAATTTTTCAATGGAAAATTTTTTTATCAAAAATTTTTCTATAGAGAATTTTTTTATAAAAAAATTTTCTATAAAAAAATTTTGATAAAAAATATTCTATAGGAAATTGTTGATAAAAAAATTTTCTATATAAAAATTTTTTATCAAAAATTTTTCTATACAAAATTTTTTTTAATCAAAAATATCTAAAAAATTTCAAAATCTAAAATTGTTTAATATTAGAATTTATTTTTGTTTTGAAAAATATTCCCAATATTTGCAAAAATATTCCCAATGTTTACAAAAATAATGGTGTCGTGGCAACAATGTTCGAGATTATATTTCTTTGTTCTCTCGTACCATGTATTTTGTTGCTATAAATTGGATTTTGATCTGTTTCTCGCCTATTTTGTTTTTGTCTTTTCTTTAATAAAGCGGCACCAACCAACTCTCTTAACATCCAAATTCCAACTGAATGATTTTAATACTTAGTTTCACGAGTTTCATTAATGATCGTGGTATTTACGAAAATTAAAAAAATTCATCGGCTGCTGGTATGGGCTACAGGGGATTTAAACAACTTATTCGTAATTGGTTTTATATAGAAAAGTAGGCGACATCCTTGGTTTTATTTCGAAAAGTATAAAAGTAGACTTCCTTGGTTTTCTATAGAGAAGTAGACGGCAGCCTCGTTTTTCTATAAAAATGTAGGCGACAGCCTTGGTTTTATATAGAAAAGTAAGTGTTAGCTTTAACATGAGACGACTAACAAAATTTCCTTCAGATTTTTTTTTTTTAATTTCCAAATAATTTTTTGAAAATTTTACTAGACCAACATTAACAACAAAGCAAAGTCCCCAGTCCTGCAAAAAAGCATCTAGAGACTTTTCAGTCTGCATTTGATGTGGAACACTCGTATTATCATCATCATCATTGTCAGCATTCAACAACTCTATTGCATTCCATACATTTTAATAAAAGTCTAATTGAAAAAATATTATTCCATCCATTTTTTCATTAATGTTGATCAAACTAATGATGACGACGACGATGATGATTTTTATATGAATAACAAGAAAAAAAAACTCAAATAAACAAATAAATAAAAGTTAGAAGGGTTTTCAAAACTGTTTCAAATATTGTATAAATATTTTTCTCTCGTTTTGAATACTTCTACAATATTTTTTTTATACCACGACCGACACTCAGAATTCAAATTGTAGATGATTATGAAAATGTATGAGTTTGATTGTTTAAGTAGTTTAGTTTTTTTTTTTTTTGTATACGTCTATTTTTTATTGAGTTCAATTAATTAATTGTTTTTGTGCGGCAATAAATATTTATATAAAAAAAAATATTTTAATATTTGTTTATTTTAATGTACAGTTTTACTATTCCTCTCGCTTTTTTCAAAAACTTTATCAATGAATCTAATCAAATCATTTTATATATTTGTTACAAAAAAACGAAAACATTCAATTGAATTTTAAATGATTATTTAATTAATGAATTTCTTTTTCGTTCTTCTTTCTATTGCAGATTAAAATATCTTAAAACTGAAAATTATGATGATGATAATGATAATGGGGTAAGTTTTAAACATTAATTTGAAAATTTTTCAAAAATCTGTAAGAATTTTTTTTTGTCCTCTCATGTAGATACAAAATTTAAGCTAACGCTTACTTTTCTAAAGAAAACCAAGGCTGTCGACCACTTTTCTAAAGAAAAGTGTTCAGTTTTCTAAAGAAAACCAAGGCTGTCGCCTACTTTTCTAAAGAAAACCCAGGCTGTCGCTTACTTTTCCAAATAAAACCAACCCTGTCGCCTACTTTTCTATAGAAAAACAAGACTGTCGCCTACTATTCTAAAGAAAACCAGGATGTAGCCTACTATTCTAAAGAAAACCAAGGCTGTATTCTACTTTTCTAAAGAAAACCAAGGCTGTCGCTTACTTTTCTAAAGAAAACCAGGGCTGTCGCCTACTATTCTAAAGAAAATCAAGGCTATCGCCTACTTTTCTAAAGAAAACCAAGGCTGTCGCCTACTTTTCTAAAGAAAACTTTTCTAAAGAAAACCAGGGCTGTCGCCTACTATTCTAAAGAAAACCAAGGCTGTCACCTACTTTTCTAAAGAAAATCAAGGCTATCGCCTACTATTCTAAAGAAAACCAAGGATGTCGCCTACTATTCTAAAGAAAACCAAGGCTGTAGCCTACTTTTCTAAAGAAAACCAAGGCTGTCGCCTACTATTCTAAAGAAAACCAAGGCTGTCGCCTACTTTTCTAAAGAAAACCCAGGCTGTCGCTTACTTTTCCAAATAAAACCAAGGCTGTCGCCTACTTTTCTATAGAAAAACAAGACTGTCGCCTACTATTCTAAAGAAAACCAAGGATGTCGCCTACTATTCTAAAGAAAACCAAGGCTGTAGCCTACTTTTCTAAAGAAAACCAAGGCTGTCGCCTACTATTCTAAAGAAAACCAAGGCTGTCGCCTACTTTTTCTAAAGAAAACCAAGGCTGTCGCCTACTTTTCTAAAGAAAACCAAGGCTGTCGCCTACTTTTCTAAAGAAAACCAGGGCTGTCGGCTACTATTTTTAAGAAAACCAAGGCTGTCGCCTACTCTTCTAAAGAAAACCAATACTGTTGCCCACTTTTCTAAAGAAAACCAAGGCTGTCGCCTACTTTTCTAAAGAAAACCAAGGCTGTCACCTACTTTTCTAAAGAAAATCAAGGCTATCGCCTACTTTTCTAAAGAAAACCAAGGCTGTCGCCTTCTTTTCTTAAGAAAACCAAAGCTGTAGCCTACTTTTCCATAGAAAACTAGGACTGTCACCTACTTTTCTATAGAAAACTAGGGCTGTCGCCTACTTTTCTATAAAAAACTAGGGCTGTCGCCTACTTTTCTATAGAAAACTAGGGCTGTCGCCTACTTTTCTATAGAAAACTAGGGCTGTCGCCTACTTTTCTATAGAAAACTAGGGCTGTCGCCTACTTTTCTATAGAAAACTAGGGCTGTCGCCTACTTTTCTATAGAAAACTAGGGCTGTCGCCTACTTTTCTATAGAAAACTAGGGCTGTCGCCTACTTTTCTATAGAAAACTAGGGCTGTCGCCTACTTTTCTATAGAAAACTAGGGCTGTCGCCTACTTTTCTATAGAAAACTAGGGCTGTCGCCTACTTTTCTATAGAAAACTAGGGCTGTCGCCTACTTTTCTATAGAAAACTAGGGCTGTCGCCTACTTTTCTATAGAAAACTAGGGCTGTCGCCTACTTTTCTATAGAAAACTAGGGCTGTCGCCTACTTTTCTATAGAAAACTAGGGCTGTCGCCTACTTTTCTATAGAAAACTAGGGCTGTCGCCTACTTTTCTATAGAAAACTAGGGCTGTCGCCTAATTTTCTATAGAAAACTAGGGTTGTCGCCTACTTTTCTATAGAAAACTAGGGCTGTCGCCTACTTTTCTATAGAAAACTAGGGCTGTCGCCTACTTTTCTATAGAAAACTAGGGCTGTCGCCTACTTTTCTATAGAAAATTAGGGCTGTCGCCTACTTTTCTATAGAAAACTAGGGCTGTCGCCTACTTTTCTATAGAAAACTAGGGCTGTCGCCTACTTTTCTATAGAAAACTAGGGCTGTCGCCTACTTTTCTATAGAAAACTAGGGCTGTCGCCTACTTTTCTATAGAAAACTAGGGCTGTCGCCTACTTTTCTATAGAAAACTAGGGCTGTCGCCTACTTTTCTATAGAAAACTAGGGCTGTCGCCTACTTTTCTATAGAAAACTAGGGCTGTCGCCTACTTTTCTATAGAAAACTAGGGCTGTCGCCTACTTTTCTATAGAAAACTAGGGCTGTCGCCTACTTTTCTATAGAAAACTAGGGCTGTCGCCTACTTTTCTATAGAAAACTAGGGCTGTCGCCTACTTTTCTATAGAAAACTAGGGCTGTCGCCTACTTTTCTATAGAAAACTAGGGCTGTCGCCTACTTTTCTATAGAAAACTAGGGCTGTCGCCTACTTTTCTATAGAAAACTAGGGCTGTCGCTTACTTTTCTATAGAAAACTAGGGCTGTCGCCTACTTTTCTATAGAAAACTAGGGCTGTCGCCTACTTTTCTATAGAAAACTAGGGCTGTCGCCTACTTTTTTATAGAAAACTAGGGCTGTCGCCTACTTTTCTATAGAAAACTAGGGCTGTCGCCTACTTTTCTATAGAAAACTAGGGCTGTCGCCTACTTTTCTATAGAAAACTAGGGCTGTCGCCTACTTTTCTATAGAAAACTAGGGCTGTCGCCTACTTTTCTATAGAAAACTAGGGCTGTCGCCTACTTTTCTATAGAAAACTAGGGCTGTCGCCTACTTTTCTATAGAAAACTAGGGCTGTCGCCTACTTTTCTATAGAAAACTAGGGCTGTCGCCTACTTTTCTATAGAAAACTAGGGCTGTCGCCTACTTTTCTATAGAAAACTAGGGCTGTCGCCTACTTTTCTATAGAAAACTAGGGCTGTCGCCTACTTTTCTATAGAAAACTAGGGCTGTCGCCTACTTTTTTATAGAAAACTAGGGCTGTCGCCTACTTTTCTATAGAAAACTGGGGCTTTCGCCTACTTTTCTATAGAAAACTGGGGCTTTCGCCTACTTTTCTATAGAAAAATGGGGCTTTCGCCTACTTTTCTATAGAAAACTGGGGCTTTCGCCTACTTTTCTATAGAAAACTGGGGCTTTCGCCTACTTTTCTATAGAAAATTGGGGCTTTCGCCTACTTTTCTATAGAAAATTGGGGCTTTCGCCTACTTTTCTATAGAAAACCGAGCCTGTCAATTACATTTCTTGAGGAACGTAGGCAATATTTAAGAACTAGGGAATTTTAAACTGCAATGACATTATCGCGAATGAGGAGGGAAGTACAGCGACAACAAGAAGCAACAAGCAAATAACAATAATTACATTTACGATAAGACGGATGTACCCCAAAAAGAAGCGCCAACAAACAATTATACTCATGCTCATAGTCAAGCAAAATCCATTTAGTGGCAAAGACAAC
The DNA here is from genome assembly GCA_933228675.1 of Stomorhina lunata. Taxonomy (NCBI): domain Eukaryota; kingdom Metazoa; phylum Arthropoda; class Insecta; order Diptera; family Rhiniidae; genus Stomorhina; species Stomorhina lunata. The sequence continues at coordinate 31,306,436 of OW121744.1, read as the reverse complement.
AAAGAACTTTATTCAAATATTTAAGTACAAGTATAAGAAGTAAGAAAGTATAGTCGGTCAAGGTCGACTATTTCTTATACTACTGCACATTGGGGGGAGAATGAAAATATTATAGAAATAAATCTGTAATATCTTAATGGCTACAACATTTGAGCTCCCCATTATGAAACTGAAAACCTCTGTCTGTTTTAAAGGTGTCAGTCTTTGTTTTCTAAGGAGAAGTAGGCGAAAGTCTTGAATTTCTATAGAAAAGTAGGCGTCAGTCTGGTTTTCTATAGAAAAGTAGGCGTCAGTCTGGTTTTCTATAGAAAAGTAGGCGTCAGTCTGGTTTTCTATAGAAAAGTAGGCATCAGTCTGGTTTTCTATAGAAAAATAGGCGTCAGTCTGGTTTTCTATAGAAAAGTAGGCTTCAATCTGGTTTTCTATAGAAAAGTAGGAATCAGTCTGGTTTTCTATAGAAAAGTGGGCGTCAGTCTGGTTTCCTTTAGAAAAGTAGGCGTCAATCTGGTTTTCTATAGAAAAGTAAATGCCAATATGGTTTTCTGTAGAAAAGTAGGCGTCAGTCTGGTTTTCTATAGAAAAGTAGGCGTCAATCTGCTTTTCTTTAGCAAAGTAGGCGTCAGTCTATTTTTCTATAGAAAAGTAGGCGTCAGTCTGGTTTTCTGTAGAAAAGTAGACGTCAATCTGGTTTTCTTTAGAAAAGTAGGCGTCAATCTGGTTTTCTATAGAAAAGTAAATGCCTGTATGGTTTTCTATAGAAAAGTAGGCGTCAGTCTGGTTTTCTATAGAAAAGTAGGCGTCAATCTGCTTTTCTTTAGCAAAGTAGGTGTCAGTCTGTTTTTCTATAGAAAAGTAGGCGTCAGTCTGGTTTTCTGTAGAAAAGTAGACGTCACTCTGGTTTTCTTTAGAAAAGTAGGCGTCAATCTGGTTTTCTTTAGAAAAGTAGGCGTCAATCTGGTTTTCTATAGAAATGTAGGCGTCAATCTGCTTTTCTTTAGCAAAGCAGTCTGTTTTTCTATAGAAAAGTAGGCGTCAGTCTGGGTTTCTGTAGAAAAGTAGACGTCAATCTGGTTTTCTTTAGAAAAGTAGGCGTCAGTCTGGTTTTCTATAGAAACGTAGGCGTCGGTCTGGTTTTATATTTACGTCATTCCGTGTTGCAAACATTAGCTGTTACTAAATGTACTTCATTAGCATAGGGTGCAAACACACATATCTGTGGCGTTGCAGGCATCTGGAAATATACACTTGGACAGCGCTGTTGGCAGCCTTATAACGGCGTTTATTTAAACTGTGATAACGTTAAATATGTTTGCGTTTGTTTACGACTGACTCTTCTCACTCTCTCTCTCTCTCTCTCTCTGATGAGCACAAACGTATCGTGTGTGTCTATTTGTGTGCCTTTGGTTGTTTGTATAAATTGTTCAATGTGTTTTAAATTTTGTGTGTTTTTTTATGGTTTGTATATGTTTTTCCATAAACATGTCGTAACATGTGTGTGTCAGGCATAAACATATAAAAACTGCACAAAAATTTACAATTGTGCGTAGTTTTTACACAAATGATATTTTTTTGAAAGCGGAAGATAAGTTTTTGAGACCGAACAGAAAAAAAAATCCACAGAAAAAAACACTCATGACTTATGTGTGTGTGTACATGTGTTTTTGTATAATTTCCCCATATTTTCTGTTAAAACCTCGCAGTCATATCAATGAGAGCTTCCAATTGAATTCTTACTATTCTTTCCTCCTTCATTTAGTCGAGTGCTCGAGTGTGTTATTTTTGCTTAAACAAAAAAAATATTCACTTAATGGTGAATTTCATCCATAATTTTAACACACACACAAACACTCTCATCTTTACAAACACAAGCAGAAAAACGGTATTTCCTCCCAGTGTGTGCGTAACAGCATATGAAAGCTGAGAAAAAAAAGCGAACGTCAGAGGAATTCTTTGTGATAAAGACAAGGCAGCAGAAACAAAAAAAAAAAAAAAAAACTGCGAAAATTTTTCATATGACAATTGAAAATATTTGGGACAGTCAGTCTAATGGAAACCTTCGAGGCAAGAGGATGTATCGGGTTCAAAGAAATACAACAAAAAAAAAAACAAGAAATTCTAAAAGAAAAACTGAATAATAATAACTCGTAAAAAAATAAAAGTGATAGTGTGCTCCAGTTACAGTGATAATAATGATGATGATGTGATGTTTGGTGATGACGTTACAAATTAAAATTAATTTAATTTTTTTTTTAACCATAAGGAAAAATTTGTACCTACAACAAAATAATTTAGAAAGGATTAACACGTGTTTAATTTTAATGCTTTACATTGAAACCCCTAAAGATGAACAAATACTCTCACAAATTCTTAATAAAGTGAATCATACGCCTTATTAAAAAAATTCCAGCTGGAGGAAAAATTAAAGATAACAAAAACCAGAATACAATATGTTTTAACCCTTTAAAGGACCCCAAAAAATATATAAATAAAAAAACTTTTAGATTTATTTAAAAATAATGGAGATTCAACAAAAAAAGACCAAGATTTTTTCAACAAAATAAAAAAAATCTCAGTTTTGAGCAGCAAAAGGCAGTAAAGAATCTGGTAAACAAATCCTATTCCCATTTATTAACTTTTGCAACATTAGGGCCTAAGAACCCTTTGACGTTAAATTTGTTATAAAAATATATGTAAAGAAAACAAGTAAGAAAGTGCAATAGTCGGTCAAGACCGACCATACGATACCCTTCACCACCCTTCACCTGTATAAAGACAAATTTTTGCAAAATTTTGCCATAATGCAAATATTTTCTCAAAACTTATATATTTATGCGGTTTTGTCATTTGGACCTATATAAGAGCTAGGGTCAAATGTGGACCGATTATCTCGAAATTTGGCAAATTGTTTACACTTGCTACAAAAATTATGTGTGCAAAAAATTAACTAAAATTTTGCATTATCTTCAGATTTACGAGCGTCTTAGTGATTTTTATCTCATTTAGTGAATTTTGACAGAAGAGTTTGTATGGGAGCTATGGTCAAATGTTGACCGATTTCAACGAAATTTGGTACAGTGATTTATGTTTATATAAAAAGTATTTGTTTAAAATTTAATGAAAACATATTAATATTTGTGGCCAATATATCAATTCCGGGAAGTGGGACCTATGGGAGGTACCATAAATAATGCACTGATTTCAATAGCCATGATCTCATTATCAAAAAATTATCTGTGACGAATTTCATCAAATTATCTTTAGAATTGCGATCTGTAGTTTGATTACAAAGCCGTCCAGACGGACGGACGGACTGACATCGCTAAATCGACTCAGAAAGTGATTGTAAGACTATTGGTATACTAAAAGGTGGGTCTAAGACAAATATTTCCATTCGTTACATACATCAGCACAAACTTATAATATCCTTTCCACCTATGGTGGCGAAGGGAATAAAAATCTCAGTTTTCAGCAGCAAAAGGCAGTAAAGAATCCGGTAAACTAATCCTATTCCCATTTATTTACTTTTGCGTCATTGTTCTCAGGCCCTTTGACGTTAAATTTGCTATTGAAAATATATTTAAAGAAAAAAAGTAAATTTTTTTAATGGGATATCAGACTACACAGTATAATTTATTAAATTACAAAAAATCATAAAAATATAATGGTTTTTGTATGAGTTATATTGATTTATATATCGAGTAAATGTTTAAAAATGCGAGTGTTAAAAAAAGACAATTTTCACAAAAATAATTTCGTTCACCTAAATCTTCTACATCTCACAAAAGTGAGATAGTTGCGACTCAGAATTATTATAATCACAGAGTCCCAATTCTACATAAGCTTCTAGATCAGATACACCAATGGCAGTCACTTGAAAAGTACTATCATTTTTAATAGAAACATAATTAAGCATTTGAAATAATTTTAAAATATCTAAGCAATCGAGCTTAGCACAACTGCTATAAGTACAAAGGGTGATAGGAATATAGAAATTATGTCCATCGATGCATTAGAGGTTTTAGATATAACTATAGACTGGGTCACATATACTGAATGTACCTCCAAAGCTGTTTGATTGTGGATATAATAGCTAACTCTTCCCTTTTAAGTTGTTTCTATAGAAAACTCTTCCCATTGAATTTTTTCTATGGAAAACTCTTTCCATTGAAGTTTTTTCTTTAGAAAACTCTCCCCATTGGAGTTTTTTCTTTAGGAAACTCTTTCCATTGAAGTTTTTTCTTTACAAAACTCTTCCCATTGAAGTTTTTTTCTTTAGAAAACTCTTCCCATTGAAGTTTTTTCTTTAGGAAATTCTTTCCATTTAAGTTTTTTCTATAGAAAACTCTTCCCATTAAAGTTTTTCTATAGAAAACTCTTCCTATTGAAGTTTTTTCTAAACAAAACTCTTCCTATTGAAGTTTTTTCTATAGAAAGCTCTTCAAATTGAAGTTTTTTTATAGAAAGCTCTTCCTATTAAAGTTTTTTGAAGTTTTTTCTGTAGAAAACTCTTCCCATTGAAGTTTTTTCTAAAGAAAACTCTTCCTATTGAAGTTTTTTCTATAGAAAACTATTACTATTGAAGTTTCTTCTAAAGAAAACTCTTCCTATAGAAAACTCTTTATATAGATCTATTTTGTTTTTTAAAAACATTTTTGTCTTTCTTTGCCCTTTAGGGGTTAAAAATATATCTCCAATAGGTATTCATGCATTTTAGAAAAACAGCGCGCAATTTGTTCTGCATCCCTTTTAGATGAATTTATTCAGTCTCAAAACGAAATCTGTTGGAAATTATTATTGTCGTAAATACAATAAAAATAAAAATTCAAACTAAAAACTTTAAAATAAAGTTGAAAACTGCTAACGTTTGCGGTTTCTTTTAAGATAAAACAACTTTTTCAAACTTTTGTTGCTATTAACGAAGAAAATATTTAACTTTAAAGAATTTATAAGGTTTTTAATTTCATTTAATTTTTTTTCTTTTCAAAATTGTATAACATAAAGAATATTAAATTTTTAACAAGTATGTACTTGTACAAAAAAATTAAAAAAAAATAAGTATGAAAGTGTTATAGTCGATCAAGCCCGACTAGTTGATACCCTTCAACGTTATGATTAAATATCAATATCCTCCTATTGAAGTTTTTTTTTCCATAGAAAACTCTTCCTAATGAAGTTTTTTCCATAGAAAATTCTTCCCATTGAAGTTTTTTCTGTAGGAAACTCGTCCCATTGAAGTTTTTTCTATAGAAAACTCTTCCCATTTAAGTTTTTTCTATAGAAAACTCTTCCCATTGAAGTTTTTTCTGTAGAAAACTCTTCCCATTAAAGTTTTTTCTATAGAAAACTCTTACCATTGAAGTTTTTTCTATAGGAAACTCTTCCCATTGAAGTCTTTTCTATAAAAAACTCTTCCCATTGAAGTTTTTTCTATAGAAAACTCCTCCCATTGAAGTTTTTTCTATAGAAAAATCTTCCTATTAAAGTTTTTTCTATAGAAAACTCTTCCCATTAAGGTTTTTTTTCTATAGAAAACTTTTCCCATTGAAGTTTTTTCTATAGAAAACTCTTCCCATTGAAGTTTTTTCTGTAGGAAACTCGTCCCATTGAAGTTTTTTCTATAGAAAACTCTTCCCATTTAAGTTTTTTCTATAGAAAACTCTTCCCATTGAAGTTTTTTCTGTAGAAAACTCTTCCCATTAAAGTTTTTTCTATAGAAAACTCTTACCATTGAAGTTTTTTCTATAGGAAACTCTTCCCATTGAAGTCTTTTCTATAAAAAACTCTTCCCATTGAAGTTTTTTCTATAGAAAACTCCTCCCATTGAAGTTTTTTCTATAGAAAAATCTTCCTATTAAAGTTTTTTCTATAGAAAACTCTTCCCATTAAGGTTTTTTTTCTATAGAAAACTTTTCCCATTGAAGTTTTTTCTATAGAAAACTCTTCCCATTGAAGTTTTTTCTATAGAAAACTCTTCCCGTTGAAGTTGTTTTGTATAGAAAACTCTTTCCATTGAAGTTTTTTCTATAGAAAACTCTTCCCTTTTAAGTTTTTTCTATAGAAAAGTCTTCCCATTGAAGTTTTTTCTATAGAAAACTCTTCCCATTAAAGTTTTTTCTATAGAAAACTTTTCCCATTGAAGTCTTTTCTGTAGAAAACTCTTCTCGTTGAAGTTTTTTCTATAGAAAACTCTTCCCATTGAAGTTTTTTATATAGAAAACTCTTTCCATTGAAGTTTTTTCTATAGAAAACTTTTCCCATTGAAGTTTGTTCTATAGAAAACTCTTCCCATTTAAGTCTTTTCTATAGAAGGCTCTTCCAATTGACGTTTTTTCTGTAGAAAACTCTTCCCATTGAAGTTTTTTCTATAGCAAACTCTTCCCATTGAAGTTTTTTCTATAGAAAACTCTTCCCATTGAAGTTTTTTCTATAGCAAACTCTTCCCATTAAAGTTTTTTTTTATAGAAAATTCTTCCCATTGAAGTTTTTTTATAGAAAACTCTTCCCATTAAAGGTTTTTTCTACAGAAAACTCTTCGCATTGAAGTTTTTTCTATAGAAAACTCTTTCCATTGATGCTTTTTCTATGGAAAACTCTTCCTATTGAAGTTTTTTCTATAGAAAACTCTTCCCATTGAAGTTTTTTTTATAGAAAACTCTTCCCATTAAAGTTTTTTCTATAAAAAGTGATTTTTGAGAGTAGGTCTTGTATGCGAGTCATATTTAATTATAGGCCGATTCCAAAAAATATTTTAAGGTGGTCTTGGGTGAAAGGTATGTGTGTATTACTGTTTCCATATGTTAGTAACATCAGCCTGAATTTTGTATACCCCCTTTATCTATGATGATGAAGGTTATAACTATTGGGTAGGAGACTTTATCTCTTCCTTCAAATATAAAGCCTTTTTTCTTCAAATGTAAAGCAAACTAAAAAATGTTATCTCTTACATTTCAAATTCTACGAAAATTATCAATTTGTAATATTTATTTTTTTTTTTCGTTTTGTTTATTTATTTAAAAAGTAAAAAATCTAGTAGTACCCACCCATTGCGGTAATAACGCTTCATGTGTAATTTGTGGCTTTATATATATATATATATAAACTGATAACACAGTTTTAAAACATTCTAAAATTTGTATTTTGATTCTGTTAGTTTTCTTTTCCTTTGTGGTTTTACTTGGGCAGTTTTAAACTTAACCTTATTTTTTTGTTATCACTTAAATAAATTTACTTATCTCATTCTTTAGAAATTTTCATTCTTTAGAAGTTTTCATAGAACTCTTAAGAAGTTTTTATAAAGAATTTTTTGAATTATTAAATTTGCGGTTTTTTGCTTATAACAAAGGAATTTAACATAAATTATGATTTATTTAATGATTGCCATTTAATCTAAATATGTAACAATAATTTTTTGAAACATATTTTGTAATTTGAATGTTTAATTTATAGGAATTTAAGTTATTTGGATTTTTTTTGCTTATAAGTTTTTTTTATATTAAATACTTTATCAGTATTTAAATTGATTTCAATTAATTTAATTGATTTGTATGATATGAGTAAAACTAATTGACTGATTGTATGTAGTACCAACAAAAAAAAAGCAATTATCGCTTAAGTGTTAATAATTCTTAAAATAAACACAGACAAATTAAATGGCTTTAAATTGTTTTGGAAATTAAATATTTTAAAAATTTTAATTGAATTTAAAGAAAGTTCGTTTCAATAAAAAACTTTTACAGAAGTGTATAGCACTATCATCCCAATTTATTACAATTATTTATAAGGCTCATCATAAGGCTCATTCATAAGGCTCATTATTTATTATCCCCACAAATCTATAAAGATAAAAACCACGCATTATATCTTATTTGTCAGACATACTAAATACGAATTATATTGTCTTTGCAAAAGATCTTTTAATATTTTCCCCTACACAATTGTTATCCAAAACTAGTAAGAAAGTTCTTTAGTTGGTCAAGATCGACTCTATGATACCAGGTCAACTGATGGTCTGATATGGGAACGAGATCGAAATTTTCATAGAAAGGTCTTCCTATAAAAGATTTTTCTATAGAAAACTCTTCCCATAGAAGATTTTTCTATATAAAACTCTTCCCATAGAAAAGTTTTCTATAGAAAACTCTTCCCATTAAAGATTTTTCTATAGAAAGCTTTTCCCGTAGAAGATTTTTCTATAGGAAACTCTTCCCCTAAAAGATTTTTCAATAGAAAACTCTTTTTATACAGGATTTTTCTATAGAAAACTCTTCCCTTAGAAGATCTTTCTATAGACAACTCTCCCCATAGACTATTTTTCTATAGAAAACTCTTCCCATAGAAGAGTTTTCTATAGAAAACTCTTCCCATAGATGATTTTTCTATAGAAAACTCTTCCCATAGAAGATTTTTCTATAGAAAGCTCTTCCAATAGAAGATTTTTATATACAAAACTCTTCCCATAGAAGATTTTTCTATAGAAAACTCTTCCCATAGAAGATTTTTCTATAGGAAACTCTTCCCATTAAATATTTTTCTATAGAAAACTATTCCCATAGAAGTTTTTTCTACAGAAAACTCTCCCCATTGAAGTTTTTTCTATAGAAAGCTCTTCCTATTGAAGATTTTTCTTAACATTGAAGTTCTTTCTATAAAAAACTCTTCCTATAGAAGATTTTTCTATGGAAAACTGTTCCCATAGAAGATTTTCTTATGGAAAACTCTTCTTATAGAAGATTTTTCTATAGAAAACTCTTCCTATAGAAGATGTTTCTATAGAAACTCTTCCTATAGAAGATTTTTCTATAGAAAACTCTTCCCAAAGAAGATTTTTCTATAGAAAGCTCTTCCCATAGACGATTTCTCTATAGAAAACTCTTCCTATAGAAAATTTTTTGTATAGAAAACTCTTTCCGTAGAAGATTTTTCTATAGAAAACTCTTCCCGTATAATATTTTGTTATAGAAAACTCCTCCCATACAAGATTTTTTCATACAAATCTTTTCTCATGGAAGATTTTTCTATAGAAAACTCTTCCCATAGAAGATTTTTCTATAGAAAACTCTTCCCATAGAAGATTTTTCTATAGAAAACTCTTCCCATAGAAGACTTTTCTATAGAAAACTCTTCCCTTAGAAGATCTTTCTATAGACAACTCTCCCCATAGACTATTTTTCTATAGAAAACTCTTCCCATAGAAGATTTTTCTATAGAAAACTCTTCCCATAGAAGAGTTTTCTATAGAAAACTCTTCCCATAGATGATTTTTCTATAGAAAACTCTTCCCATAGAAGATTTTTCTATAGAAAACTATTCCCGTAGAAGTTTTTTCTACAGAAAACTCTCCCCATTGAAGTTTTTTCTATAGAAAGCTCTTCCTATTGAAGATTTTTCTTAACATTGAAGTTCTTTCTATAGAAAACTCTTCCTATAGAAGATTTTTCTATGGAAAACTCTTCCCATAGAAGATTTTCTTATGGAAAACTCTTCCTATAGAAGATTTTTCTATAGAAAACTCTTCCTATAGAAGATGTTTCTATAGAAACTCTTCCTATAGAAGATTTTTCTATAGAAAACTCTTCCTAAAGAAGATTTTTCTATAGAAAGCTCTTCCCATAGAAGATTTCTCTATAGAAAACTCTTCCTATAGAAAATTTTTTGTATAGAAAACTCTTCCCGTAGAAGATTTTTCTATAGAAAACTCTTCCCGTATAATATTTTGTTATAGAAAACTCCTCCCATACAAGATTTTTTCATACAAATCTTTTCTCATGGAAGATTTTTCTATAGAAAACTCTCCCCATAGAAGATTTTTCTATTAAAAACTCTTCCCATAGAAGATTTTTCTATAGAAAACTCTTCCCATAGAAGACTTTTCTATAGAAAACTCTTCCAATAGAAGATTTTTCTATAGAAAACTCTTCCCATAGAAGATTTTTCTATAGAAAACTCTTCCCTTAGAAGATCTTTCTATAGACAACTCTCCCCATAGACTATTTTTCTATAGAAAACTCTTCCCATAGAAGAGTTTTCTATAGAAAACTCTTCCCATAGAAGAGTTTTCTATAGAAAACTCTTCCCATAGATGATTTTTCTATAGAAAACTCTTCCCATAGAAGATTTTTCTATAGAAAGCTCTTCCAATAGAAGATTTTTATATACAAAACTCTTCCCATAGAAGATTTTTCTATAGACAACTCTTCCCATAGAAGATTTTTCTATAGGAAACTCTTCCCATTAAATATTTTTCTATAGAAAACTATTCCCGTAGAAGTTTTTTCTACAGAAAACTCTCCCCATTGAAGTTTTTTCTATAGAAAGCTCTTCCTATTGAAGATTTTTCTTAACATTGAAGTTCTTTCTATAGAAAACTCTTCCTATAGAAGATTTTTCTATGGAAAACTCTTCCCATAGAAGATTTTCTTATGGAAAACTCTTCCTATAGAAGATTTTTCTATAGAAAACTCTTCCTATAGAAGATGTTTCTATAGAAACTCTTCCTATAGAAGATTTTTCTATAGAAAACTCTTCCTAAAGAAGATTTTTCTATAGAAAGCTCTTCCCATAGAAGATTTCTCTATAGAAAACTCTTCCTATAGAAAATTTTTTGTATAGAAAACTCTTCCCGTAGAAGATTTTTCTATAGAAAACTCTTCCCGTATAATATTTTGTTATAGAAAACTCCTCCCATACAAGATTTTTTCATACAAATCTTTTCTCATGGAAGATTTTTCTATAGAAAACTCTTCCCATAGAAAATTTTTCTATTAAAAACTCTTCCCATAGAAGATTTTTCTATAGAAAACTCTTCCCATAGAAGACTTTTCTATAGAAAACTCTTCTCATTGAAGTTTTTTCTTTAGAAAACTCTTCCCATTTAAGTTTGTTTTTATAGAAAACTCTTTCCATTGAAGTTTTTCTATAGAAAATTTTTCCCATTGAAGTTTTTCTATAGAAAATTCTTTCTATTGAAGTTTTTCTATAGAAAACTCTTCCCATTGAAGTTTTTTCTATAGAAAACTCCTCTCATTGAAGTTTTTTCTTTCGAAAACTCTTCGGCGTTGTAGTTTTTTCTATAGATAATCCTTCCCATTGAAGTTTTTTCTATAGAAAACTCTTCCTATTGAATTTTTTCTATAGAAAATTCATCCATTGAAGTTTTTCTATAGAAAATTTTTCCCATTGAAGTTTTTCTATAGAAAATTCATCCTATTAAATTTTTTTCTATAGAAAGCTCTTCCTATTAAGGTTCTTTCTACAGAAAACTCTTCCCATTGAAGATTTTTCTATAGAAAAGTCTTTCTATTTTTCTTATAGAAAATTCTTCCCATTGAATTTTTTGTCACAGAAAATTTAAGTTTTTTTTTTATTGAAGTTTTTCTTACAAAAAACTTTTTCAGTGAAGTTTTTTCTATAGAAAATTCTTCATGTTTGAAGTCTTTTCTATAGGGGACTCTTCCCATTGAATATTTTTTAGAAAACTCTTCCCATTGAAGATTTTCCTTTAAGTTTTGTTAATAGAAAGCTCTTCCCATTAAAGATTTGTAGTTTTTGATTACAAACAAAAATCAAAAATTTTGAAATATATTTTAATAGAAACTTCCTCTATTTCCCTTAAATGGTCATCTAACGGCTTTTATAACTTAAGCATGAAAATTAATAAACATTTATAATTTATCACTTTTTAAATAACTAAACCTTAATAATAACTTTATATAAGTGAACATTTTTTTTGTTTGTAATAAATAAATTTCATTTATTTTATTTACATGTTTAAAAGGGAAACAGGAAGTACACAGTTAGTCATTCAAATTTTCGAATTCATATTTATCTGGGTTCTTTGAGTGCAACTAAGTATAATTATTGCCTCTACTTATAATGCTCGTACTATGGTTGGACCCCACATATTAGGAAGTATAAATTTAGTACTAAAACTCCAACAACAACAACAAAAAACAGCAACAAATGAAAATCACAGACATTGGACTGATCGCACGTTAAACGAATGTACTTTAGTACTTGCGGTATAAAAGTACTTAAAATGTATGTAGAATCACGTACCAAAAGTGACATTATTTAGTTGTTTCACACAAATTGTGTGTAAAAAATAAAGAAAAATTCTGTTGCTTAGTTTGGATTACGAATGACTTTAATAGTGTCCAAAGTGTAAATAAATTTAATTTGAATATTATAGTACAAAATCAATTATTCATTATTTTTGATATATTTTCAATGGGTTTAATGTTCTTCTTTAAATGGTAAATTTTTTTTATATTTATATATAAAAAAAAACAACTACAACTAGAAAACTCTACCCAATGAACATTTTCTTAAAGAAAATTTTGCAAATAATCATTTGGTTTAGAAATTTTTCTATAGAAAAATATTTCTATCGAAAATTTTTCTATAGAAAAATATTTCTATCGAAAATTTTTCTATAGAAAAATATTTCTATCGAAAATTTTTCTATAGAAAAATATTTCTATCGAAAATTTTTCTATAGAAAAATATTTCTATCGAAAATTTTTCTATAGAAAAATATTTCTATCGAAAATTTTTCTATAGAAAAATATTTCTATCGAAAATTTTTCTATAGAAAAATATTTCTATCGAAAATTTTTCTATAGAAAAATATTTCTATCGAAAATTTTTCTATAGAAAAATATTTCTAACGAAAATTTTTCTATAGAAAAATATTTCTAACGAAAATTTTTCTATAGAAAAAAATTTCTAACGAAAATTTTTCTATAGAAAAAAATTTCTAACGAAAATTTTTCTATAGAAAAAAATTTCTAACGAAAATTTTTCTATAGAAAAAAATTTCTAACGAAAATTTTTCTATCGCAAAAAATTTCTAACGAAAATTTTTCTATCGAAAATTTTTCTATAGCAAAATATTTCTATCGAAAATTTTTCTATAGAAAAATATTTCTATCGAAAATTTTTCTATAGAAAAATATTTCTATCGAAAATTTTTCTATAGAAAAATATTTCTATCGAAAATTTTTCTATAGAAAAATATTTCTATCGAAAATTTTTCTATAGAAAAATATTTCTATCGAAAATTTTTCTATAGAAAAATATTTCTATCGAAAATTTTTCTATAGAAAAATATTTCTATCGAAAATTTTTCTATAGAAAAATATTTCTATCGAAAATTTTTCTATAGAAAAATATTTCTATCGAAAATTTTTCTATAGAAAAATATTTCTATCGAAAATTTTTCTATAGAAAAATATTTCTATCGAAAATTTTTCTATAGAAAAATATTTCTATCGAAAATTTTTCTATAGAAAAATATTTCTATCGAAAATTTTTCTATAGAAAAATATTTCTATCGAAAATTTTTCTATAGAAAAATATTTCTATCGAAAATTTTTCTATAGAAAAATATTTCTATCGAAAATTTTTCTATAGAAAAATATTTCTATCGAAAATTTTTCTATAGAAAAATATTTCTATCGAAAATTTTTCTATAGAAAAATATTTCTATCGAAAATTTTTCTATAGAAAAATATTTCTATCGAAAATTTTTCTATAGAAAAATATTTCTATCGAAAATTTTTCTATAGAAAAATATTTCTAACGAAAATTTTTCTATAGAAAAATATTTCTAACGAAAATTTTTCTATAGAAAAAAATTTCTAACGAAAATTTTTCTATAGAAAAAAATTTCTAACGAAAATTTTTCTATAGAAAAAAATTTCTAACGAAAATTTTTCTATCGCAAAAAATTTCTAACGAAAATTTTTCTATAGAAAAAAATTTCTATCGAAAATTTTTCTATAGCAAAATATTTCTATCGAAAATTTTTCTATAGAAAAATATTTCTATCGAAAATTTTTCTATAGAAAAATATTTCTATCGAAAATTTTTCTATAGAAAAATATTTCTATCGAAAATTTTTCTATAGAAAAATATTTCTATCGAAAATTTTTCTATAGAAAAATATTTCTATCGAAAATTTTTCTATAGAAAAATATTTCTATCGAAAATTTTTCTATAGAAAAATATTTCTATCGAAAATTTTTCTATAGAAAAATATTTCTAACGAAAATTTTTCTATAGAAAAATATTTCTAACGAAAATTTTTCTATAGAAAAAAATTTCTAACGAAAATTTTTCTATAGAAAAAAATTTCTAACGAAAATTTTTCTATAGAAAAAAATTTCTAACGAAAATTTTTCTATAGAAAAAAATTTCTAACGAAAATTTTTCTATAGAAAAAAATTTCTAACGAAAATTTTTCTATAGAAAAAAATTTCTAACGAAAATTTTTCTATAGAAAAAAATTTCTAACGAAAATTTTTCTATCGCAAAAAATTTCTAACGAAAATTTTTCTATCGAAAAAAATTTCTAACGAAAATTTTTCTATCGAAAAAAATTTCTATCGAAAATTTTTCTATCGAAAAAAATTTCTAACGAAAATTTTTCTATCGAAAAAAATTTCTAACGAAAATTTTTCTATCGAAAAAAATTTCTAACGAAAATTTTTCTATCGAAAAAAATTTCTAACGAAAATTTTTCTATCGAGAAAAATTTCTAACGAAAATTTTTCTATCGAGAAAAATTTCTAACGAAAATTTTTCTATCGAAAAAAATTTCTAACGAAAATTTTTCTATAGAAAAATATTTCTAACGAAAATTTTTCTATAGAAAAATATTTCTATCGAAAATTTTTCTATAGAAAAATATTTCTATCGAAAATTTTTCTATAGAAAAATATTTCTATCGAAAATTTTTCTATAGCAAAATATTTCTATCGAAAATTTTTCTATAGAAAAATATTTCTATCGAAAATTTTTCTATAGAAAAATATTTCTATCGAAAATTTTTCTATAGAAAAATATTTCTATCGAAAATTTTTCTATAGAAAAATATTTCTATCGAAAATTTTTCTATAGAAAAATATTTCTATCGAAAATTTTTCTATAGAAAAATATTTCTAACAAAAATTTTTCTATGGAAAAAAATTTCTAACGAAAATTTTTCTATGGAAAAAAATTTCTAACGAAAATTTTTCTATGGAAAAAAATTTCTAACGAAAATTTTTCTATAGAAAAAAATTTCTAACGAAAATTTTTCTATCAAAAAAAATTTCTAACGAAAATTTTTCTATCGAAAAAAATTTCTAACGAAAATTTTTCTATCGAAAAAAATTTCTAACGAAAATTTTTCTATAGAAAAATATTTCTAACGAAAATTTTTCTATAGAAAAATATTTCTAACGAAAATTTTTCTATAGAAAAATATTTCTAACGAAAATTTTTCTATAGAAAAATATTTCTAACGAAAATTTTTCTATAGAAAAATATTTCTAACGAAAATTTTTCTGTAGAAAAATATTTCTATCGAAAATTTTTCTATAGAAAAATATTTCTATCGAAAATTTTTCTATAGAAAAATATTTCTATCGAAAATTTTTCTATAGAAAAATATTTCTATCGAAAATTTTTCTATAGAAAAATATTTCTATCGAAAATTTTTCTATAGAAAAATATTTCTATCGAAAATTTTTCTATAGAAAAATATTTCTATCGAAAATTTTTCTATAGAAAAATATTTCTATCGAAAATTTTTCTATAGAAAAATATTTCTATCGAAAATTTTTCTATAGAAAAATATCTCTATCGAAAATTTTTCTATAGAAAAATATTTCTATCGAAAATTTTTCTATAGAAAAATATTTCTATCGAAAATTTTTCTATAGAAAAATATTTCTATCGAAAATTTTTCTATAGAAAAATATTTCTATCGAAAATTTTTCTATAGAAAAATATTTTTATCGAAAATTTTTCTATAGAAAATTTTTTAATAGAAAAATATTTCTATCGAAAATTTTTCTATAGAAAAATATTTCTATCGAAAATTTTTCTATAGAAAAATATTTCTATCGAAAATTTTTCTATAGAAAAATATTTCTATCGAAAATTTTTCTATAGAAAAATATTTCTATCGAAAATTTTTCTATAGAAAAATATTTCTATCGAAAATTTTTCTATAGAAAAATATTTCTATCGAAAATTTTTCTATAGAAAAATATTTCTATCGAAAATTTTTCTATAGAAAAATATTTCTATCGAAAATTTTTCTATAGAAAAATATTTCTATCGAAAATTTTTCTATAGAAAAATATTTCTATCGAAAATTTTTCTATAGAAAAATATTTCTATCGAAAATTTTTCTATAGAAAAATATTTCTAACAAAAATTTTTCTATGGAAAAAAATTTCTAACGAAAATTTTTCTATGGAAAAAAATTTCTGACGAAAATTTTTCTATAGAAAAATATTTCTATCGAAAATTTTTCTATAGAAAAATATTTCTATCGAAAATTTTTCTATAGAAAAATATTTCTATCGAAAATTTTTCTATAGAAAAATATTTCTATCGAAAATTTTTCTATAGAAAAATATTTCTATCGAAAATTTTTCTATAGAAAAATATTTCTATCGAAAATTTTTCTATAGAAAAATATTTCTATCGAAAATTTTTCTATAGAAAAATATTTCTATCGAAAATTTTTCTATAGAAAAATATTTCTATCGAAAATTTTTCTATAGAAAAATATTTCTATCGAAAATTTTTCTATAGAAAAATATTTCTATCGAAAATTTTTCTATAGAAAAATATTTCTATCGAAAATTTTTCTATAGAAAAATATTTCTATCGAAAATTTTTCTATAGAAAAATATTTCTATCGAAAATTTTTCTATAGAAAAATATTTCTATCGAAAATTTTTCTATAGAAAAATATTTCTATCGAAAATTTTTCTATAGAAAAATATTTCTATCGAAAATTTTTCTATAGAAAAATATTTCTATCGAAAATTTTTCTATAGAAAAATATTTCTATCGAAAATTTTTCTATAGAAAAATATTTCTATCGAAAATTTTTCTATAGAAAAATATTTCTATCGAAAATTTTTCTATAGAAAAATATTTCTATCGAAAATTTTTCTATAGAAAAATATTTCTATCGAAAATTTTTCTATAGAAAAATATTTCTATAGAAAATTTTTCTATAGAAAAATATTTCTATCGAAAATTTTTCTATAGAAAAATATTTCTATCGAAAATTTTTCTATAGAAAAATATTTCTATTGAAAATTTTTCTATAGAAAAATATTTCTGTTGAAAATTTTTGTATAGAAAAATATTTCTATCGAAAATTTTTTTATAGAAAAATATTTTTATCGAAAATTTTTGTATAGAAAAATTTTCGATAGAAAATAGGTATCGAAATTTTTTGTATAGAAAATTTTCGCGTTATATTTACGAAAATTATAAAAAGTCTTCGGCTTCTGGTAGTATTTTAAAAATGTTTTATTTAAAAATTTTCTTGAGAAAACTCTTCTCTAAAATGTTTTCTTAAAAGAATTCATTCATTTTTTAGGTTTTTCCAGTTTAAAGTAACCGTTAAAGTCATGGTATTAAGTTTTAAAATATTTGAAAGTTTTTAAATTCTTTATTTTCTTTTTGGAGTGGTATTACTTGTAGTACTTATATTTACTTGAGGAATAAATGAATGAAGTTTTTTCTTTCTGCATTTACAAATATTTTCTTTCCATCATTTCCCTAGTGGCTGCTTGACCCAATTTACACTGCCTGCTTCTCGACACATTTACCCACCTAAAATTTATACGTTTAAATTACTCTAAACATTTTAATGTACGAGTATTTTAGGTTTTTCGTGTAAGTGTTAAAAAGGGTGTTAGTGCGATACTTTTACTCTAAGTTCTAATGTTTTTCCCTATTTTAGAGTTGGCATTTTCTTTTTTGTGTGAGTGTGTGTGTATGCCATTATGTGTAGAGTAAAGTGTCCATTTCCATTTTTAATGGTTTTCAAATAAATTTCGTTGAAATAGAAGCATGAGCACAGTGGGTGAAAGTTGCGCCATATGTCTGCATTTAAACTTTTTGTTCTACAACCATTTTTATTTCTTTTACATCGGCTGCGCACACTGGGAAAAATTACGGCATTCGATATCGATCGAAGTCTTATATATTTTCAAAACATTTATATAGCATACTTTAAGGATAATCAAAATTATTTTAAAGATGCACAGTTTATTATATTTTTTTGAAGTTATTTGCCAAAAGATGAACAATAGTGAAACAGTTTTAATTGAACTATATATTTTTAAAAATGAATCAAAATGGATACCGAATTTCAATAAACTTTTTGTACCGAAGTAACTTTGAAATTATACTTTACAATATTTTCTTAAAAGTCTGAGTTTTCAATCGATATCGAATGCGGTAATTTGGCCCTTACTATTTCTTCATACATTGAAGTGCAAAAAATAGAAGGAGTGATGCTTCCACATGCTTGTTTAGTTATTATAGATAAGAAAAATTAAACAAAAATTTGAAAACCGTCGACTCCTTGGGGTACCTGCCTTGAACCCCAATTTTTTTCACTTATTTTTTTTTCTCAATTAAAAAGTCGCAATTCTAAACAGAAGTTGATAAATTTAGGACACATGTATCAATTAATTAAAAAAAGATGTCCACTAATTTTGGTTGAAATCCGTCCACTTCTTGAGGTACTTGCCTTAGACCCCAAATTTTCTTTTTAATATATAAGCCGCAATTCTCAACAAAATTTGATGAAATTCATCACACGCCTTTAACTTGACCCAAAAAAGAGCTCTACTAGTTTTGGCTAAAATCCGTAGACTCCTAGGGGTACCTAACTGGGACTTATACTTAAATGAAATTTAATTTAAAAGTAACGCCTAAACGACTGCAACACTTTTTGCTTAAATTCTGCATAACAATTTATATGACTTTTTTCACGAAAATTTTGAAATTTGTTCTGCGAACGATTTGTTTTCGCCTTTCACGTGGTTATGGTGGGAGCATCGAGCAAAACCGATCTAACTTTGTTTTTGTCCAACGAAAAAAGAAAATGAAAAATTTTGTAGAGCTTTTTTGATTTCTCCTAAACTATAAACGAGATAAAGTTATTTTCTTCTGCTGACTTAAACTAAGGTTTTGTATCTTAATTAAATCGGCATCAAGATTAACTCCGTAAGACTATATTCAATGCATGATCTACTGAGTTTGGTGAAAAATTTCATCACTATTCTTTTTAGAACCTTAAACACATTCCAATACCTTTTTATACCCTTCACCACCATAGCTGGAATGGGTATTATAAGTTCGTGCTGATGTATGTGACGCATAGAAATATTTGTCTTAGACCCACCTTTTAGTATACCAATAGGCTTAGAATCACTTTCTGAGTCGATTTGGCGATGTCAGTCCGTCCGTCCGGCTGGACCCCCATGTAAACCATGTAATCAAAGTACAGGTCACAATTCTAAAGATAATTTGATGAAATTTGGTTCAGATAATTTTTTTGATATTGAAATTCGTCAAAATCGGTCCATTATTTACGGTACCACCCTTAGGTCCCACTTCCCGGAATTGATATTTGGCCACATATATCAAAAATCTCTAAAACGCTCATAAATCTGAAGATAATGCGAATTTTGAGTTTACTTTTTGCATACATAATTTTTGTAAAAAACTGTAATCAATTTATTAAATATCGAAATAATCGGTCCACATTTGACCCTAGTTCTCATATAAGTCCAAATGACGGAAACAGCTTAAATATATAAGTTTTGAGAAAATAAAGAAAATGGCAAAATTTATCAAATGTTTGTCTTTATACAGGAAAAAGAACACCTTTGAAGGGTATCGTATGGTCGGGCTTGACTTTCTTACTTGTTATTACATGTAATATAACTTTTTATTGAAAACGATTATTGATCCTTAATATATAGACTCTTCTCTATAGAACTGCTTCATTAGATTTTTCAAAAGCTGTGGTCAAAAAATGCCTTTTTTTGCAGCAGAAATACCATAGCGCAGTCGTCATGCTAAGCCACAGCACCTTAACGAGTGTAAGAACAAGAGTATAAAAAATAATGGAGGAGCTTTATAGTATTTTTGAATTAAACTAAAACTCGTTGGATTGTATCCCAACTATAACAACTTTTATAGCGTGATCCCTAAATTTCAGTTATTTTACATCGGCGGCGTGTTAATGCTATAGGGGACTTACCGCCGTCGTCATGCTAAGCCACAGTAACATTAATGAGTGTAAGAACAAGATTAGAAGAAAGAATGGAGAAGCTTTGCAATATATCTGAATTAATCTTGAACTCGT
Source organism: Stomorhina lunata (assembly GCA_933228675.1). Classification (NCBI taxonomy): domain Eukaryota; kingdom Metazoa; phylum Arthropoda; class Insecta; order Diptera; family Rhiniidae; genus Stomorhina; species Stomorhina lunata. The sequence continues at coordinate 31,286,260 of OW121744.1, read as the reverse complement.
TAAATAATATCCCAAATATAACAACTTTTATAGTGCGATCACTAAATTTTATTTTTTGTTTACATCGGCGCAGTGTTAGTGCTATAGAGCTTACCATCGTCGTCAGCTAAGCCACTTTGTAGATCTTTGAATTAAACTTAAACTCGTTAATATTATATCCCAACTATAACAACTTTAATAGCGTGATCTCTAGATTTTATTTCTTTTACATCGGCGGCGTGTTAATGATATATTAGAGTGTAAAAGCTAGAGTTGAAGAAAGAATGGAGAAGCTTTGCAGTATCTCTGAATTAATCTTGAACTTGCTGCGATAATTATACTAAAAGCGTGTTAACTAGTAACAAAGACAATGTTTTCGTTCTATCAAATGCAAAATTAAAGTTGATATCAAGCAAGTAAGAAAGTGCTATAGTCGGTCAAGCCCGACCATACGATACCCTTCACCACTAAGGTCAAAGGTGTTCATTTTCCCATTTAAAAAGAAATATTTGCTAATTTTTGCTATCATACAAACATCTTCTAAAAACTGATATATTTAAACTATTTCCGTCATTTGGACTTATATGAGAGCTAGGGTCAAATGTGGGCCGATTATCTCGAAATTATGTATGCAAAAAATAAACTAGAAATTTCTTCAGATTTACGAGCGTTTTAGTGATTTTTGTCTCTTTTAGTGCGTTTTGACAGAAGATTTTGTATGGGAGCTATGGTCAAATGTGGACCGATTTCAACGAAATTTGGTAAAGTGATTTTTGTTTACCTAACCAGTATTTGTTTTAAATTTCATGAAAAAATATTGATATTTGTGGCCAAAATATCAATTTCGGGAAGTGGGACCTTTGGAAGGTACCATAACAAATGGACCAACTTCAGAGAATTTTAATAGCCATGGTCCAACTATCAAAAAAATTATATATGCCAAATTTCATCAAATTATCTTTAAAATTCTGTACTTTGATTACATGGTTCACATGGGGCTCCTGCCAGACGTACGGACGGACGGACTGACATCGCTAAATCGACCCAGAAACTGATTCTTAGTCTAGTGGTATACTAAAAGGTGGGTCTAAGACAAATATTTCTTTGCATTACATACATCAGCACAAACTTATAATACCCGTTCCACCTATGGTGGTGAAGGGTACAAGTATACTTTCCCGTTTAGAAACCACTTAATTAATTCCATTTTTTTTTCGACCGCCACCCACTGTGTACACTTACGCAAGAAAATATAATAAAATATGGCATAATCAAGTAAAGGCTTCAAGCTAAAAACACTCCTTTTAAATTTGCTAGAAATATAAGAAAAACTTATTATATTATGAACATAAAGAAGAAATTTAAAAACTGGGTATTTGATAGAACTCTACTCTAGTTCTAATAAATACAGAAAATTTTATTCTTAATTTAATTCAATAAAAAATGTTACCTCGAATTAAACTTATTTAAAATTCTTTATACTTGCAGGTAAATCAGGATGAAGGATTGAAATTGCTTCACAAATTGTTAGGCAGGTAAGATAAATTAAATTATAATTTAATTTTTATATCTAAAAATTAATCTATTACTCAGTTTGTCATGAGTAAATATAAAAATTGTTCACTACTTAAGGTCTTCAGTAAAGACTGGAACCACCAAACCGCTTTCAATATCGATAGAAATGCAGGATATTCAGAAACATTTGTGTAGCATACTTTAAGGATAATCTAAATAAAGCTCACTACATTGTAACTTATTTGTCAAAAGTTCCCTGATAGTAAAATAATTTCATTTAAACTAAATGTTTTGACAAACAAACGGATATGTTCAGATATCAAGTTTTATTAAACTTTTTTCAAAATAAATTATTTGAAAATCCCTAAGGTATGCTACACAATGTTTGCTTAAAAGTCTGAGTTTTCAATTGATAACGAATGCGTCGATTTGGCCCCTGATTTTTTAAAAAAAAGCCTTCATTTTGTCTGCTTTCTATTAAGCCATTGGCTAATTTGAAAATATAAAACCTATGGCAATATTCAGAAACATTTGTGTACTTTAAGGATAATCTAAATAATATATATCACATAAGGTTCACTACATTGTAACTTATTTGTCAAAAGCTTCTTGATAGTAAAAGAATTTTATTTAAATTTAATGTTTTGACAAACAAACGGATATGTTCAGATATCAAGTTTTATTAAACTTTTTCAAAAATAAATTATTTTGATAATCCCTAAGGTATGCTACACAATGTTTCCTTAAAAGTCTAAGTTTTCAATTGATAACGAATGCATCGATTTGGCCCCTGATTTTTTAAAAAAGGTCTTCATTTTGTCTGCTTTTTATTAAGCCATTGGCTAATTTGAAAATATAAAACCTATGGCAATACTCTATAGCCCGTTAGAAATTGAACACTTTAGGCTTTATCTTCTAGTACAACGCACAGTGGTATTTCTTCATACATGGAAAAATAGAAAAATAGAACATGATCGTGATACTTGTTCTGTTTTAAATAAATAAGAAAAATAAAAAAAAATCCAAAATTTAAAAAACTTGTGATACCTGCCTTGGACCTCCATTTTTTCAACTATTTTTCTTTTCAATGTACAAGTCGCTATTCTCAAAATAATTTGATGAAATTTAACACACGTCTATTAATTAATTTAAAAAAGAGGTCCACTTATTTTAGTTGAAATCCATCGACTACTTGGATTAGCTGCCTTGGACCCCCATTTGTTCATCTATTTTTCTTTTTAAAGTACAAGTCGCAATTTTAAACAAAATTTGATAAAATTCAACAAACGTCTATTAATTTATTCAAAAAAGAGGACCACTAATTTTGGTTTAAATGCGTCGGCTCTTAGGGGTATCTGTCTTGGACCCCGATTTTGCACCTATTATTCTTCTTAATGTAAAAACCGCAATGGTAAACAGAATTTGATGAAATTCGACACACATATATTAACTAATTTAGAAAAGAGCTCTACTAATTTTGGTCGAAATTAGTCAACTACTTGGGGTAGCTGCCTTGAAGCCCTATTTGTTCACCTATTTTTCTTTTGAAAGTACAAGTCGCAATTCTCAACAGAATTTGAAGAAATTCAATACAAGTCTATAAGCTTATCCAGCAAATAGCTCTACTTATTTTGGTTGAAATTAGTCGGCTCCTTGGGGTACTTGCTTTGGAGCCCCATTAGTTCCCCTATTTTTATTTTCAATATACAAGTCGCAATTCTCAATAGAATTTGATGAAATTTGACACACGTCTATTCCTTAATTGAAAACAGAGCTTCACTAATTTTGGTTGAAATTGGTCGACTCCTTGGTTACCGGTCCTGGACCACAATTTTTTCACTTATTTTTCTTCTCAATATATAAGACACAATTTTCAGCAAAATTTGATCAAATTCATCACACGCTTGTAAAATGATCCAAGAAAGAGTTATATCAATTGAGATACCTTGACTCTTTGAGATACCTGCCTTGGACCCCCATATTTCACTTATTTTTGTTCTCTATGTATAAACCAGAATTCTCAACAGAATTTGATGGAATTCGGCACACTTATATTAATTTATTCAGCAAAGAGCTATAGTAGTTTTGGATTAATTCCGTCCACTCCCTGGGTACCTGACTTGGACCCCTCATTTTTCACTTATTTTTCTACTCAATATAAAAGCCGCAATTCTCAACAAAATTTGATGAAATTGTGTGCGAGTCTATTTGTTGACCCAAGAAAGCGCTCTACTAATTTTGGTTGAAATCCATCAACTCCTAGGGGTACCTGCCTTGGACATACGCTTAAATGCAATTTATTCAAAAATTTACGCCTAAACGACTGCAATACTTTTTTGCTTAAATTATGCTCAACAATTTACTTGACTTTTTTCAGCAAATTTTGAATTTTGTTCTACGTTCGATAAATTTCAGAGAATTTTTTTAGCTCAATCTAAAGAAGAGACTTTCGCCTTTCACGTGGTTATGGTGGGAGCATCGAGAAAAACCGAGCCAACTTAGCTTTTGTCCAAAGAAATACGAAAACACTGAATTTTGTAGAGCTTTTTGGATTTCCTGATATCTCCTAAACTATATACGAGATTAAGTTATTTTTTTCTGCAGACCAAAAAAACTGTTTTAGTGTTCTTTACAAATGTTGTATGTGTGTCTGCTGAATTTATGTGCCTATAACTAGTTATAGCAAATAAAATGTTTAACCTTGGCTATTCTAGAGACTTCAAGCAAACAAAAAAAAAGGGCAACAAATTGATAAAACAAAAACTTTAAAATTTAATTTCAAATATGTAAAATTTTTTTTGCTTCCAACCTTTATCTATTTTTTTTTTCTAATCTCAATTATAATTGCTCATAATTTCTAAATTAAATATTGATTTTATTACAATATTTAATCAAATTTCAAAATTAGCACATAACACTAAAAATCCTTAAGGATTTCATACCTAAATAAATTTTAAAATTTATTATTTATTTGTATCAATGAGATTCTACTCAATACATACATACATGCATACATACATACCTTTAGCTTTCGATAAATAATTGATGCAATTATCCTTAAAATCACAATTAATTATCAACCCAAGATAATCGAAATAACCATAAAATTTATACAATTTTCAATATTTCCTAAAATTTCGAAATGATTTTTGTCGTTGATAGAGTGAAACCACACCAGAGACCACAGATGCCTATAAATAAATTAATTTTAAATATTTTAACAAAATAAAGGCAATATGTATGTGGGTAATAAGATAAAATAGGGAAAGGGTAAAGAGATTAGAGATACATAGATAAGTTAATGTTTATATACGTGGGAGGTTTTATAAGTCGTGGAGAAAAAAATGTCTTTTTAATTTTGTTTTTAATTTTGCTTTTAATTTTGAAAACTTAACTGCCAGAATATTTAGGGGGAATACAAATTTTAAGCCCTCTATTATCTTGTCCTATCTTAAAGTATACCGATCGACTCAGCATCGACGATTTGGAATGCAGTTCAAAAATAGCTTAAGTTTACAAAATTGGCAAATCAGCGATCCAAATTTATTTAAATCTCATTATTGATCTTAAGAGAGTTGGTTGGTGCCGCTTTGTTAAAAAAAGACAACAACAAAATAGGCAAGAAACAAATCAAAATCCAATTTATAGCAACAAAATACATGGCTCGACAGACATTATTATTTTTGTAAACACTGGGAATATTTTTCAATACAGAAATTAATTCTAATATTAAACAATTTTAGATATTTTCGGTCCCAAAATTTTTTTATAGAAAAATTTTTAATAAAAATATTTTTCTTTGGAAACTGTTCGATTAAAATAAGATTTTATAGAAAAACTTTTGATAAAAAAATTTTTGTAGAAAAATTTTTGATAAAAAAAAATTTCTATAGAAAAATTTTTGATTAAAAATTTTCCATAGAAAAATTGTTGATAAAAAAATTTTCGATTTTGATAAAAAAAAGATTTCGATAAAAAAAATTTTGTAAGAAAATTTTCTACAGAAAAATTTTTGATAAAAAAAATTTCTATGGAAAAATTTTTTATAAAAAAAATTGATAAAAGAAATTTTCAATAGAAACATTTTTGATAAAAAAATTTTCTATAGAAAAATTAACAAAAAAAAAAAAATTTCTGTAGAAAAATTTTTGATAAAAAATTTTCTGTAGAAAAATTTTTGATAAAAAAAAATCTCTAGAAAAATTCTTGATAAACAAATTTTCTATAGAAAAATGTTTGATAAAAAAAATTTTCAATAGAAACATTTTTGATAAAAAAAAATTTCAATAGAAACATTTTTGATAAAAAAATTTTCTATAGAAAATTTTTTAATAAATAATTTTCTGTAGATTTTTTTTTTTTTTTTAATAAAAATATTTTTCTTCGGAAATCGTTCGATAAAAACTAGATTTTATAGAAAATTTTGTCGATAAAAATATATTTATATCACAAAATGTTCAAATCTTCTATAGAATTTTTTTTTTTTTTTTTTTGATAACAAAATTTTTGATAAAAAATTTTCCACAGACAAATTTTTGACAAAAAATTTTTCGATTTTGATAAAAAAAAATTCGATTTTGATAAAAAAAAATCTCTATAGAAAAAATTTTATAAGAATATTTTCTATAGAAAAATTGTTGATAAAAAAATTTCTACAGAAAAATTTTGGATAAAAAAATTTTCTGTAGAAAAATTTCCGACGAAAAAAATTTTCTATTGAAAAATTTTTGATAAAAGAGTTTTCTGTAGAAAAATTTTTGATAAAAAAATTTTCTGTAGAAAAATTTTTGTTTAAAAAATATTCTTTAGAAAAATTTTTGAATAAAAAAATTTTCTATAGAAAAATTTTTGTTTAAAAAATATTCTATAGAACAATTTTTGATAAAAAAGTTTTCTATAGAAAAATTTCTGATAAAAAATTTTCTATGAAAAATGAAAAATTTTTGTTTAAAAAATATTCTATAGAACAATTTTTGATAAAAAAGTTTTCTATAGAAAAATTTCTGATAAAAAATTTTCTATGAAAAATTTTTGATAAAAAAATTTTCTATAGAAGAATTTCTGATAAAAAAAATTTTTCGTAAAAAAATTTCTGATAAAAAAATTTTTAATAGAAAAATTTTTCATAAAAGAATTTTCTATAGAAAAATTTCTGATAAAAAAATTTGCTATAGAATAATTTTTGATAAACAAATTTTTTATAGAAAAGTTTTTAATAAAAAAAGTTTCTATAGAAAAATTTCTGACAAAAAAATTTTTGATAAAAAAATTTTCTAGAGAAATGCTTTTGATAAAAAAATTTTCTGTAGAAAAATTTTTAATAAAAAAATTTTCTGTAAAAAAATTTCTAATAAAAAAATTTTCTATAGAAAAATTTTTGATAAAAAAATTTTCTATAGAAAAATTTCTGATAAAAAAATTTTCCATAGAAAAATTTTTAATAAAAAAATTTTCTATAGAAAAATTTTTGATAACAAAATTTTCTATAGAAAAATTTTGATTGCAAAATTTTCTATAGAAATATTTTTGACAAAAAAATTTTCTATAGAAAAATAATGAAAAATTTTTGATAAAAAAATTTTCTATAATTTATCTATTTTAGTTAAAAGTATAAAAAAAATGGCAACTCTGCCGACTATTTTTGTGTTTTGTTCTCTTTGCGCCGACCCGTGCATATAAGGTTCACTACATTGCAACTTATTTGTCTGAAGTTCTCCGATAGTTAATGAAAATTTTTGCAAAATAAATTATTTTGAAAATCCCTAAGATATGTTATACAATTTTTGCTTAAAAGTCTGGGGCCAAATTACAGCATTCGATATCGATCGAAATCTTAGATATTTTCAAAACATTTGTATAGCATACTTTAAGGATAATCAAAATTATTTAAAATATGAACAGTTTATTTTTTTGTGGTTATTTGCCAAAAGATGGCCAATTGTAAAAGAGTTCTAATTGAAATATATGTTTTTAAAAACGAATCGAATTGGATACCAAATTTCAATAAACTTTTTGCATCGAAGTAATTTTGAACATCCCTAATGTATACTTCACAATATTTGCTTAAAAGTCTGAGTTTTCGATCGATATCGAATGCGGTAATTTGGCCCCTGAGTTTTCGATCGATATCGAATACTGCGATTTGGCACCAGATTTATAGAAAACACTTGAAACGCTTGACTCCGTTTTTCTGTCATAAAACAAACCAATGGTTTTATCCTTTTGATTCAATTTATTCCAAATTCTTCAATAATATATTTTTTACTTCGACCAAGTTAACACCAGAAATCACTAACTTATGAAAACACCCACGTATTTGTGTGTAGAAATATTTGACTACAGGATGTTTGTAGTTTAAAGACAATTAAATGGATAAACATCTCTCTAAGGATTTATTTATCCTGCAGGTGTGTATGTGTGTATGTGTATATATAGAATGAGAATGTGTATTTTCTAGAAAACTAGAATAAAGTTAATTAAACACGTATGTAAAATAATGTAAACCCTAAAGTAGTGGGGGGAGTTGGCTAAATTTTAATGACAAGGGAAAAAAACTTTTGCTTGTTGGCTTTAAATTAAAAAAAAACTTAGCCTAGAAAAACTTGGAATGATACAAAATTTAAGAAATTCACTTTTATATAAAAAAAATATTTAAGAAAAAGCCATTGATATGGCTGAAATGATACCATATGGATGGCTTGAAAAGCCAATAGGTAGGATATTTTAGAAACATTTGTGTTGCATACTTTTTGGATAATCTAAATAATATATAATGTATAAGGTTCACTAAATTTCACTATTGGTCTAAAGTTCCCTGATAATAAAATAACTAAACTAAATAACAAAAAGTTTTGACAAACAAATTTTTTTCAAACAATTTTTTTTAAACTTTATGCAAAATAAATTATTTTGAAAATCCGTAAGGTATGTTACAAAATATTTGCTTAAAGTCAGACACGAAAAATAAGACAATCATTAAAAACAATCTTTATAATTTGTTCAAATATTCTTTGATTTTTCTTGAAATCTTCATTTGAGTAAAATCTTCTTTGTTTTTTCGAAAAATCTATATCATCAATTTTAACATCACAATTTGAATTTATCATCACCTAAACTCACAATTACCCTTAGCATTACCAACTTTGTCTATATAGTTTTTCTTATCTTATCAGTTCAGACAAATATTTATCTTCTGAAGTGTTAAGTTATATAGAATTTTTTTCTAATTACTAGCAAAAGTACTAAACAAATATTGAATTGCTTTTGTTGGAAATTTTTACCAAACAATTAATATTTTCTCATTTAAGTTATCATAAAATTGGACTTATTGGATCTGAATTAAAGTGAGAAAACGAAAAAAAATTACATTTTCTAAACTAAATATTTAAGTCCTAGTTTATGGAATAAAAATGATATTATATAAAACCGAGGCTTTTAACTCTCTAGAATGAAAATAAGTAAACATCTATACAAGTGTGTAACAAATTAGTCTAATATCTCAAAAATTGCAAATATAACATAACAAAATTCCTGATAACTCAAAGAATCGGGGAATGAGTAACTTTATATATATATATATATATATAATTCCCCGACAACATTCCAATTGGAACAAGGGGTACTTCTCTCAGACAATGAGCTGCATCCGATTCTATTTTTAGACTCATTGAAAGGGACCTACGTTTTAACATCGGCTCCGAACGGCAAATGCATTAGTTAGAGAAGTTTTACATAGCCTAATACTCAATAACCAGTGGCTAGCTGAGTTATGAGGTGAACGGCCGCTTTTTTGAAAATTTATTTTTTCAAGTTAGTCTGGCCAGGGATCGAACTTGGGCCTCTGGTATGCTAGGCGGATGACTAACCTGCTATACCACGGCTGTTCACAATGAGTAACTTTACTTAGTATCTTTCTACGAGGGTAGGCCAATAACTCCAAGTATTTTTACATTCGACGAATACTTATTGAAATGACAATACTTTCCCCCTTAATCATTCGTAGGTAGCTCATACCACCAGAAGCCGAAGACTTTTTGTAATAAATGAATATTTTTCAAAACAGAATATATTTTAATAATAAACAATTTTAGATTTTTATATTTTTTAGATAAAAAAATATTTTTTAGATATTTTCGATACAAATATTTTTTTCTCGAAAATTTTTCGAAAAAAATTTTTTTTATAGAAAACTTTTCGATAAAAATACCTTTCTGTGAAAATTTTCGATAAAAATATTTTTCTTCAGACAAAATTTTTGATAAAAACAATTTTTATAAAAAAATGGTTTATAAAAAAATTTGTAAGAACAAATTTTGATAAAAAAAAAAATTTTCTGTAGAAAAATTTTTGATAAAAAAATTTTCTATAGAAATTTTTTCATCAAAAAATTTTCTATAGAAAATTTTTTTATCAAAAAATTTTTTATTGAAAATTTTTTTATCAAAAATTTTTTTATAGAAAATTTTTTCATCAAAAATTTTTCTATAGAAAATTTTTTATAGAAAATTTTTTATCAAATTTTTTTAAATAAAAAATTTTTTATCAAAATTTTTTTTATAGAAAATTTTTTATCAAAATTTTTCTTATAAACAATTTTTTATCAAAGCGTTTTTTATAGAACATTTTTCTATGGAAAATTTTGTATAGAAAAATTCTTGATAAAAATTTTTATATAGAAAAATTTTTGATAAAAAAATTTTCTATAGAAAAATTTTTGACAAAAAAAAATTATATAGAACAATTTTTGATAAAAAAATTTTCTTTCATTTTTTATCGAACATTTTTTTATAGAACATTTTTCTATGGAAAATTTTCTATAGAAATATTTTTGATAAAAAATTTTTCTGTAAAAAAAAAATTTCTATAGAAACATGTTTGATAAAAAAATTTTCTATAGAAAAATTTTAAGACAAAGATTTTCAGAAAAAAAATTTTGAGAAAAAAATTTTCTATAGAAAAATTTTTGATAAAAAAAATTTTCTGTAAAAAAATTTCTGATAAAAATTTTCTATTGAAAAGTTTTAAGACAAAGATTTTCTAGAAAAAAAAATTTTGAGAAAAAAATTTTCTATAGAAAAATCAAAAATTTTTCTATAGAAAATTTTTTTTTGATAAAAAATTTTCTATTGAAAAATTTTTAATAAAAAATTTTCTATAGAAAAATTAAAAAAAAACAAATTTATAAAAAAATTTTTGATTAAAAAATTTTCTATAGAAAAAACTTTCAATAGAAGAATTATCTTCAGATGAATTTTTGACCAAAACATTTTTAATAAAAAAATATTCTATAGAAAAATTTTTGAAAAAAAATTTCTGTACAAAAATTTTTGATAAAAAAATTTTCTATGGAAAAATTTTTAATACAAAAATTTTCTATAGAAAAATGTTTGATAAAAAAATTTTCTATAGAAAAATTTTTGATTTTTCTATAGAAAAATTTTTGAAAAAAAATTTCTGTACAAAAATTTTTGATAAAAAAATTTTCTATGGAAAAATTTTTAATACAAAAATTTTCTATAGAAAAATGTTTGATAAAAAAATTTTCTATAGAAAAATTTTTGATAAAAAAACTTTCTATAGAAAAATTTTTGATCAAATAATTTTCTATAGAAAAATTTTTGATAAAATAATTTTCTAATGAGAAGTTTTTGATATAAAAATCTTCAAAAGAAAGGATTTTGATAAAAAAAAATTTTCTATAGAAAAATTCTTGATAAAAATTTTTTCTATACAAAAATTTTTATAAAAAAAGTTTTCTATGGAAAACTTTTTGATAAAAAAAAATTTCTATAGAAAAATTTTTGAAAAAAAAATTTTCTATAGAAAAATTTTTTGATTTTTGATAAAAAAAAAACAAAATCTAAAGATAAATTTTTGATTAAAAAATTTTCTATAGAAAAATTTTTGATAAAAAAAATTTCTATAGAAAAATTTTTGATAAAAAATTTTCTATAGAAATTTTTTTTATCAAAAATTTTTCTATAGAAAATTTTTTAATCAAAAATTTATCTTTAGATTTTGTTTTTTTTTTATCAAAAATCAAAAAATTTTTCTATAGAAAATTTTTTTTTCAAAAATTTTTCTATAGAAATTTTTTTTTATCAAAAAGTTTTCCATAGAAAACTTTTTTTATAAAAATTTTTGTATAAAAAAAATTTTTATCAAGAATTTTTCTATAGAAAATTTTTTTTTTATCAAAATCCTTTCTTTAGAAGATTTTTATATCAAAAACTTCTCATTAGAAAATTATTTTATCAAAAATTTTTCTATAGAAAATTATCTGATCAAAAATTTTTCTATAGAAAGTTTTTTTATCAAAAATTTTTCTATAGAAAATTTTTTTATCAAACATTTTTCTATAGAAAATTTTTGTATTAAAAATTTTTCCATAGAAAATTTTTTTATCAAAAATTTTTGTACAGAAATTTTTTTTCAAAAATTTTTCTATAGAAAAATCAAAAATTTTTCTATAGAAAATTTTTTTATCAAACATTTTTCTATAGAAAATTTTTGTATTAAAAATTTTTCCATAGAAAATTTTTTTATCAAAAATTTTTGTACAGAAATTTTTTTTCAAAAATTTTTCTATAGAATATTTTTTTATTAAAAATGTTTTGGTCAAAAATTCATCTGAAGATAATTCTTCTATTGAAAGTTTTTTCTATAGAAAATTTTTTAATCAAAAATTTTTTTATAAATTTGTTTTTTTTTAATTTTTCTATAGAAAATTTTTTATTAAAAATTTTTCAATAGAAAATTTTTTATCAAAAAAAAATTTTCTATAGAAAAATTTTTGATTTTTCTATAGAAAATTTTTTTCTCAAAATTTTTTTTTCTAGAAAATCTTTGTCTTAAAACTTTTCAATAGAAAATTTTTATCAGAAATTTTTTTACAGAAAATTTTTTTTATCAAAAATTTTTCTATAGAAAATTTTTTTCTCAAAATTTTTTTTCTGAAAATCTTTGTCTTAAAATTTTTCTATAGAAAATTTTTTTATCAAAAAATAACAAAATAGTCGGGATGTAAATATTATTCAAAAAGAAGTGTATTTGCATTTGATCCCAAACCTGTTACATTTATTTATTAATGTAACAGATCAATTTATTGATAAAAAGCCAAAAAATGTTTGCGGAGAAACCAAATTCCTCGACGCGTTTCGATGGTTGGTTAAGCCATCTCTTCAGGAGGATTATCCCGAATTTAGACAGATCGAAAACCTCGCATTATTACTAAATTTACAAACATAACTATTAAGAATTATGTTTATAAACCAAAAGTAAAAGCGTAGATTATCGCCTGAACAAAAACAAACATTTTTCAGTTTTCATCTACCTTCACTTCCCACATTCTTGCTGTAGCCGTCGGCTACTATGTGCAGAATGCTGTGAAGAAGGGGGGGGGGGGGGGTAAGATGTTTTAAAATAAACAAGTTTATTTTAAAAAATAAGCTGAATGCATGCAGTTTTATCAAAAAATAACAAAATAGTCGGGATGTAAATATTATTCAAAAAGAAGTGTATTTGCATTTGATCCCAAACCTGTTACATTTATTTATTAATGTAACAGATCAATTTATTGATAAAAAGCCAAAAAATGTTTGCGGAGAAACTATTTTGTTATTTTTTGATAAAACTGCATGCATTCAGCTTATTTTTTAAAATAAACTTGTTTATTTTAAAACATCTTACCCCCCCCCCCTTCTTCACAGCATTCTGCACATAGTAGCCGACGGCTACAGCAAGAATGTGGGAAGTGAAGGTAGATGAAAACTGAAAAATGTTTGTTTTTGTTCAGGCGATAATCTACGCTTTTACTTTTGGTTTATAAACATAATTCTTAATAGTTATGTTTGTAAATTTAGTAATAATGCGAGGTTTTCGATCTGTCTAAATTCGGGATAATCCTCCTGAAGAGATGGCTTAACCAACCATCGAAACGCGTCGAGGAATTTGGTTTCTCCGCAAACATTTTTTGGCTTTTTATCAATAAATTGATCTGTTACATTAATAAATAAATGTAACAGGTTTGGGATCAAATGCAAATACACTTCTTTTTGGAAAATTTTTTTATCAAACATGTTTCTATAGAAATTTTTTTTTTACAGAAAAATTTTTTATCAAAAATATTTCTATAGAAAATTTTCCATAGAAAAATGTTCTATAAAAAAATGTTCGATAAAAAATGAAAGAAAATTTTTTTATCAAAAATTGTTCTATATAATTTTTTTTTGTCAAAAATTTTTCTATAGAAAATTTTTTTATCAAAAATTTTTCTATATAAAAATTTTTATCAAGAATTTTTCTATACAAAATTTTCCATAGAAAAATGTTCTATAAAAAACGCTTTGATAAAAAATTGTTTATAAGAAAAATTTTGATAAAAAATTTTCTATAAAAAAAATTTTGATAAAAAATTTTTTATTTAAAAAAATTTGATAAAAAATTTTCTATAAAAAATTTTCTATAGAAAAATTTTTGATGAAAAAATTTTCTATAAAAAAATTTTTGATAAAAAAATTTTCAATAAAAAATTTTTTGATAAAAAAATTTTCTATAGAAAATTTTTTGATGAAAAAATTTCTATAGAAAATTTTTTTATCAAAAATTTTTCTACAGAAAATTTTTTTTTATCAAAATTTGTTCTTACAAATTTTTTTATAAACCATTTTTTTATAAAAATTGTTTTTATCAAAAATTTTGTCTGAAGAAAAATATTTTTATCGAAAATTTTCACAGAAAGGTATTTTTATCGAAAAGTTTTCTATAAAAAAAATTTTTTTCGAAAAATTTTCGAGAAAAAAATATTTGTATCGAAAATATCTAAAAAATATTTTTTTATCTAAAAAATATAAAAATCTAAAATTGTTTATTATTAAAATATATTCTGTTTTGAAAAATATTCATTTATTACAAAAAGTCTTCGGCTTCTGGTGGTATGAGCTACCTACGAATGATTAAGGGGGAAAGTATTGTCATTTCAATAAGTATTCGTCGAATGTAAAAATACTTGGAGTTATTGGCCTACCCTCGTAGAAAGATACTAAGTAAAGTTACTCAATTTTTGATAAAAAATTTTCTATAGAAAAATTTTTTATAAAAAATTTTCTATAAAAAAATTTTTGATAAAAAAATTTTCTATAGAAAAATTTCCTATAAAAAAATTTCTATACAAAAATTTTGGATAAAAAAAAGAAAAAATTTTTTATAAAAAATATTCGATTGAAAAATTTTTGATAAAATGATTTTCTATAAAAAAATTTTTTGATAAAAAAATTTTCTATAGAAAAATTTTTGACAAAAATATTTAAAAAAAATGGTCTCAAAAACTTCTTTTTGAAACATCAGAACTACACAATAAAAATGACTATTTTAGTTAAAAGTATTAAAAATACGATTCGATGTGTATCGAAAACTCAGGCTTTAAAGCAAATGTTGTATAGCATACCTTAGGGATTTTCAAAATAATTTATATTGCATAAAGTTTAATAAAATTTAACATCTTAACATATCCGTTTGTTTATCAAAACTTTTAATTTAAATTTAATTAATTTACTATCAGGGAACTTTTGACAAATAAGTTGCAATGTAGTGAACCTTATATCTTATATATTTTTTTAATTATCCTAAAAGTATGCTACAGAAATGTTCTTCAGAAATACCTTACATTTCGATTGATATCGAATGCGGCGATTTGGCCTCTGTTGAATGTTATTTTTATATGGAACTAAAAATTTAAAAAATTTGGAGCCTTTTTTGCATAAATTTTATTATTTGTAAATTTGTTTTTGTTTTGCTGTCCATTTTCAAATTAAAAATGTTGTTAAAATATTTAAGCGTTTTATTTGCCATATTTTTTGGATAAGCATGTGAAAATAATAACAAAAATAACAGCATTTAATTACCCACATAACAATGTATTAATTAATTATTTAACAAAAAAAAAAAGACTGTTTATCTGTTGTTGCAAAAATTGTTTGTTTTTATTTCGGTTTTCTCTTTAATTTAAAAATTTGTAATATATAGTTTTTAAAATAGGAGGGTTGTATGATAAGTTAAAGAGTTATTAAAATTTATAAAAGAGGTATTTTGAGTTAAAGGAAGGTTCATACTTCTTGTAACAATCTATAGCTTGAATACTACAATTTTGGGCATGAAGAAGCCTCAACGTATGCTATGGAAAATTCTTAGTAATAAATTTACGATTTAATACTTGCATTAAATAAAATCATTAATAACTCTTACAATTCGTAACCGATTTTAAAAAATAAAATCTTGTCGGATAGAAAATTGTGCATTTTTTGACATAACGTTTTATAATTTTCAAATTTAAAAAACTAGATAACCAAAATCAATATCAAAGTTACAAATTTAAGAATTTGGTACAATTTTGTTTAGTCGAATATCAAAAAAAAAATCTTTAATCCAATAATATACAAGAAAATAAACCACCCTCGTATTTGTTTATATTTTGTTTCCATTTTCTTCATAAATATTTAATAATGATTCAAAATTAATGTTTTAGTTTGTGGTAAATTTAACTCTCTCATGTAGAAAAATGTGTAATTATTGCATTTGAATTAATATGATAAAATTTAATTGAAAAAGAAATATATAAATACATAAATTACACAAAAACGAGTTATGTTGTTACAATATAAATTTATTGCATTTTAAAATTATTTGTAATGTAAAAATTTCTCAAATTGTTTTTAAAAAAATTTTAAATTGAAATATAAAGAAATTTAATTATCAGCCAAACGAAAAAAAAAATTCATTAAAAAAATATTTAAATTGCTATGAAATAATTGAAAATTTTATGTTTTGGTTAATATTTGAATTTCATATGTTTCATATGAGCAAATTTTTAAACATATTTTGAAAAATTTTTACTTTTAAAGAAAATTTTGTAAAATTTCTAAATTCTAAGGAAATTTTGTAAAATTTTAATTCTAAAGGAAATTATACTAAATTTCAAGTTTTTAAGAAAATTTTCAAAATTATAAAATTTTCTACTTTTTCAGTAAAATTTTCTAAAATATCTACTTTTAGAAGAAAAATTTTGCTAAATTTCTACTTTTTAAAGAACTTTTGAAAAATTTCTACTTTATAAGGAAATTTTGAAAAATTTTAACTTTTTAAGGAAATTTGGCAAAATTTTAAGTTTTTAAAAAATTTTTTTTTTTTTTGCAAAATTTTTAATTTTTAAGGAAATTTTGCAAAATTTCTACTTTTTAAGAAAATTTTTCAAAATTTTTACTTTTTAAAAAAATTTTGAAAAATTTATACTTTTTAAGAAAATTTTGCAAAATTTTATATTTTTTAAGAAAATTTTGCAAAATTTTCTATTTTTTAAGAAAATTTTGCAAAATTTCTAATTTTCAACAAAATTTAAAATTTTTAAGATAATTTTGCAAATTTTCTACTTTTAGAGGAAATTTTGCAAAATTTCTACTTTTTAATGAAATTTTGCAAAATTTATACTTTTTAAGGAATATTCGAAAATTTCTACTTTTTAAAGTAATTTTAAAATATTTCTAATTTTTAAAGAAATTTTTAAAAATTTCTAATATTTAAGAAAATTTTGCCAAGTTTCTAATTTTAAAGAAAATTTTGCAAAATTTCTACTTTTTAAGGAAACTTTGCAAAATTTCTCCATTTTAAGGAAATTTTGCAATATTTCTACATTTTAAGAAAATTTTTAAAAATTTCTAATTTTTAAAAAAATTTCCATTTTTTTTAAGGAAATTTTGCTAAATTTCTACTTTTTTAGGAAATTTTGCAAAATTTTAACTTTTTAAGGAAATTTGGCAAAATTTCTGCCTTAAAGGAAAATTTTTAAAATTTCTAGTTTTTAATTTAATTTTGCAAAATTTATTCTTTTTTAGGAAATTTGGCAAGATTTTTACTTTTTTTTAAAGAATTTTGTAAAATTTTAAGTTTTTAAGAAAATTAAACAAAATTTTTGCTTAAAAAGGGAATTTTCCAAAATTTCTACTTTTTAAAGAAATTTTTAAAAATTTCTTCTTTTTAAAAAAAAATTCTACTTTTTTAGGATATTTTAAAAAATTTTAACTTTTTAAGGAAATTTGCCTAAATTTCTTCTTTAATGGAAATTTTTTAAAATTTCTAGTTTTTAATTTAATTTTGCAAAATTTATTCTTTTTTAGGAAATATGGCAAAATTTCTATTTTTTTTTAATTTTGTAAAATTTCAACTTTTTAAGAAAATTTAGCAAAATTTCTGCTTGTAAAGGAAATTTTGCAAAATTTCGACTTTTAAAGAAATTTAAAAAAATTTCTAATTTATAAGAAAATTTCGCAAAATTTCTACTTTTTAAGGAACTCTTAAAAAATTTCTACTTTATAAATAAATTTTCAAAAATTTTAACTTTTTAAGGAAATTTGGTAAAATTTCTACTTTTCAAGGAAATTTTGCAAAATTTCAAGTTTTAAAAAAAAATTTTTGATTTTACGCAAAATTTTTACTTGTTAAGGAAATTTTGCAAAATTTCTACTTTTTAAGAAATTTTTTCAAAATTTTCACTTTTTAAGAAAATTTTTCAAATTTGGAAAAATGGGAATTTCGCAAAATTTTTACTGTTTAAGAAAATTTTTTCAAAATTTCTAAAAATCTATTCTTTTAGTTCTAATATTTTTCTTTTGATTTTTAAAAAGATTCTAATTTCCTTTAACTTCTTCTAAGACAATTTATCTGAAATGAAATTTGAGATCCTTTAACTACCTGATATTTACGCTTATTACTTACATTATATAGATCTCAAAATATTTTTTTTCAAAATATTTTTTGGATCCCAAATAATTGTCTAAAAAAAGGACTAAATTTAAGTTTTTTGTTCCCATATTCCCACACACACAAAAGGAAGTGGAAGTATTGATTAATCAAAGTTCTATTGTTACCTCACAAAGAAAAAAGGATAAAAAATCTCTGTGTTATGCCATTAAAAACGAAAACTCTTTTTATTCTTATTTTATTACTCATGTCCTTAGAATGTTTGTTTTTCGTTCGCTTCAATGATTTATTAAAGATTTAGGCAGCCGATTTTTGCTTATTAAAATTCTAAAGCAAATTTAGAATTTCTTAAGTTTCTTTCCCACAAAAGTTCCAAGAATAGGGAACAATGCATAAAGTAAGAAAGGTCTTTGTAGGTATATTCAAAACAAAGAATTTCATGATTTTCAAAGTTATTTTTACTTTTTGAATGAATAAATTGAAGTAAATAAGAGCGATTGAGTTAAGCTTTAAGAAATATGCTAATTTAATTGGTTTCCAGTAAATGATTTTACTTTAATGCTTATAAATAACTTGATGTAAATAAAACTTACAGAAATCATGTGTTTAATAGAAAAATCGACTCAAGTTTGTTTATAACTTTCTTAAATGGACAACTTTAGATTTGAGTTTCCAACTAATTAAAGGCCTAAGTCTTGCCTTCCTATATCTGTAAAAATGATTTGCTTATATTTGCATATTTAGACTTTTAAGGTAATATATATGTAATAAAGAAATTTCGAAAAATTTGCAAATTTTCGTACTTTTTAAAAAATTAGGCAAAATTTCTTACTTTATAGGATTATTTTGTAATATTTCTACTTTTTAAGGATATCTTTTTTAATTATTGTTTAAGAAATTTTGTAAAATTTTTTTACTTTTTAAAAAAATTTTGCCAAAAATCTACTTTTTAAGAAAATTTTGCAAAATTTTTACTTTTTAAGGAATTTCTATTTTTCATGAAAATTTGGCAAAATTTCTACTTTATTGAAATTTTTCAAAATTTCTACTTTTTACAGAACTTTTTAAAAATTACTTTTTTTGAAAGAAATTTTTCAAAATTCTTAAGGAAATTTTGCAAAATTTTTCAAAATTCTTAAGAAAATTTTGCAAAATTTTTACTTTTTAAGAAAATTTTGCAAAATTTCTACTCTTTAAGAAAATTTTAAAAAATTTCTACTCTTTAAGAAAATTTTGCAAGATTTCTACTCTTTAAACAAATTTTGAAAATTTATACTCTTTAAGAAAATTTTGCAAAATTTCTACTCTTTAAGAAAATTTTGCAAAATTTCTACTTTTTGAAAAAATTTCTACAATTTAAGGAAATTTTGAAAAAAATTTTCTATTTGAAGAAATTTTAAAAATTTTATCGAAACGCGTCGAGGAATTTGGTTTCGCCGCAAACATTTTTTTGGCTTTTTATCAATAAATTGGTATGTTACATTAATAAACAAGTAAGAGTGGTATATTCGGCTTTGCCGAATCTTGGATACCCTTCACCAATAGTGTTGCAAAAGTACTTAATGTAATTCCAAGCAAAATTTGGTTATACTAGTATTATATGCAAAGAGTCTTTAAAATTAAGAGTCGGAAAAAGAAAAGCTTTTGGATGGCATCATCATCTAGAATATTTATGCACCCAAAGGTTAGGTTGGGCAGGTGGCAGATGTCTAGGGAAGCTTCACTTGGGTTCTAAAGTGGTCCCTTTGTGAAAGATAATGATTACTAGACTACAAGTAGAGAATGCATATTTAAGCCAGCCAGTAGCTTCGAAATAAAATAGACACATATTTTACGAACATTTAATAAAGTTCGATAGACCAGATAAACCATGCAGAAAAGATGCTTCAAAATGTAGATGCTCTTACATTTGCAATAGCACATCGATTTGATGAAGTTTAAGTATTCTGGCATGCAACCCAAAAACACAGTGCCCAGTGAGGGTTGTGCACTTTAATTCGTACGAATTATCCAACTAGTAAAAGTTCTTGATTAGTTATGTAAAACTCTGAAGTTAGCGGACTGATTTAGGTCAAAGCTTCAACAATGATAAGCCTTAAAATTATAGGGTAAACACTCTTAGTTTTAGATACATACGTGAAGTATATAGCTTTTGAATGGATGGATATCAGCTTTGTCGGAAAAGTTATTAAAGATTTACTTATTTATCTGAAGTTAGTTAATTAATTAAAATGAACACTTTATCAATAATATTGGGATGTATTGTTCCGGACAGATCCGGTGGATGTTTGGAAAGTTTTGCTCTAGTTCCTTGTACAATTTTAATGTGATTTAATTTATCAGCATTAAATCGATTCCCGGTCGGGGTTATATGGGAGATTTCACTAAATGTGAATAGAGCTCGCCCATTTTCAATATCGAACTTTTCAAGAGATCAGAAATACTTTTGTCAAATGTTGTCCCTCTAGAAAGTTTATTTTAGGCGCTATCGCCCTGAATATCAATATTGTACAACGTCTTTATACTAAATGTCATCATCGTATCTTAGGCGAAGTTATACGGGATCAATTGTCAAACGTGAACGGATTTGCAATTAAAAAATTTAAATTTTCGTTGATATGTGAGATACTTACATACATATGTAGGTTTTGAACGGATATCATGTAGTTAGCTGCATTTTTGTACTTTCTAGGAAGATTACCTATAATTTGATATATAATACATTCTCAAATGTTATCATAATGTTCAAAAGTCGGACACAAAATTAAGATTAATGCAGAGTGTCTGTCTGCTAAAATTAGATTTGTGGAGCTCCTGGATTTTACACAAAATTTTAGGATGTTGTCCCACCCTGAATTTTATCATTGTCGATCAAAACACCATCGCTTAAACGCTAAATTATATCTACCACAAATTACCGAATGCATCAGGATTTAGTTAATCCCCTGCGAAGAACGCTATTAAATTTCATCAAAATAAACACCTGAGATATCGACAAAACAGGAGCTCCAAAAACTTGACTACAACAGAAAAAATTACAGACAGGTAGACGGACGGACAAAAAAACAGACGGACAGACAAACAAACAGACGGACGGACAGACAAACAAACAGACGGATAGACAGACAAACAGACGGACGGACGGAGGTTGCGAAATCGATTCTCCTGCCGATTCTGAGTTGATCGGTACAATTTGAATGGTATTCGTAATCAGATTTGTGGAGTATAGATTTTAGAAAATCCTCACACAAAGAACGATGTCAAATTTCATCACAATCGGTCTATAAACACATGAGATATCGCTAAAACAATACTTACAAAATGTAAACAAAATTTCTTAGACACGTACTTTGGGCAATTTGCTGTACATCAAATGTAGTGTTATGGCGATATCTCAATTGTTTATGGACCGCTTTTGATAAAATTTAATAACGTGCTTGGCGGGGGAATTTCCTAAAATTTGATATAAAATTTATGTAGGTCCGTGCTAAAGGAGGATGGTTTTTCCTATTTCTGCATTTCATTTTTTCAACAAACATTCTCTAATGCGAACTTTGGGCAATTTGCGATACGTCAAATTCAGTGTTTTGGCGATATCTCAGTTGTTTATGGACCGATTTTGATAAGATTTTACAGAGTACTTTGGGAAACTATTTCCTACAATCTGATGTATAACATATTATCACATGTACACCAGGAGTATCTTTTTTCTCTCGTTATTTAAAAGTGTGTTTCAATCAAAAATTTTAAAATTTTCGTCTAATTTTTGGTATTTTTTCGATATTTTCGGTGTTTATAAACCGATTTTAATGAAATTTAATAGCGTTCATTGCGGGAGAATTTCCTAAAATCTGATATATAATTTATGTAAGAACATCCTCCAGGGGCTTCAGAAACTTGATTTCAACAGACAGACAGACAGACGGACGGACAGACAGACAGACAGACAGACAGACGGACATCGCTTAATCGATTCTCCTCCCGATTCTGAGTCGATCGGTATAATTTTTATGGGGTCTACGATCACTAATAAAAAAATTACAAACGGAATCACAAACTTATAATACCCTTTCACCTATTGGTGAAGGGTATAATAAATGTAACAGATTTGGGATTAAATGCAAATACTCTTCTTTTGGAAATTTTTTAAAATTTTTACTTTTTAAGAAAATTTTTTATAATTTTTTCTTTTTAAAGAAATTTTGCCAAATTTGTACTTTTTAAGGAATTTTAAGAAATTTTCCACTTTTTGAGGAAATTTTGCAAAATTTCTACTTCTTAAGTAAATTTTTTAAAACTTCTTTCTACTTTTTAAGAAAATTTTACCAAATTTTTACTTCATTAGAAAATTTTGAAAAAAAAAAATTATTTTTAGGAAATTTTGAAAAATTTCTACTTCTTAAGGAATTTTTTGAAATTTATACTTTAAAAGCAAATTTTACAAAATTATTACTTTTTAAGAAAATTTTCCAAAAATTCTAATTTTTAAGGAAATTTTGAAAATTTTCTACTTTTTAAGAAAAAAAAAGTGCAAATGTTTTTAAAGGAAATTCATCAAAATTTTGCAAAATTTAATTTCTACTTTTAAAAAAAATTTTTCAAAATTTGTTATTTTTAAGGAAATTTTGTGCAATTTCTACTTTTTAAGGAAATTTTTAAAAATTTCAACTTTTTATGGAAATTTTGTAAAATTTCAACTTTTTAAGGAAATATTGCAAAATTTCAATTTTTTATCAAAATTTATAATTTTTAAGAAAATTTTGCTAAATTTTAATTTCTTAATGAAATTTTGGAGAATTTTCATTAAAAATAGAAAATTTTCTAAATTTCCTTAAGAAATAGAAATTTTTGCAAAGTTTCCTTAAAACGATGAAATTTTGCAAAATTTTCTTAAAAATTAAAATTTTGCAAAATTTTTATTTCTTAAGGAAATTTTGCCAATATTTTATCTTTGAAGAAAAATTTAAAAAATTCTATTTTTAAAGGAAATTTGGCAAAATTTCTATTTTTTAAGGAAATTTTTAAAATTTCTTTTTTAAAGGAAATTTGGCAAAATTTCTACTTTTTAAGGAAATTTTTAAAAATTCTACTTTTTAGGGAACTTTTTAAAATTTCTATTTTTTAAGGAAATTTTGCAAAATTTTGACTTTTATGAAAATTTTGTGAAATTTCTGCTCTTTAAGAAATTTTATCAGAATTTCTACTTTTAAAGGAAATTTTGCAAAATTTCCCCTTTTACAGAAAATTTTGTAAAATTTCAAATTTTCAAGAAATTTATGAAAAAATTCTAAGCAAATTTCGCAAAATTTCTACTTTTTAATGAAATTTTCTAAGAAAATTTTCCAAAATTTCTACTTTTAAGCAAATTTTGGAAAATTTTTTCTTTTTAAGGAAACTTTGCAAAATTTCTACTAATTTTTAGGAAATTTTGCAAAATTTCTACTTTTAAAGGAAATTTTGCAAAATTTCTACTTATTAAGGAAATTTTGCAAATTTTCTACTTTTTAAAGAAATTTTGCAAAACTTCAACTTTTTAGGGAAATTTTGCAAAATTTCTACTTTTTAAAGAAATTTCGCAAAATTTCAAGTTTTTAAGGAAATTTTGCGAAATTTCTACTTTTTAAGGAAATTTCGCAAAATTTCTGCTTCTTAAGGAAATTTTGCCAAATTTCGGCGTTTTAAGGATATTTTGCAAAATTTCGGCTTTTTAAGGAAATTTTGCAAAATTTTGGCTTTTGCAAAATTTCGGCTTTTTAAGGAAATTTTGCAAAATTTTGGCTTTTGCAAAATTTCGGCTTTTTAAATAAATTTTGCTAAATTTCTATTTTTAACGAAATTTTGCAAAATTTCTACTTTTTTGAAAAATTTTGCAAAATATCTAGTTTTTAAGGAAAATTTACAAAATTTCTACTTTTTAAGGAAATTTTTGCTAAATTTCTACTTTTTAAGGAAATTTTGCAAAATTGCAACTTTTTAAGGAAATTTTGCAAAATTTCTACTTTTTAAGGAAATTTCGCAAAATTTCAAGTTTTTAAGGAAATTTTGCGAAATTTCTACTTTTAAAAGAAATTTTGCAAAATTTCTACTTTTAAAAGAAATTTTGCGAAATTTCTACTTTTTAAGGAAATTTTGCAAAACTTCTACTTTTTTTTTTTTAGGAAATTTTGCAAAATTTCTACTTTTTGAGGAAATTTTGCAAAGTTTCTACTTTTTAAAGAAATTTTGCAAAATTTCTACTTCTTAAGGAAATTTTGAAAAATTTTTACTTTTGAAAGGAATTTCGTAAAATTTCCGCTTTAGATGTTTTTTATTAAAAAACGATATTACGTCGAGCTGCCTAATAATTTATATAATATATAATTTATGTTTTTTTTTTCATTTTAGAAAATTTTCAAATTATCCTTATTAAGGACTGGAAAAATATGCCTTATGTTTTTAACGGTTACAATTACTGGGTAAGTATGACTAATATTTGATTTAAAGCTTCCCACTTTTGATGACCTCTGTCATTTGTTAGCCCTTGTATTTATAGAATTTAAAGTTTCTAAAAATGTTACATGATCTCAAGGATTTTTGGGTAAATTTTTAAAAATTTAGTAACAAACCAAAAAACCTGAATTTTTTTTCTTCTTAACCGCAGAACATTTTTTTCTCATCTCACCTGTTCATAGTTTATGATAACCCACAAAAAATATAAAGTTACACCAAATATGACCCATTTTCTTTCGTTTTCTTTATGAAAAAAAAAAACAAGAACTTGGTTTCTGCAATAACTTTTAAAGTTGGTTCTTGTATTTTTTTTATAAATTTTTTTACAGAATTTCTTTTTTCGCCTCATAATTCTTCCTGTTATCCTTTTTTTGTTATTATATAGACAAACATTCTGATACATTTATTTGGCTTAAAACACAACACACAGTGGTTTACGGACGCTTTTTTTTGGAAATAATTCTGTAACTTTTGAACGACTGGAGATATTTGAATGAAATTTGACATGGTGGTAGTCAAGGAGTATTTGAGTTGGTTTTTAAAAGCACTGGTCCATGAGGGGTCGGGAGAGTGATTGATGGACCTTCAAAGTTGGTCACCTCGGGTGTTCGATTTTTTTAAAAATTCGCCAAAAATCCATTTATGTATGGATTGAAAAGAAATTTTAAACTTAAGTTGTCCTTGAGAAGATCTACAAAAAATACGCTTAAATGTGTAGGTTATCTCCTTTGGATTTCGAGATATTTGGGTAAAAAGGAATTTTTAGGTTGATTTTTTACCTCTTTTTTTAAGCTTTTTTTGATCTGGTGGACGCATCTGAGGACCAAAAATTTTTTAAGAATATTCTTTAAATTTGTAATAAAATTCTGAATAATTTTTGTGCAAGTTAGTTATAGAAATCTTCTTTTGTTTAAAAGTTAAAAATATTCAAAGTTGAAACTTACAAAAAATTTCGCTTTTTTTTTAGTTTTTCCCCAAAAGATAGCTATATTTTTTCACTAATAAAAAAATATTTTCTTAAGAAACATAAAAAGATTTTTAAAGTTTTTAAAAGAAAACATAATGAGAATGCGTATAAAACAAATTTCTTGCTAATTGGACTTTTGGTCCTCGCACATGTCCTCTCCAAAAAATGGCAATTTGTAAAAAAAAAAATTAGTTTAAACAAAAATTTCTCAAAAGGCAAAGCACCGATTTGAAAAAAATTATAATGTTCATATTTTCCAATATATCTGTTATTGATTAGAAAAGTTTTTTCTGAAACGCGCTGCAAATAGAGACAGTGTTACCATATTTGTAAAAAAACTCATTTTTTGAAACACCTTTTTCCCCAGTTGGGAATTGGGGAATTTTTAAGTTAAAATTGGGAATTTTTTTTAGTCTATTGCTTTTACATCTTATTGGTCTACATTACTACAAAATTTCATTGTAATATCTTTATCCATGTCATTTCCACAGAATATCAAAGATTAAAAATATTTTCCTTAAAAAAGCAGAAAAACAATTTTTTTTTGTTTTACGATACAAAGTGTAAAAAAAGTAACGCACTTAAAAAAAACTTTTACTTAGTGCTAATCTCCTAGTCTTTCCCGATCTAATGATACTAAACATGTATATAAAGCATTAATACCGAGTCTTAAAAAACTCTGAAAACTTTGGCCCCCGTAGCATTTTTACACTGTTTATTTAAATATAAGTGATGAATTTGTGCATATAAAATTAATAATCATACTCAAATATTTCACTATAAGATGACAATGATCCTTCGATAACAAACAAATATTTTTTTATTTTTTTAAAGAAAATATCATGAGGATTTATGAAATATCAAAATGTAAATAATTTGTACTTATATTAAAAGGTGAAATACATTTTATTGAAGTATTTGTAGTTAAAGTTTAAACTTACAGTTTTTATTACATATTTATATAAAAGTAGTTATTTACTTAATTTTTATTTTCAGTAAAATAATCAGTACAATCTATTATATCAAGAACCTCTTCCAGGTGTTCGTTTTCAGAAGTTTTTGTATAACTGCTCCACCATTTCTTTCTTATCGTTGATAGAGCAGGATCAGAAGACAACAAGAGATAATTTATTAGATCCTGATTTTGCGATTTTCTTGAGCATTTTCTGGTATTAAATAGTTGGATATACTTGAAATCTGAATTCCGCGCTTCCTGGGCCTCTTCTGTCAGTTCACCAAGTGGGAGAAGATTTGATTCAATTATTTCACGACCATGTTGAAGGACTTTATGAACTGTTGGTGTAATTTCTTTCCAGTGATACAAATGTCGTATACGAGTTAACGCGTTGAGGGCATAGCAATGAAATTTTTCAGCATTTATTTGATATTTGCTATTTATTGCCGATAATATTACGTAACATTTACGAAGAACTTCCTCATCAATTCCAGTAATCTTTGAAGTTGTTTCATAATTTTCAAAGAATCGCCTGGCCGTATTACCATCGTTTGTACTGCCATATCCTACAAGTGGTTTGTCTATGTTTAGACCCGTCATAGTTTTGAATTCTTCCTGAATCCTTTTTTTTTCACTGGATCTCATTTCAATCAGTTCCTTATTATTTCTCACGGATTTTAGCTGATTATCAGGTATATTCCTATATTTCAGATCATATGCTATATGTAGCATAAATTCTAAAAATCGGATACGTGCATGTAGGGGCGATATACCAAATTCCAGAACCTCTTGATTAATTGCAGTACTAGCTGATGCATCTTCTGAAGTTTGTAGAAATTCCGATTTCTTCTTTCCGCATAATGAGCATTTCCAAGTTGAATGGGTTTCCGTTATAGCGTTGCTTACTTTTCCATCTATCATTGTCAATTGAAGCTCAAAATTTACATTAATCAAATATCCATGTATGTCTATGCAGACTGGACTCAAATTGTCTATTGAATATTTGATATCATCAACCCAATTTTTTGTGCTTGCTGCATTTTCTTTTAAATATTCGAATCTGATCGGTCTGCAAAATGCCTTTGATCCTGGAGATGTGTTAACCCACACATATTCAGTACGCTCTTTTGATGTGGATGGTTCAGAACGATTCTTTCTTAATCTTAGTGGTACTAGGGATGCCATAAAAACGCTTCTGTAGTCATTTGTGTTCTGATGAGATGTTGATTGTTTGTATTCCGGTAATCCAGATAAACCGTCACATCCCCATTTACATATTAAAGTTAAGTCCTTGTTGTCAAGTTTCTTGGCTTCTTCTTCAGACAATGTAGTAGATATCAGCCTTGATGCCGTATTTTCCAATAATTTTGATAAATCCACAGATGCACTTTCGTCTCCTATCACGTTTGTTGGTATTAAGTTTTTTTTTGGTTTTTAATAACGCATTATATCCTGGTAAAATTGAGTGTCCTTTGTCTCGTAATGCCTTACAGAGTTTAATATATTTATTTTTACTCAATTTCAACTCGAGCATAAGAGCAAGTGCTTCTTCCTCCGAAAATTCTGATTGAGAAGAAGGAGTTGGTATACTCTTAATAATTCGCTTAAGACGTTTAGGAGAAGCCTCTGGGAGAATATCTGCTATTTGTTTAGCTTCAGCTGGTTGATTATTTCGTTTGAGCACTTCCTTAAAGGAATCTTTGATTTCAGTATCCGAATGAGTAGAAAGAACTTCGGATAATCGCATCTTTTTAGATCTTTCTCCGAGATCATCATAGTTTTTTAGAGGGGCTCCAGCACCAGAAGTTTTAAGCTCAATTGAGTCCTTCAGCCAGTCTTTAAATTTAGATTCAAATCTTTTTAAACAGTAATTAACCGACTTAATTTTAAGTTCAAATAACTTTACAAATTTTACGACTTTGTCTTCCTCACTATTGAGAATCATGGAGTTAGTTTGACTTTTAGCATATCGCATGATTATTTTAATTTTTTCTGCTCTCGAACTGCTTGGTTGTTCAAAAAGAATATCGCACAACACTTTAAATTCCAATGTTATAGCCATGATGTTTTAACTGTTAATAGCAGTTACATTTAAAACTTTCTTTTTTATATTAAAAAAAAACATTTTTTATATATACCTGTATCCAAAGAATAATAAAGAAATCAATGAATTAATGTATTTTTTACCTCTAAAAATAGGTGCATATATAACTCAACCAATATGTGCGTCTCGTAAAACCTACCTGTATGGAGGTGAGTAACCATATCCTTTCTGACCATTATGAAAAACCCAAGTTGTAACAATTTTTACCTATTGCATTAACTTTCACATTAAAAAACATTTTATAACCTTAACATAATTTTGCAATTTTTTCAAATACACCAATTTTAAATACCGGAAAAATGCCTTTAAATCTTATTTTAAATAAATTGTCACACTGTTACTATAAAAGTACTCTTCTAATTAAACTTTTGCTACAAATTATGGATATATTACCTTTACACTGTTATCAAAATCGGTGCCTTACTCGTACTTACTTATTTAGAATCTTTTACTAAAATTTTATTTTTTAGCTTGGAACAAAAGGCAAAATCGAATAAAATTTTTTTAAGTCATTCTTATAATGTTTTCTTTAAAAAAATAAAAAACTATTTATATCTTTTTGAAGAAAATATTTGTTTATTAGCGAAGGATCATTGTCATCTTAAAAATAGTGAAATATTTGAGTATGATAATTAACTTTATATGCACAAATTCATCACTTATATTTAAATAAACAGTGTAAAAATGCTACGGGGGCCAAAGTTTTCAGAGTTTTTTAAGACTCGGTATTAATGCTTTATATACATGTTTAGTATCATTAGATCGGGAAAGACTAGGAGATTAGCACTAAGTAAAAGTTTTTTTTAAGTGCGTTACTTTTTTTACACTTTGTATCGTAAAACAAAAAAAAATTGTTTTTCTGCTTTTTTAAGGAAAATATTTTTAATCTTTGATATTCTGTGGAAATGACATGGATAAAGATATTACAATGAAATTTTGTAGTAATGTAGACCAATAAGATGTAAAAGCAATAGACTAAAAAAAATTCCCAATTTTAACTTAAAAATTCCCCAATTCCCAACTGGGGAAAAAGGTGTTTCAAAAAATGAGTTTTTTTACAAATATGGCAACACTGTCTCTATTTGCAGCGCGTTTCAGAAAAAACTTTTCTAATCAATAACAGATATATTGGAAAATATGAACATTATAATTTTTTTCAAATCGGTGCTTTGCCTTTTGAGAAATTTTTGTTTAAACTAATTTTTTTTTTTACAAATTGCCATTTTTTGGAGAGGACATGTGCGAGGACCAAAAGTCCAATTAGCAAGAAATTTGTTTTATACGCATTCTCATTATGTTTTCTTTTAAAAACTTTAAAAATCTTTTTATGTTTCTTAAGAAAATATTTTTTTATTAGTGAAAAAATATAGCTATCTTTTGGGGAAAAACTAAAAAAAAAGCGAAATTTTTTGTAAGTTTCAACTTTGAATATTTTTAACTTTTAAACAAAAGAAGATTTCTATAACTAACTTGCACAAAAATTATTCAGAATTTTATTACAAATTTAAAGAATATTCTTAAAAAATTTTTGGTCCTCAGATGCGTCCACCAGATCAAAAAAAGCTTAAAAAAAGAGGTAAAAAATCAACCTAAAAATTCCTTTTTACCCAAATATCTCGAAATCCAAAGGAGATAACCTACACATTTAAGCGTATTTTTTGTAGATCTTCTCAAGGACAACTTAAGTTTAAAATTTCTTTTCAATCCATACATAAATGGATTTTTGGCGAATTTTTAAAAAAGTCGAACACCCGAGGTGACCAACTTTGAAGGTCCATCAATCACTCTCCCGACCCCTCATGGACCAGTGCTTTTAAAAACCAACTCGAATACTCCTTGACTATCACCATGTCAAATTTCATTCAAATATCTCCAGTCGTTCAAAAGTTAAAGAATTATTTCCAAAAAAAAGCGTCCGTAAACCACTGTGCAACATCAGGAGAATTGAGGTAAATGTGGGTTTAACTTGTGTTGGTGTAGAGTTATGAAATCGCATAAATGTACGTGTATGTATGTGTGTATAGTAAAGGAGGGGTATCCAAATGTCCATGGTTATAAATTTTTTTATACCGGACATATGGTCTTTATCTCATACTTTTACATGCATAAAAATTCCAGAACTCAAAAAAAAAAATAATAAAGACTTTACTTTTATCATGGACGAATGATGATGGTCTTTAATGGTAGAAGAGCACTATTCCGACTTACACTTATGTAGTCTTACATACTATGTGTGTTTAAACAGCAACAACAACAATAATAATATCTGCCATGTAGTTACTATATAAATTTAATCCATCGGATGTTCTATATAAAACATGAACGAACATCAGCACAACCACTAATAATCGCTACTACCACAGAAAAGTCTGTTTTTTTTACTTTGTTTTATTTTTAAAGATTTAAGAAAATCTTTATTTGTTTAAACTCTTAATAAGATCTGATGCTATTGAGTTTAAAAAGCTATAAATATGAAAATATGTTAAATACTTTAAGCCGATTATGATCAGTTTAATTGTCTGTAAAACTATCAGAGGGCAATTGTATTTACATGCAAAATATATTAAAGAAATTTTTATAGATTTTTTAAACTTTTTAAGGAAATTTTATAAAATTTCAAATTTTCAAGAAAATTTTGCTAAATTTCCACTTTTTAACGAAAATTTGCAAAATTTTAAATTTTTAAAAAATTTTTGTCAATTTTCTCAATTTTTAGGAAATTATTAAGAAATTTTACTTTTTAAAGAATTTTTGCAATATTTTTAGTTTTTAATAAAATTTTGCAAAATTTCTATTTTTCAAAAAAATTTACAAAATTTCTTATTTCTTTAAAGGAAATTTTGTGAAATTTCTACTTTTTAAGAAATTTTGCAAAATTTTTAATTTGTAAGAAAATTTACAAAATTTCTATTTTTTTAATGAAATTTCGAACAATTTTGGAAAATTACTACTTCTTATGGAAATTTTTTAAAATTTCTGCTTTAAATAGAAATTTTGCAAAATTTTTACTTTTTAAGAATATCTTGCAAAATTTCTGTTTTAAGTAAATTTTAAAAAAATTTTACAAAAATTTCTTTTTAACAAAGTTTTGCAAAATTTCTGCTTTTTAAGGAAATTTTGCAAAATATCTACTTTTTAAGTAAATTTTGCAAATTTCTACTTTTTAAGGAAATTTTGCAAAATTTCTGCTTTTTATGGAAATTTTGCAAAATTTGTACTTTTTAATGAAATTTTGCAAGATTTCTATTTTTTAAGGAAATTTTGCAAAATTTCTGCTTCTTAAGGAAATTTTGAAAAATTTCTATTTCTTAAGAAAGTTTTGCAAAATTTCTACTTCTTAAGGAAATTTTGCAAAATTTCTACTTTTTAAGGAAATTTTGCAAAATTTCTACTTTTTAAGGAAATTTTGCAAAATTTCTGCTTTTTATGGAAATTTTGCAAAATTTGTACTTTTTAAGAAAATTTTGCAAAATTTCTACTTTTTAAGGAAATTTTGCAAAATTTCTACTTTTTAATGAAATTTTGCAAGATTTCTATTTTTTAAGGAAATTTTGCAAAATTTCTGCTTCTTAAGGAAATTTTGAAAAATTTCTATTTCTTAAGAAAGTTTTGCAAAATTTCTACTTCTTAAGGAAATTTTGCAAAATTTCTACTTTTTAAGGAAATTTTGCAAAATTTCTACTTTTTAAGGAAATTTTGCAAAATTTCTACTTCTTAAGGAAATTTTGCAAAATTTCTACTTTTTAAGGAAATTCTGCAAAATTTCTACTTTTTAAGGAAATTTTGCAAAATTTCTACTTTTTAAGGAAATTTTGCAAAATTTCTACTTTTTAAGGAAATTTTGCAAAATTTCTACTTCTTAAGGAAATTTTGCAAAATTTCTACTTCTTAAGGAAATTTTGCAAAATTTCTACTTTTTAAGGAAATTCTGAAAAATTTCTACTTTTTAAGGAAATTTTGCAAAATTTCTACTTTTTAAGGAAATTTTGCAAAATTTCTACTTTTTAAGGAAATTTTGCAAAATTTCTACTTCTTAAGGAAATTTTGCAAAATTTCTACTTTTTAAGGAAATTCTGCAAAATTTCTACTTTTTAAGGAAATTTTGCAAAATTTCTACTTTTTAAGGAAATTCTGCAAAATTTCTACTTTTTAAGGAAATTTTGCAAAATTTCTACTTTTTAAGGAAATTTTGCAAAATTTCTACTTCTTAAGGAAATTTTGCAAAATTTCTACTTTTTAAGGAAATTCTGCAAAATTTCTACTTTTTAAGGAAATTTTGCAAAATTTGTATATTTAAGGAAATTTTGCAAAATTTCTGCTTCTTAAGAAAATTTTGAAAAATTTCTATTTCTTACGAAAATTTACTTCAGGAAATTTTGCATAATTTTATTTCTTAAAGAAATTTCAAAAATTTCTATTTTTAAGAAAATTTTGCAAAATATCTAGTTTTTAAGGAAATTTTGTAAAATTTCTACTTTTAAAGGAAATTTTTCAAAATTTCTACTTTTTAATGAAATTTTGCAAAATTTCTAATTTTTAAAGAAAGTTTGCAAAATTTTTATTAAATTACCTTCAGATATTTTTTAAAATTTCTACTTTTGAAGGAAATTTAGCAAAATTTGTACCCTTTTAAGGACAATTTGGAAAATTTCCACTTTTGAAGGTAATTTTTTTTATAGAAAAATTTCTTTTGCAAATTTTTCTTATGGAAAAAGTTTCTTTAGTAAATTTTTTCTATGGAATAAATTTCTTTGGTAAAGTTTTCTTGTGGAAAAAATTTCTTTAGTAAATATTTCTTATGAAGATCATTTCTTAAGTAGATTTTTCTTATGGAAAAATTTTCTTTAGTAAATTTTTCTAATGGAAAAAACTTCTTTACTAAACTTTTCTTATGGAAAACAATTTTTTAGTTAATTTTTCTTAAGAAAAAAATTTCTTTAGTAAATGTTTTTTATGGAAAAATTTCTTTAGCAAACTTTTCTGATGAAAAAATTTTCTTTAGTTAGTTTTTCTTATTGAAAAAGGTTCCTAAGCAAATTTTTCTTATTAAAAACATTTGTTCAATAAATTTTTCTTGTGGAAAAAATTTCTTTAGTAAATTTTTTTATATGATAACTTTTTTAAGAAATTTTTTACTATTTCAAAATTTTGTTTAGAAAAATGATTTAAAGTTGTTACTTTTAAGAAAATTTTACAAAATTTTTAATTTTAAAAACAAATTTTGCAAAATTTCTACTTTTAAGAAAATTTTGCAAAATTTCTAATTTTAAGAAATTTTAGCAATATTTCAAATTTTTAAGAAAATTTAGCAAAATTTAAAATTTTTAGGGAAATTTTGCAAAATTTCTCATTTTTATTAATTTCTTGTGAAAATACTTTTTGTTTAACCAGTAATACACTAACTTATCGTCCTGCCCTCGTACGTAAACAGTTGCCTTAAAAACAAAACTAAACTTTTATAATTTTTATACAAAAAATAAACAATATTTCTGCCATTTTTATTTTCATTAATTGGTCCCTTAAGGGTAACCACAAAAACAACAAAAAACCATAAATTAATTTATAATATCAAAACCAACCTCTGATATGCACAATCATCGAATTGAATTCCCACTTTACAAACATTAACCAACATTTAGCACATTCAGCCGATAAGAACGAATATAATTACACCAATCCATACACACACACACGCAACAAATCGGTTGGCAGAGACCCCAATTCATGAAATGATATCAAACATGATGAGGTTGCAACGTCATGTTTGTTATCAGCGAAAAATATCTATTTATTTACAATATCATCTCGCTAGAGTGTTTGCAGGCTCAAAATGACTTGCTAATCGTTGATGATAGTGGCCATATTATAATGAATCCCTACCGATCCCAACAAACATTTTGTATGTCGGAACAATTTTGTGTAATAAAAAGTTATAACAAGGCAAGATTTTATAATGTTTACTTATGTCATATTTTAGCAGTAGAAATCTAACTTTCATTGTTCAATTTTCAAAAGTATGTTTCTATATATTTATGTTTGTAGTCTAGTTTTCCTAGAAAGTAAATTTTTTTATATCATCAGACATCATTCTCTATCTTAACTATATACAAGTGCAAGACGGGCGTCATGTACATGCTAGGCTGCTCCCTATCGCCATTATCGCTGCAGCGGAGCCACACTTAGATATTTTAAGTAAAAACTAAAAAAAAAAAGAAAAAAAAAAAACAATCGCCAATACTGAGAATATATCAGTGTAAGCTCTACAAGTCCACCCACAACAGTTCAGTTATTCGATCAAACTTGTTTGATTTTAAATCTTTGATCCAAAAGTAATCCATTTCGAAATACAATAATCAAAAGATCATGAGTATTCCTAAACGACTTAAATATGATGACAATGTTTGGTGGGAAATCTTTTGGTTCTTCTTAATGCAATACAAAAACGTTGCCTACTTTCAGGCTTTGTACAAATTTCATACAAACTATCAAAAAAATGTGATTACAATAATATTGTATTTAATTATTTAAATAATTTATTTATTGATGTATAATAGTGTGTGTTAAACAATCCATATAAATACCTATATATGTATATAAATGCATATATGTAGAGTTAGGCACTATGAGAACAGAACAAAAAATCGTTGGCTGATTTGCCGTTTTTTATACTTTTAACTCAAATAGAAAATTTTTTTATCAAACATTTTTCTATGCAAATTTTTTTTTAACAAAAATTTTTTTGCCAGAAATTTTTTTATCAAAAATTTTTTATCAAAAATTTTTTTATACAAAATTTTTTTAATAAGATTTTTTTTATCAGAAACTTTCTATAGAAAAATAATTCTATATAATATATTTCTATCGAAAATTTTTCTATAGAAAAATATTTCTATCTAAAAAAAAATATTTCTATAGAAAAATATTTCTATCAAAAATTTTTCTATAGAAAAATATTTCTATGGAAAATTTTTCTATAGAAAAATATTTCTATAGAAAATTTTTCTATAAAAAAATATTTCTATAGAAAATTTTTCTATAAAAAAATATTTCTATGGAAAATTTTTCTATAGAAAAATATTTCTATCGAAAATTTTTCTATAGAAAAATATTTCTATGGAAAATTTTTCTATAGAAAAATATTTCTATGGAAAATTTTTCTATAGAAAAATATTTCTATGGAAAATTTTTCTATAATAAAATATTTCGTTGGAAAATTTTTCTATAGAAAAATATTTCTATGGAAAATTTTTCTATAGAAAAATATTTCTTTGGAAAATTTTTTTATAGAAAAATATTTCTTTGGAAAATTTTTTTCTAGAAAAATATTTCTTTGGAAAATTTTTCTATAGAAAAATATTTCTTTGGAAAATTTTTCTATAGAAAAATATTTCTTTGGAAAATTTTTTTATAGAAAAATATTTCTTTGGAAAAATATTTCTATCGAAAATTGTTCTATAGAAAAATATTTCTTTGGAAAGTTTTTCTATAAAAAAATATTTCTTTGGAAAATTTTTCTATAGAAAAATATTTCTTTGGAAAATTTTTCTATAGAAAAATATTTCTTTGGAAAATTTTTCTATAGAAAAATATTTCTTTGGAAAATTTTTCTATAGAAAAATATTTCTTTATAAAATTTTTCTATAGAAAAATATTTCTTTGGAAAATTTTTCTATAGACAAATATTTCTATCGAAAATTTTTCTATAGAAAAATATTTCTATCGAAAGTTTTTCTACAGAAAAATATCGAAAGTTTTTTATAGAAAAATATCGAAAATTTTTCTATAGAAAATTATCGAAAATTTTTCTATAGAAAAATATCGAAAATTATTCTATACAAAAAATATTTTTTTATTGAAAAAATTTTTCTATAGAAAAATATTTTTATCTAAGAAATATTTATACAGAAATTGTTAAATATTTCAGAAACATTTTTGTAGCATACTTTTAGGATAATCTAAAATAATATATAACATTATTATTGAGATTATCCTAAAAGTATGCTATACAAATGTTTCTGAAATATCTTACATTTCGTTCGATTTCGAATGCGGCGATTTGGGCCTTTTAAAAAAACTTTTATATTTTAATAGAAAACACGGGCAAGCCCGGGTCCCAACATCTTATATATAAACTACATATAAATTGAACAAAACTCTGGGTATAGGTATATTTTTTAATGAATTATTTATTTAGTTGTTGATTATTTTAAACAAATTTATTTATTTTGTCAGCTCATGTCTGTGGAAATTGTGTTGTTCTGCGAAAATTTTAATTTAATTGCATTTTTTTTTTGCTATTTCTTTTTTTAGTTAAATATTTTTATTTGAAAACTCATGAAATGTAAATTGTAAAGCAGATCAAATGTCAATTGAATATATTTTGTGGCAAATAAAAATCCAAATGAATAGATAAAAACCAATGATGACAATATTAAATAAAAAAATACTTTAAGGGAAAAAATAGTTTTTTTTTCAAGTATTATTGGAAGTATAAAAATTAAAGGATTTTAAACTAATGAAAAGTTAATCCTTTAGTATATGTTAGAAAAAAACAATGTAATTTTATATATTTAAAAGGATAATTGTTTAATGATTTGGGGGATTCAGAAATAAATTTTACATTAGATGTAAAAACTGGACCATATAAAGAAGACTTGAAACTTAAAACTGGTTTATATAGGGAGCTACTACAAAAATTTAGGTTTGGAAATTTTGCAAAAAAGTGATCATTTTCTCGGGTTTTTTTCGGAATGAATATCGCAAAAAACTTAATTTTTTTTTTGCTTCAGTTCTTTTTTTTAAACAAGTGATAATTTTTTTAGGCTCATATCTTGCAAACCGTTCGGAATTTTGATTTACTCTTCGAGACATAGTTGTAGCCCTTACCATAAAGAATAAAAATTGTGAACATATAAGATCGAAAAAACTTCATCTTAATGATCAAAATCACAAAAAAACTTAAAAAAATATTTTTTTGCCTCCGTACTTTTTATAAAAATGTGATGATTTTTGAAGGCTCATATCTTGCAAACCGTTCGGAATTTTGATTCACTCTTTGAGGCACAGTTGTAGCCCTTGTTATAGGGAACAAAAATTGTGAACATATAAATTCGAAAAAACTTCATCTTAAAGCTCAAAATCGTTAAGAAAAAAAAACTTAAACATTTTTTTTGATTCCTCATTTTTTTTTAAATTGATAACTTTTTCAGGCTCATATCTTGCAAACCGTTCGGAATTTTGATTCACCTTTGAGTTACAGTTGTAGCTCGTGCTATAGGGAATAAAAATTGTGAACATATAAATTCGAAAAAACTTCATCTTAAATATCAAAATCGCAAAAAAACTTAAAAAAATATTTTTTTGCCTCCGTACTTTTTTTTTAAAGTGATGATTTTTTCGGGCTCATATCTTGCAAACCGTTCGGAATTTGGATTCACTCTTTGAGGCATAGTTGTAGCCCTTGCTATAGGGAACAAAAATTGTGAACATATAAAATCGAAAAAACTTTACCTGGAAGATCAAAATCGCAAAAACATATATAAAAAATTTCACTTTTTGAGGAAGAGTTGTAGCCCTTGCTGTGGGGAACAAAAATTGTGAACATATAAGATTGAAAAAACTTCATCTTAAAAATCAAAATAGCAAAAAAACTTAATTTTTTTTTCTCGGTCCCTTTTTTTAAAAGTGATAATTTTTTCATTCTCATATCTTGCAAACCGTTCGAAGTTTTGATTCACTCATTGAGGAACAGTTGTAGCCCTTGCTATAAGGAACAAAAGTTGTAAATATGTAAAGAAGAAAAAACTTAATCTTAAAGATCAAAATCACAAAAAACTAAACAAATATTTTTTGTCTCGGTACTTTTTTTTAAAAAAAGTGATAATTTTTTCAAGCTCTTATCTTGCAAACCGTTAGGAATTTTGATTTATTCTTTGAGGCACAGTTGTAGCCCTTCCTATAGGGAACAAAAGATATAAATATATAAAATCAAAAAACTTCATCTTGAACATCAGAATCGCAAAAAACTTAAAAATATGTAAGAAAAATTATATGTTTTCTTATTTTTTTTATCCACATTTGAAGAGAGTCCGATTTGCAAGTCCAGGACCATCAACCTTATCATTATATCTCGAATGTTGAAATAATAAAAAACAAATGAAATCAAACAAAAATTCAGTGAAATTTTTCGTTTTTACGGCTACCTAAATGGTATTAAGCATCATTCATAGGATGTTCGTATGTACTAGAAAGTTGGGTAAATTTTTGTTGTGGATTGTTTCCTTGAATTGTAAACCCTTTGCTACATATGGATCTGAACAGGGAAAAAGAGGTTACAATTTTTTTTAGTTTGTTTGCGATTTTGAACTTTAAGATTAAATTCATTGATTTTATATATTAACAATTTTCATTCCCCATGACAAGAGCTACAACTTTGCCTCAATGATTGAATCAAAATTCCAAACAGTTTTCAAGATAATAGCCTGTGAAAACTACCACTTTATCATAACATCAATAATAAAAATTATTTTTTTTTGCGATTTTAATCTTCAAGGTGAACTTTTTTGATTTTGTGTGTTTACAATTTTTGTTCCCTAGGGCAAGAGCTACAACTTTGCCTCAAAGAGTGAATCAAAATTCGGAACAGTTTTCAAGATATGAGCCTGAGAAAATTATTACTTTTTTGCAACCAAAATGAGTTGTCCTTTTTATGGGGGGTATTTTATCATAAAGTGATGTCCGTACATGGTAATTCTTCCATGACTTAAAAAATTTATTATAATCTGTCAATAATTTTTCGCTTCTCCAGACACTGTGCCATCAAATCATAAGCAATTATTTTCCCTAATAATTAAAAAATTGCCTTAAGCAAATGGTATTAATTTTATACAAAAAAAAATTGGCAAACAGAATTTTAACAAACATTTATTACCGATTACATAGTAAATTGAATATGACACATTTTAATTTAAGTCCTTATACACTCATATTTTTTTATGGTCCTGTTTTTTGTTGTCCTTTTTTGTATGACAACAAAGTTCTCAAATAAAAGTGAGCAACATTTGTTTTTATGTATGAATTTCTCTTTTGCTACAATGTATGAGTGAATGTATCTGTATATTCGGGGACAATTTTCTGATGCCCTTAAGCTTTAATAACCAACTAACCAATTTTTATGTTTCAGGCATTTAATCTATAGAAGCAGAAACAAAAAAATTAACCGAAAAAGATAAAAATGTTCTTTTTCACACAACAAAAGGGAAAAATGTGACTTATTAGTACCTAGTAGAGGATATAAATGTATGTGTGTGGTGGTAGTTATGAAATTGTATATAAAAGGATAAATGTGTCGGTATTTTTAACTGATGACCCCAAATGATTGATTGACAGTTTTAAAGTCACACAATCATTTTTCAGTTACTCAAACATACAAATATTATGCTATGACAAACTTTTATACACTCCGCCCCCTGGTTCTATGCATACATTCATACATACATAAGTTCTATACATACATTATAACAGAACATTCAACAGGAAGTGGTGGCAGAACGGAAGTACGTTCACAACATAACTTTACAAAACATTTTTGGTTTTATTTTACTTTTTCTCTGCTTTTGGGTTTGATATGAAAAAGTTTATTTTAAAATTTATTTTACTATTTTTTGTCTAACCCTATGAAATTGTCAATGATATTGTATGTTTATGATGATGTTTGTCATATATGAAAATCATGAAATCAGGCCGTCCACAGGCCATGTATCGGTCAAAGTATTTTTGTTAAAAAAAAGTTCAGGGTCCAAATCGCCACACTCGATATCGATTGACTTTTAATGTAATGTTTGTCGCCTCATGCGCAACAACTTTGCTAAAGATCATAACATATAATACAATATGTATGTAAATATAAAAAATTTCCATGGATTTTATAAACTCCAAAAAAACAAAAATTAATTTGTTGCAAAAAAATGTGATAAATAAAGAACCGCTTCGTGATATAATTGGTCATATCAACGTAGAAACCTTGTCGGCTTATGCGCAGGAACTTTGCTAAAGATCATAGTATAATCAAATGCACAGTTTACGATTTAAATAACTTTTATCAATTTTCAGTGGCGCCACCTGTCTGAACTTGGTCATACCACTAAGTAATGTTCGTTATTTCTACATTTCAAAAGTCATCAAAATCGGTCTTCCCGTTTAGTCGTTTTTTTTTTGAAGTACATAGTCTTTTTCGATCTTTTTATTTTTTCCAGAGTAATCCTTCGATAAAAGATCAAAATTTAAAAAATTTCCATGGATTTTATAAACTCAAAAAAAAAAAATAAAAACTAGTTTGTTACAAAAAATGTGATAAATAAAGAACCGCTTCGTGATATAACTATAACTTTAAAATGTTTCTACATTTCAAAAGTCATCAACATCGGTCTTCCCGTTTAGTGTTTTTTTTCTGAAGTAGTCTTCCTTGATCCTTTTAATTTTTTCCAGAGTAAGACCATCGATAAAAAATCTAGATTAAAAAAATTTCCATGGATTTTATAAACTCCAAAAAAACAAAAACTAGTTTGTTTCAAAAAATGTGTTAGATAAGAACAGCTTCGTTATATAACTATAACTTTAAAATTTTTCTACATTTCAAAAGTCATCAAAATCGATCTTCCCGTTTAGTCGTTTTTTTTTTTAACTAGTCTTTTTCGTTCTTTTTCTAAATTTAAAAAGTTCTAAATTTAAAAAATTTCCATTGATTTTATTAACTCAAAAAAACAAAAACTAGTTTGTTACAAAAAATGTGATAAATAAAGTCTTCGTGATATAACTAAAACTTTAAAATTTTTCTACATTTCAAAAGTCATCAAAATCTTCGCTTTAGTGTTTTTTTTTTTAAGTAGTCTTTTTCGATCCTTTTTATTTTTTCTAGAGTAAGACCATCGATAAAAGATCTAAATTTAAAAAAATTCCATGGATTTTATAAACTCCAAGAAAACATTATTTTGTTACAAAAAATGTGATAAATAAAGAACCGCCTCGTGATATAACTATTACTTTCAAATTTTTCTACATTTCCAAAGTCATCAAAATCGATCTTTCCGTTTATTTGTTTTTTTTTTTAAGTAGTCTTCTTCGATCCTTTTTATTTTTTGCAGAGTAAAGATCTAAATTTAAAAAATTTCCATGGATTTCATAAACTCCAAAAAAACAAAAACTAGTTTGTTACAAAAAATGTGATAAATAAGAACAGCTTCGTGATAAAACTATAACTTTAAAATTTTTCTACCTTTTAAAAGTCATCAAAATCGGTCTTCCCGTTTAGTTGTTTTTTTTTTGTTTTTGCTACTTCTTCGATCCGTTTTATTTTTTCCAGAGCAAGACAGACCATCGATAAAAGTTCTAAATTTAAAAAATTTCCATGGATTTTATAAACTCCAAAAAAACACAAATTAATTTGTTACAATAAATGTGATAAATAAAGAACTCGTGATATAACTTTAAAATATTTCTACATTTCAATAGTCATCAAAATCGGTTCTCCCGTTTAGTTGTTTTTTTTTTTTAAATAGTCTTCTTCGACCCTTTTTATTTTTTTCCAGAGTAAGACCATCGATAAAAGATCTAAATTTAAAAAATTTCCATGGATTTTATAAACTCCAAGAAAAAAATTATTTTGTTACAAAAAATGTATAATAAACTATAATTTTAAAATTTATCAACATTCCAAAAGTCATCAAAATCGATCTTTAGAGATTTTTCTGAGTCTGAGTTTTTCGAAATGTTTAGCTAATTTTTCGAAATTTTGTTTTTGAGTCATAAGCCACCTTTTCCCTTTTCATAGACCGGGTCATATATATTTAAACTGTTTCCGCTATTTAGACTAGGAGAGATGAGAGCTAGGGTCAAATGTGCACCGAGTATCTCGAAGTTTGCCAAATTGATCACTGTTTTTACAGAAATTATGAATACAAAAAATAAAGTCAAAACACCCATTATATTCAAAATTGCGTGCGTTTTAGTGATTTTCGTCTCATTTGGTGCTTTTTGTCAGAAGAGTTTGTATGGGAGCTATGGTCATATGTGGACCGATTTCAACGAAATTTGGTACAGTGATTTTGGCAGTATTTGTTTTAAATTTCGTAAAAAAATTTTGATATTTGTGGCCAATATATCAATTCCGGGAAGTGGGACCTATGGGAGGTACCATAAATAATGGACCGATTTTGACGAATTTCAATGGTCGCACTATCAAAACAATGATCTGTGCCAAATTTCATAAAATTATCTTAAGAATTTGACCTGTACTTTTATTACATGGTTTACATGGGGGTCCAGCCAGCCGTCCAGCCAGACGGACGGACTGACCTCGCTAAATCAACTCAAAAACTGATTCTAAGCCTATTGTTATACTAAAGGGTGGATCTAAGACAAATTTTTCTGTGCGTTACATGCATCAGCACAAACTTATAATACCCTTTCCACTTATGGTGGTGAAGGGTATGACAAGTAAGAAAGTGCTAAGTCGGTCAAGTCGGTCGGACCTGGTGGTCAATTGTAACGCAAACAGTTTCATTTTGTGGATTAGTGTTATCTATCAGTTCACATTTGATCATGGCTCCTAAATATATAAAACAGATAAGTTGCACATAAACATACATCGATGTTGTGTAGGGTAATTTGTGGTCTAGCGTGCCCAACTATACTGCCTTCGCTTTATACTACT
The DNA here is from genome assembly GCA_933228675.1 of Stomorhina lunata. Lineage (NCBI taxonomy): Eukaryota > Metazoa > Arthropoda > Insecta > Diptera > Rhiniidae > Stomorhina > Stomorhina lunata. The sequence goes on along the minus strand of OW121744.1, from coordinate 31,242,792 downwards.
GTCGTCATTTAAACCCGCAAGCGATGTTGATTAAATAAAAAAATAATTATTTGGAGTTAAGGCGAAAACATGAAAAATCAACAGCAACAAAAACTACTGAAACTTTGTGTAACCGGAAATGTAAGGCATCCATGTTTATTTATGTTGTCACACAAACACACACACAAATACTCAAACATGTAAGTATCTGTAAATGTGTGAACTATATAATCACTATTATTTATGAAACGATGAAATTTAAAAAAATACATGAAAATAATTTCCCCCCTTTGTTAAATGTTTAATTATATTAAATTTATATGGTCAATTTTCAACACAAATACATCGTAAAAGCTGGCAGACACATACAAATAAAATGTAAGTAAATAAAAAATGTGTTAAATAATTTTATCAGTATATTTACCATGAAAATTTAAAAAAATTTAACAAATAGTAAAAAAAAGTAAGTAAATAAAAGCACAAGCATCTGTTAAACCCTAAAGTGTTCATTCATTCAATCGCTCGGTATTTGGTGTCATAATATGACGTAAACTCGATGACACCGGTGTATTCGTACCCTTATCATTCTCTCGCCCCGTGTGATTTTCCTATACAACTGGACGGAGAACTGATAAGGGCTCGTATCACCATAACAACAATAAATAACTATCAGTCAATGTTTCAATTCATTTGGGTCCTTTTCACAAATCCTTCTGATAAATCAACATTTTGTTGAAAAATTTTATCAAGAAAAAAAAAATAAGTAAGATTAAAGTGTTGAAAGTTAAAACAAGAAATAAACAATATTAAAGTGTTGGCAATATAAAGTTAAAATATTATAAAGTGTTTTAGAAGTTATTAAAGTAAGTTTTTGTATTTGTGAAAAAAAAAATCAGTTAAACTTTTCTAAAGTCTTCAAGCAATAAATATCTTTAAATATCTTTTTGAGCAATATCGATGTTTGCAAGAGGTGTTATCCCTAAGTTCTTGCGATTCGTTTTTGTATAAATTTAAGAACCCTAATGATGTCTTTACCAGAGCATGAAAACAAACAGAACAAAACACTTGAATTTCTTTTAAGTCTGTGAGCAAATCAGAAACAAAATACGAATAATGATATTTGTCAAAGTGATTTGTATTTTTATTTGTAATCGAACGAAACACGAATGTTATTAAAACTTACGCAGCTAGAAAGGAAAACAAAGGCAGCAAAACTGAAAAACTCAGAACAAAAACTTTTCGCAAACGTTTGCTGAGTGATTTGATCTTACTTAACTAAAAATAAGTAAAAAAGTGCTATAGTCGGTCAAGCCCGACCATACGATACCACTTAGGTCAATGGTGTTCTTTTTCGTGTATAAAGACAAATATTTGCTAAATTTTGCCATCATATCGGGTGTTTTTTATTGAGGTATAGAACTTTAAGGTGGCATCACTTTTTTAACTAGCGGCCATTTTGTCAGCTGTCAAGTGATTAATATTTAGTTTGGTTTGCCATTTCATCGTGAACAGGTTGACAAAAGAACAACGCTTGCAAATCGTGAAAATTTATTTCGAAAATAATGGTTCAGTTCGCGAAGTTTACCGCAAACTCCGTCCATTTTATGGTCGACATAATCGTCCATCAGAGCAATTAATTCGGTTAACCATGGATCGTTTTCGCACTACGTTTACTCTATGTGATAATACGCATCCGCAGCGACGTCGAACAGTGCGCACCGAAGAAACAATTGCCGCTGTAGAGCAAAGTGTTGAAGAGGACCCGAATGAATCGATTCGCCACCGTGCACAGCAATTGGAGCTTTGTCCATCAACTTTATGGAAGATTTTGCGCAAAGATCTTGGCTTGCGACCTTACAAGATCCAGCTTGTGCAAGAATTAAAGCCGCGAGACCATGCAATGCGTCGTGATTTTGGTGTATGGGTCGAAAATGAGATTGATCTCGATGCTGATTTTCATCGCAAAATTTTGTTCAGTGATGAGGCTCATTTTTGGTTGAATGGCTACGTCAACAAGCAAAATTGCCGCATTTGGAGTGAAGAGAATCCACATGAGACCCTTGAGACGCCATTACATCCACAAAAACTGACTGTTTGGTGTGCTCTATGGGCTGGTGGAGTTATTGGGCCATATTTCTTCCGAAATAATGCTGGAGAGTCAGTTACCATAAATGGAGACCGGTATAGAGTCATGATAACCGACTATTTTGTTCCCCAATTGGATGTCATGAATGTGGATGAGTTGTGGTTCCAACAAGACGGCGCTACATGCCACACAGCGCACGTCACAATTGATTTATTGAAGGAAACATTCGATGAGCGCATAATTTCGCGGAATGGACCTGTCAATTGGCCACCAAGATCGTGCGATTTGACACCACTGGATTATTTTCTTTGGGGATATGTGAAGTCGCTTGTCTACGCCAACAAACCAGAAACGTTAGGGGACTTAGAAGCCAACATTTGTGGCTTTATTGCCAACATACGGCCCCATATGCTCGAAAAAGTAGTTGAAAATTGGACCTGTAGAATTGGCTTTATTCGAGCCAGCCGAGGCGGCCACATGACCGAAATCATATTTAAACATTAATGGCATAAAAATATCCTTCCAATAAAGCCAAATTTATGGACATTAAAACGATTTTCTTGTGTTTTATTTCAATTCGAAGTTCTATACCTCTAAAAAAAACACCCATTACAAACATTTTCTCAAAAATTGTGTATATATTTAAGCTGTTTCCAACATTTGGACTTATATGAGAGCTGGGGTCAAATGTAGACCAATTATCTCGAAACTTACAGTTTTTACAGAAATTATGTGTGTGAAAAATAAACTTAAAATTCTCATTATCTTCAGATTTACGGGCGTTTTAGTGATTTTTGTCTCATTTTGTGCATTTGGACAGAAGAGTTTGTATGGGAGCTATGATCAAATGTACACCGATTTGAATGAAATTTGGTACAGTGATTTAAGTTTTCATAAGCAGTATATGTTTTAGATTTCACAAAAAAATATTGATATTTGTGGTCAATATATCAATTCCGGGAAATGGGACTGATGGGAAGTACCATAAATAATGGACCGATTTTGACGAATTTCAATAGCCATGGTCATACTATCAAAAAAATGACCTGTGACAAATCTCATCATATTATCTTTTGAATTACGACCTGTACTTTGATTATATAATTTAAATGGAATTCCAGCCAGCCGTCAAGCCAGACGAACGGACTGACATCGCTAAATCGACTCAGAAAGTGATTCTAAGTCTATTGGTATACTAAAAGATGGGTCTAAGACAAATATTTCTATGCTTTACATACAACAGCACAAACTTATAACAAACTTTCCACATATGGTGGTGAAGAGTATAAAAATCTTAGACAGAGTTGCGGTTTTTTATACTTTAAACTAAAACTGGCAATTTTTTCAATGTGTAATTCTGATATTTTAAAAAGAAATATTTTTCTACTTCATTTTTTTTTTTAATATTTTTATCAAAAATTTTTCTACAGAAAAATATTTTTAACGAAAATTTTTCTATAGAAAATTTTTTTATCAAGAATTTTTCTGTTAAAATTTTTTTTTCAAAATCTTTTCCGTAGACATTTTTAAAATCCATTTTTAAAAATATTTTTATCAAAACATTTTCTTTATCTAAAATTTTTCTACAGAAAATTTTTTTTTATTGAAAAATTTTCTAACGAATATATAAAAATTTTCTAAATAAATATATTTCTCGAAAATTTTTCTACAGAAAAATATATTAATCGAAAATATTTTTATAGAAAAAAAAAATTATCGAAAATTTTCTTACAGAAAAATATTTTTTATCGCAAATGTTTTATCAAAAGTGTTTCTAAAGAAAACTTTTTTATCAAAAACTTTTCTATAGAAATTTTTTTTATCAAAAATTTTTTTATTGAAAATTTTTTTTGTCAGAAATTTTTCTATAAAAATTTTTTTTTTTAATTTTTCTATAGAAAATTTTTTATCAAAATTTATTCTATGGCAAATTTTTTTATCAGAAATTTTTCTATAGAAAATTTTTTTGATGGTCGTGGGTTCGAGTCGGGCTCAGGTTCATGTCATAAATTATTTTTTTAATTTATGATTTTTAAATTAGATGAATAAATTTTAGGAATACTGAAAAAACTATGTGACACTTAGCAGTGTAGAATGCTGCATTTTCTGTCCCGCTACGGACTTCATCAGCACACTGTGTCACCAACTGTTAGATGCCAGTAGTAAAGATCGTCTATTTAACTGAATTCTTAAGCGAAATTGAAAACGAGAATTATGTTAACACTCATTTCTATTTCACCTATGACCATATGATCGATTCAGTTAGACGAACTTATCCACCATAGTTTTTTCCTTTATGTTTTTGTAAAACGAAAATTTTTTTATCTAAAATTTTTCTTTGGAAAATTTTTTTATCAGAAATTTTTCGATAGAAATTTTTTTTGTCAAAAATATGTCTATAGAAAATTTTGTTATCAGAAATTTTTCTATAGAAAATTTTCTTATCAAAAATTTTTCATAGAAAATTTTGATCAGAAATTTTTCTATAGAAAATCTTTTTATAAAAAATTTTTCTATAGAAAATTTTTTTATGAAAAACTTTTCTATAAAAAATTTTTTTTATCAAAAACATTTCTATAGAAAATTCTTTTATCAAAAAATTTTCTATAGAAAATATTTGTATCAAAAAATTTTCTATAGAAAATTTTTTTATCAAAAGTTCTTCTATAGAAAAATATATTTCTCAAAAATTTTTTCTACAGAAAAAAATTTACATCGAAAATTTTTTTATAGAAAAAAAAAAAATTTAATCGAGAATATTTTTATAGAAAAAAAAATTATCGAACATTTTCTTACAGAAAAATATTTTTTTTTTTTATCGAAAATGTTTATTATCGAAAATGTTTTATCATTTTTTTTTTATCAAAAACTTTTCTATATAAAAATGAAAAACTTTTCTATAGATTTTTTTTTTTTTCAAAAACTTTTCTATAGAAAATTTTTTATCAAAAACTTTTCTATAGAAAATTTTTTTATCAAGAATTTTTCTGTTAAATTTTTTTTTTTCAAAATCTTTTCCGTAGACATTTTTAAAATCCATTTTTAAAAATTTTTTTATCAAAACATTTTTTTTATCTAAAATTCTTCTACACAAAATTTTTTTTATTGAAAAATTTTCTAACGAATATATAAAAATTTTCTAAATAAATATATTTCTCGAAAATTTTCTACAGAAAAATATATTAATCGAAAATATTTTTATAGAAAAAAAAAAAATTATCGAAAATTTTCTCACAGAAAAATATTTTTTATCGCAAATGTTTTATCAAAAGTGTTTCTAAAGAAAACTTTTTTATCAAAAACTTTTCTATAGAAATTTTTTTTATCAAAAATTTTTTTATTTCATTTATTTTATTTTTTTTGTCAGAAATTTTTCTATAGAATTTTTTTTTTTAATTTTTCTATAGAAAATTTTTTATCAAAATTTATTCTATGGCAAATTTTTTTATCAGAAATTTTTCTATAGAAAATTTTTTTGATGGTCGTGGGTTCGAGTCGTGCTCAGGTTCATGTCATAAATTATTTTTTTAATTTATGATTTTTAAATTAGATGAATAAATTTTAGGAATACTGAAAAAACTATGTGACACTTAGCAGTGTAGAATGCTGCATTTTCTGTCCCGCTACGGACTTCATCAGCACACTGTGTCACCAACTGTTAGATGCCAGTAGTAAAGATCGTCTATTTAACTGAATTCTTAAGCGAAATTGAAAACGAGAATTATGTTAACACTCATTTCTATTTCACCTATGACCATATGATCGATTCAGTTAGACGAACTTATCCACCATAGTTTTTTCCTTTATGTTTTTGTAAAACGAAAATTTTTTTATCTAAAATTTTTCTTTGGAAAATTTTTTTATCAGAAATTTTTCGATAGAAATTTTTTTTGTCAAAAATATGTCTATAGAAAATTTTGTTATCAGAAATTTTTCTATAGAAAATTTTCTTATCAAAAATTTTTCATAGAAAATTTTGATCAGAAATTTTTCTATAGAAAATCTTTTTATAAAAAATTTTTCTATAGAAAATTTTTTTATGAAAAACTTTTCTATAAAAAATTTTTTTTATCAAAAACATTTCTATAGAAAATTCTTTTATCAAAAAATTTTCTATAGAAAATATTTGTATCAAAAAATTTTCTATAGAAAATTTTTTTATCAAAAGTTCTTCTATAGAAAAATATATTTCTCAAAAATTTTTTCTACAGAAAAAAATTTACATCGAAAATTTTTTTATAGAAAAAAAAAAAATTTAATCGAGAATATTTTTATAGAAAAAAAAATTATCGAACATTTTCTTACAGAAAAATATTTTTTTTTTTTATCGAAAATGTTTATTATCGAAAATGTTTTATCATTTTTTTTTTATCAAAAACTTTTCTATATAAAAATGAAAAACTTTTCTATAGATTTTTTTTTTTTCAAAAACTTTTCTATAGAAAATTTTTTATCAAAAACTTTTCTATAGAAAATTTTTTTATCAAGAATTTTTCTGTTAAATTTTTTTTTTTCAAAATCTTTTCCGTAGACATTTTTAAAATCCATTTTTAAAAATTTTTTTATCAAAACATTTTTTTTATCTAAAATTCTTCTACACAAAATTTTTTTTATTGAAAAATTTTCTAACGAATATATAAAAATTTTCTAAATAAATATATTTCTCGAAAATTTTCTACAGAAAAATATATTAATCGAAAATATTTTTATAGAAAAAAAAAAAATTATCGAAAATTTTCTCACAGAAAAATATTTTTTATCGCAAATGTTTTATCAAAAGTGTTTCTAAAGAAAACTTTTTTATCAAAAACTTTTCTATAGAAATTTTTTTTATCAAAAATTTTTTTATTTCATTTATTTTATTTTTTTTGTCAGAAATTTTTCTATAGAATTTTTTTTTTTAATTTTTCTATAGAAAATTTTTTATCAAAATTTATTCTATGGCAAATTTTTTTATCAGAAATTTTTCTATAGAAAATTTTTTTGATGGTCGTGGGTTCGAGTCGTGCTCAGGTTCATGTCATAAATTATTTTTTTAATTTATGATTTTTAAATTAGATGAATAAATTTTAGGAATACTGAAAAAACTATGTGACACTTAGCAGTGTGGAATGCTGCATTTTCTGTCCCGCTACGGACTTCATCAGCACACTGTGTCACCAACTGTTAGATGCCAGTAGTAAAGATCATCTATTTAACTGAATTCTTAAGCGAAATTGAAAACGAGAATTATGTTAACACTCATTTCTATTTCACCTATGACCATATGATCGATTCAGTTAGACGAACTTACCCACCATAGTTTTTTCCTTTATGTTTTTGTAAAACGAAAATTTTTTTATCTAAAATTTTTCTTTGGAAAATTTTTTTATCAGAAATTTTTCGATAGAAAATTTTTTTTGTCAAAAATATGTCTATAGAAAATTTTGTTATCAGAAATTTTTCTATAGAAAATTTTCTTATCAAAAATTTTTCATAGAAAATTTTTTATCAGAAATTTTTCTATAGAAAATTTTCTTATCAAAAATTTTTCATAGAAATTTTTTTATCCGAAATTTTTCTATAGAAAATTTTTTTATTAAAAATTTTTCTATAGAAAATTTTTTTATGAAAAACTTTTCTATAGAAAATTTTTTTTATCAAATACGTTTCTATAGAAAATTCTTTTATCAAAAAATTTTCTATAGAAAATATTTGTATCAAAAATTTTCTATAGAAAATTTTTTTTATCAAAAGTTTTTCTATAGAAAAAAATATTTCTCAAAAATTTTTTCTACAGAAAAATATTTACATCGAAAATTTTTTTATAGAAAAAAAAAATTTTAATCGAAAATATTTTTATAGAAAAAAAATTATCGAACATTTTCTTACAGAAAAATATTTTTTTTTTATCGATAATGTTTATTATCGAAAATGTTTTATCAATTTTTTTATCAATAACTTTTCTATATAAAAATGAAAAACTTTTCTATAGAATTTTTTTTTTTCAAAAACTTTTCTATAGAAAATTTTTTTATCAAAAACTTTTCTATAGAAAATTTTTTTATCAAAAAATTTTCCATAGAAAATTTTTGCATTAAAAAAATTTTCTATAGAAAAATATATTTCTCGAAAATTTTTCTACAGAAAAATATCGAAAATTTTTTTATAGAAAAAAAATTTTATCAAAAATTTTCTTATAGAAAAATATTTTTATCGTAAATTTTCTTACAAAAAGTATTTTCATCAAATATGTTTATCAAATAATTTTCAATAGAATATTTTTATCGAAAAATTTTCTATCGCAAAATATTTTCGTAGAAAAATTTTTTATAGAAAAAATTTTTTATGGACAATTTTTCTTTTAGAAAATTTTTTTTATCAAAAATTTTCTTAGCACTTTTGTCTTAGTCGCCAACAAAGCAACAACAAAAGTGTGTTAAATAAAGAAATGATAAAACTGAAAAATGTTTGTGTGTTTCTGTTCGGATGTTAATCTTCGCTTTATGTTGATATTTGTTGGACACAATAATAATAATTCGTATTTATTCAGTCCCTCAAATTATATATAATGTGAGGTTTTCGCTCTGTCTAGAATTAGGGATAATCCTCCTGATGAGATGGTCTAACCAACCATCGAAACGCGTCGAGGAAAGGTTTCCCCACCAACATTTTTTGGTTTCATCAAAAAAAAAATTATCAAAAAACTATTTATTACAATAATAAATAATTGTAATAAATTGGGATTCTTAGTGCAATACACTAGAGTAAAACTTTTTAACTAAATGTTTGATGTCCCAAATTTTGATAAACCTTTTTAAAAAATATTTTTATCGAAAAGTTTCTTACAGAAAAATATTTTTTATCAAAAATTTTTCTAAAGAAAAATATTTTTATCAAAGAAAAAAATTTTATCAAAGATTTTTCAATAGAAAGATTGATTTAAAAAACAAATTTTCTATAGGAAAAATTTCTATAGAAAATTTTTTTAACGAAAAATTTTCTATTGAAACATTTTTTTAACGAAAAATTTTCGATAGAAAAATTTTTTAACGAAAAATTTTTTATAGAAAAATTTTTTTAACGAAAAATTTACTAAAGAAAAATGTTTTTAACGAAATATTTTCTATAGAAATAATTTTTTACTGAAAAATTTTCTATAAAATTTATTTTTTTACGAAAAATTTTCTAACGAAAAAAGTTTTTAATCAAATAGTTTTTAAAGAAATTTTTTTTTTGAAAATTTTCTATGGAAAATTTTTTTTTGAAAATTTTCTATGGAAAAATTTTTTTAACGAAAAATTTTCTATAGAAAAACATTTTTAGCGAAAAGTTTTCTATACAAAAAATTTTTTAACGAAAAATTTTCTATATTAAAATTTTTTTAACAAAAAAATATCTATAGAAAAAATTTTTTAACGAAAAAATATCTATAGAAAAATTTTTTTAATCAAAAATTTTCTATAGAAAAATTTTTTAACGAAAAATTTTCTATTGAAACATATTTTTAACGAAAAATTTTCGATAGAAAAATTTTTTTAACGAAAAATTTTTTATAGAAAAATTTTTTTAACGAAAAATTTTCTATAGAAAAATTTTTTTAACGAAAAATTTTCTATAGAAAAAATTTTTTACTGAAAAATTTTCTATAAAAATTTTTTTTAACGAAAAATTTACTAAAGAAAAAAGCTTTTAATCAAATAGTTTTTAAAGATTTTTTTTTTTTTTGAAAATTTTCTATGGAAAATTTTTTTTTGAAAATTTTCTATGGAAAAATTTTTTTAACGAAAAATTTTCTATAGAAAAATATTTTTAGCGAAAAGCTTTCTATACAAAAAATTTTTAACGAAAAATTTTCTATATTAAAATTTTTTTAACAAAAAAATATCTATAGAAAAATTTTTTTAACGAAAAAATATCTATAGAAAAATTTTTTTAATCAAAAATTTTCTATAGAAAAATTTTTTAACGAAAAATTTTCTATTGAAACATTTTTTTAACGAAAAATTTTCGATAGAAAAATTTTTTTAACGAAAAATTTTCTATAGAAAAATGTTTTTAACGAAATATTTTCTATAGAAAAAATTTTTTACTGAAAAATTTTCGATAAAAATTTTTTACTGAAAATTTTCTATAAAATTTTTTTTTTTAACGAAAAATTTACTAACGAAAAAAGTTTTTAATCAAATAGTTTTTAAAATTTTTTTTTTTTTTGAAAATTTTCTATGGAAAAATTTTTTTAACGAAAAATTTTCTATAGAAATATATTTTTAGCGAAAAGTTTTCTATACAAAAAATTTTCTATATTAAAATTTTTTTAACAAAAAATATCTATAGAAAAAAATTTTTAACGAAAAAATATCTATAGAAAAATTTTTTAATCAAAAATTTTCTATAGAAAAATTTTTTAACGAAAAATTTTCTATTGAAACATTTTTTTAACAAAAAATTTTCGATAGAAAAATTTTTTAACGAAAAATTTTTTATAGAAAAATTTTTTTAACGAAAAATTTACTAAAGAAAAATGTTTTTAACGAAATATTTTCTATAGAAAAAATTTTTTACTGAAAAATTTTCTATAAAATTTATTTTTTTACGAAAAATTTTCTAACGAAAAAAGTTTTTAATCAAATAGTTTTTAAAGAAATTTTTTTTTTGAAAATTTTCTATGGAAAATTTTTTTTTGAAAATTTTCTATGGAAAAATTTTTTTAACGAAAAATTTTCTATAGAAAAACATTTTTAGCGAAAAGTTTTCTATACAAAAAATTTTTTAACGAAAAATTTTCTATATTAAAATTTTTTTAACAAAAAAATATCTATAGAAAAAATTTTTTAACGAAAAAATATCTATAGAAAAATTTTTTTAATCAAAAATTTTCTATAGAAAAATTTTTAACGAAAAATTTTCTATTGAAACATATTTTTAACGAAAAATTTTCGATAGAAAAATTTTTTTAACGAAAAATTTTTTATAGAAAAATTTTTTTAACGAAAAATTTTCTATAGAAAAATTTTTTTAACGAAAAATTTTCTATAGAAAAAATTTTTTACTGAAAAATTTTCTATAAAAATTTTTTTTAACGAAAAAAGTTTTTAATCAAATAGTTTTTAAAGATTTTTTTTTTTTGAAAATTTTTTTTTGAAAATTTTCTATGGAAAAATTTTTTTAACGAAAAATTATCTATAGAAAAATATTTTTAGCGAAAAGTTTTCTATACAAAAAATTTTTAACGAAAAATTTTCTATATTAAAATTTTTTTAACAAAAAAATATCTATAGAAAAAATTTTTTAACGAAAAAATATCTATAGAAAAATTTTTTTAATCAAAAATTTTCTATAGAAAAATTTTTTAACGAAAAATTTTCTATTGAAACATTTTTTTAACGAAAAATTTTCGATAGAAAAATTTTTTATAGAAAAATTTTTTTAACGAAAAATTTTCTATAGAAAAATGTTTTTAACGAAATATTTTCTATAGAAAAAATTTTTTACTGAAAAATTTTCTATAAAAATTTTTTACTGAAAAATTTTCTATAAAAATTTTTTTTTTAACGAAAAATTTACTAACGAAAAAAGTTTTTAATCAAATAGTTTTTAAAATTTTTTTTTTTTTTTTAATTTTCTATGGAAAAATTTTTTTAACGAAAAATTTTCCATAGAAATATATTTTTAGCGAAAAGTTTTCTATATAAAAAATTTTTTAACCAAAAATTTTCCATAGAAAAATTTTTTTAACGAAAAATTTTCTATAGAAAAAAAAATATATATTTTTGTAAATGAAAAGTTTTTATAGAAAAATTTTTTTATCGAAAAATTTTCTGTTACTTAAAATACGGGGGCAAATTCGATATCGTTCGAAATCGATCGAAAACTCAGACTTTTAAGCGAATATTGCAAAGCATACTTTAGGGATGTTCAAAGTTACTTCGATGCAAAAAGTTTATTGTAATTTGGTATCCATTTTGATTAGTTTTTAAAAATATATATTGTTCAATTAAAACTCTTTTACTATTGTTCATCTTTTGGCAAATAACTTCAAAAAAATATCGTAAACTGTGCATCTTTTAAATAATTTTGATTATCCTTAAAGTATGCTATTCAAATGTTGTGAAAATGTATAAGATTTCGATCGATATCGAATGCCGTAATTTGCCCCCTGGTCTCAAATCGCCTCATATGTAAGATATTTTTCATTTGTGTAGCATACTTTTAGGATCATCTAAATAATATATAACATATTTGTGAAAAGTTCCCTGATAGTAAAATACTATCATTTAAAGTAAATGTTGATATATTAAGATATCAAAGTTTATATTTTGAAAATCCCTAATGTATGTTACACAATATTAACTTAAAAGTCTGATTTGGCGTTTTGGCCCCTGGAATGATTCCGATTAAAAAAAAGACAAAATATGTCTATGTCTTAAAAATTTGTAACTCTTATTTTATAGATATGGTATTAAAAAGTATTGTAGGTTATCATATAATCGGCCTCTGCCACATGTAATACATACATAAAAAGATATTTATTTAATTTATTTCATGTTATTCCTCTATTCGTTAAATATAAATCCCTGTTCCCCAATTTCTTACCTGTTTTGATTTTTCCATTCATTTTCCTTTCATTTTCAATGAAATGTGAGTGTGGGGAATTGTGAGATGATTAAATGGGAAATCAATGAAATAAGAAATGTTTGCTTGTGGTAAAGTAAAATAAAGAAACTACTTTTAGATATTAATAAAAAATTGAAACTTTTACATGAAATGAAACGAATCTTAGGTTAAATTTATTTCGTAGAAGAGATTTTTTTTTAATATCTTAATTAAAAAATAATTTCTTATGATTTTGAAAACAATCTGAACATTTTTAATTTATTAAGTAAAAATGTGTAGATTTTTTTGTTTGTATACAATCACAGGTGAGATGGTTTAGAAATATTGAACTAACTGATATAGATCGACGGATTACCGCCATTTATACAATTTAACTCAAAAAATTTAAAGTATAACTTCAAAAAATTTCATTACGAAAATCAACTGTTAGAAGTGGTTTGATACATTTTACCGAGATGATATTAGCACTGAGGATAATGCACTTAGTGGAAAACCCTATGAGGCTGCTACCGATGAAAACTTTACAAAAGCATATAAGATTATTTTGGGTTGCCCATAAACAAAGATATTTAGTCAATTTGATATATTTTTCTATGACATATTTCTTAAAAAGCCCTAGTAAAGTTTTTAAAACAATATTGGAAACATTACACAAGTTTAAGTTAGTATAACCGCTAAATTTGACTACCCATTTAACAGCTGATAGTTTCTTTGTTGTTTACTTTGCTTTGAAATTTTGAAAGACAAATCGATTTCTAGGAAAATCGACAAGGTGGACAAGCTGTGAATGTTTTCTATGGGCGTCCATAATCATAACCAGGCGTACGCAGTCCATACCACCAGAAGCCGATGACTTTTTGTTAACATCACGATCATCAATGAAACTCGTGAAATGAGTATTAAAAGCGTTCAGTTGGGATTTGGATGTTGGCAAAGTCGGTCGGTGCCGTTTTGTCAAAGAAATACAGAAACAAAATATACAAAAAACAAAATAGCAACAAAATATATGGTTTGACAGAACAATAAACATTGTTGCCACGACAATATTGTTTTTGCAAACATTGTTTCAAATTGTTTTATAAAAATATTTTTTAGATAAAAATATTTTTCTCTGGAAAATTTGTCGATAAAAATTATCAATAAAAAAAAATTCTATAGAAACATTTAAAAAAAAATTCTATAGAAAAATTTTCTTACAAAAAAAATTTTCTATAGAAAAATTTTCAAAAAAAAAAATTTCTATAGAAAAATTTTCTAGATAAATTTTATATTGAAAAATTTCCTGACACATTTTTTCCAAAAATAAAAAAAAGTGATGTGGAAAAATTTTGTTTTGAGAATATTTTTTTATAGAAAAATTTTGTTTTGAGAAAATTTTTTTATAAAAAAAATTTTTGAGAAAATTTTTCCATAAAAAATTTTTTTTTGAGAAAATTTTTCTATAAATTTTTTGATAAAAATTTCTATAAAATTTTTTTTTTTTGAGAAAAACTTTCTATAGAATAATTTATTTTGGAAAAAGTTTTTTATGGATATTTTTTTTTTTTTTTTGGAAAAAATTTGTCTAGAAATTTTTTTTGGAGAAAATTTTTCTATGGATAAATCTTGTTTTAAGAAAATTTTTGTATAGAAAAAATTTTTTGAAAAAATTTGTATACAAAATTTTGTTTTGAAAAAATTTGCCTAAAAACTTTTCGATCGAAAAATTTTCTATAGAAAAATTTTATAGAGAAAAATTTTCTATAGAAAATTTTTTTTTATAGAAAAATTTTCTATAGTAAAATTTTTTTATTATAGAAAATATTTCAATAAAAAAAAATATTTTATCGAAAAATTTTTTATAGAAAAATATTTTTAATGAAAAATTTTCTGTAGAAAATCTTTTTTATCATAAAATTTTCTATAGAAAAATTTTTTTATCTAAAAACTTTCTTTAGAAAAATTTTCTGTAAAAAAACTTTTTATCGAAAAATTTTTTATAGAAAATTTTCGATAAAAAAATTGTTATCGAAAAATTTTCTATAGGAAATATTTTTATTGAAAAATTTTCTGTAGCAAAGCTTCTTATCGAAAAATTTTCTATAGAAAAATATATTAGAAAAATTTTTTTATCGAAAAATTTTCTATAGAAACATTTTTTTTATCGAAAAATTCTCTTTAGAAAAACTTTTTACCGAAAAATTTTCTAAAAAAAAATTTTTATTTTTATCTTAAAACTTTCTTATCGAAAAATTCTCTTTAGAAAAACTTTTTATCGAAAAATTTTCTATAGAAAAATTTTTTTATCTAATAACTTTCTTTAGAAAAATTTTTTCATTGAAAAATTGTCTGTAGAAAAACTTTTTATCGGAAAATTTTCTGTAGAAAAATTTTTTCATTTAAAATTTTTTTACAAAATTTTTTTTTTATTTATAAATTTTTTACAAACATTTTTTTTTTTTGAAAATTTTTTGAGAAATTATTTTATTTTACCATTGAAAAATTATTTTATATAGAACAATTTTTTATCGAAAAATTTTCTATAGAAATATTTTTTTTTAACATTCTATAGAATAATTTATTTTTCGAAAAAACTTTTATAAAAAAATTTTTTTATCGAAAAATTTTTGAAAGAAATTAATTTTAGTTTATGGTCGTGAGTTTGAGTCGAAAAAATTTTTTAGAAAAATTTATTTTATTGAAAAATTCTCTATAGAAAAATTTTCTTCAGAATAATTTCTTTTATTGAAAAACATTTTTTAAAAAAATTTCTTTATCGCAAAAATTTCTGTAGAAAATATTTTTTATCAAAAAAATATTCTATAGAAAAATTTTTTATTGAATAATTTTTTACAGAAAATTTCTTTTATCGAAAAATTTTCTATAGAAAAATTTTTTATCGAAAAATATTCTATATAAAAAAAAGGTTATCTAAAAACTTTCTTTAGAAAAATTTTTTTATCGACAAATTTTCTATAGAAAAATTTTTTATTAATAAATTTTCTGCAAACATTTTTTTATTGAAAAAATTTTTGATAGAAACTTTTTCAAAGAAATATTTTTTTTTTTTTGAAAAATTTTCTATAGAATAATTTATTTATCAAAAAAAATTCTATAAAATTTTTTTTTATCGAAAAACTTTCTTTTGAAAAATTTCTTTATCGAAAATATTTCTATAGAAAATTTTTTTTATCAAAAAATATTGTATGGAAAAATTTCTTATTGAATAATTTTTTACAGAAAATTTCTTTTATTGAAAAATTTTCTATAGAAAATTTTTTTATCGAAAAGTTTTTTACAGAAAAATTTTACTAATAAAATATTTTACAGACAATTTTTTTTATTGAAAATATTCTATATAAAAATTTTTTATGGAAAATTTTCTATAGAAAAATTTTTTCATCAAAAAGTATTCTATAGAAAAATTTTCTACAGAAAATTTTTTTTATCGAAAAACATTCTATAGAAAATTTCTTTATCGCAAAAATTTCTATAGAAAGATTTTTTTATCAAAAAATATTCTATAGAAAAAATTTTTATTGAATAATTTTTTACAGAAAATTTCTTTTATCGAAAAATTGTCTGTAGAAAAACTTATCGAAAGTTTTCTAGAGAAAAATGTTGTTATGAAAATTTTACAGACAATTTTTTTCATTAAAAATTATTCTATATAAAATTTTTTTTATGGAAAATTTTCTACAGAAAAATGTTTTCTTCGAAAAATTTTGTATAGGAAAATTTTCTTCAGAAATTTTTTTTTTATCGAAAAACTATCTTTTAAAAAATTTTTTTATCGGAAAAATTTCTATAAAAAAATTTCTTTATCGAAACATTTTCTGTAGTAAGTTTATCGAAAAATTTTTTGTAGAAAAATATTTTTATCGGAAAAAAATTTAAAAAAAATTCTATAGAAAATTTTTTTATCGAAAACATCTATAAGTTTTTTTATCAATAATTTTTCTTTAAAAAAAATGTTCGATAAAAAAATTGTTCTATAGAAAAATTTTCGATAAAAAATGTTTCTATCTACGGCGTGTTAATGCTTAGGAACATTTATATAATTTCAAAACTCCTGTTGAATGCTCCTTTTCCTTCAAACTCTTTCTCAGAGGTTTTTGAAAACTAAGTTCCTGTCTTCAATTCACTCACTTTACTTTACAACTTGTGGTCGATTATAAATAAATACTCCAAGGATTTCGACCATTTTGATTGGCAACAAAACGATACAATCGTAGGATTGTCATCGATAAGTATCGCAAGGCAACACTGCCAAAAAGAAAAAAACAAGTCCAAAATAAAAAAAAACAACTTCTGACAAATTACCAACTGTGAATAAAACTACAAGGTAAGAAAATTGAAAAACTACAATTCTCCTGATGTTTAGAGAACGGCCATTCAGCTAAACAATTCCTGCACAGTAACAAATTACAAACTTATATTATTTTATATAGTTCGAGGTACCTACTTCGGCAGAGTAGTCCAAATGCAACTATTTTCCGTTTTCAATTTAATGTTACTTCCAGTTTTTTCCCCATTACTATAAGTAGATTTAGACTAACTACTAACGAATGTTATGCTTTTGCTCTTACAAGTGGCAAAACAGGACGAATTTTCTTATCCTTATTTAACTTTTGTTGTTGTCTTTGTTGTAGCTGTTCATGTTCATGCTACGAGCTCTACTACTACATCCTTTTTAAAATAAATTTAACTTCCAAAAACTCTTGATTCGTTAACGCTTTCTTAATACAAACACATGCACTTTTACTTCTTGCTCCCCTTCTTGTTATCTCGCTTTCTCACTTGTGTTGTTTGTCTGTGCTAGTGAAACGGAAGTGAAAAGTTTGTTTTTAGTTTTATACTTTTATAATTTTTGTTCTTCGCTTCCTCAAATGTCATTTAATGTATGTATTAGTTTTAGTTGCAACATGTTTAAGACTTTCACTTGAATTTTCTTTAAATAATTTTTCATTAGTTTTTGTTAAGTTTTGCGTTTTAAGTGAAAAATGTGTCTTAGATAGTTAAAAAGAAAAACATGTCAGATTTAGTGAACACAAAAATAAAGTTTACGAAATTTTCTTAAACTTTAAAAAACCAGAAAAGATATGTTTTATATTTAAGTTTATAAGAGTGGATTCATTCCTATCCTTAACTTAAAATCGACTTGGTCATCATATTATTTCATCCCACTGTCTGTCTGTCTGTCTGTCTGTCTGTCTGTCTGTCTGTCTGTCTGTCTGTCTGTCTGTCTGTCTGTCTGTCTGTCTGTCTGTCTGTCTGTCTGTCTGTCTGTCTGTCTGTCTGTCTGTCTGTCTGTCTGTCTGTCTGTCTGTCTGTCTGTCTGTCTGTCTGTCTGTCTGTCTGTCTGTCTGTCTGCCTTTCTGTCTGTCTATCTGTATGCCTGTCTGTCTGTCTGTCTGTCTGTCTGTCTCTCTGTCTGTCTGTCTGTCTGTCTGTCTGTCTGTCTGTCTGTCTGTCTGTCTGTCTGTCTGTCTGTCTGTCCGTCTGTCTGTCTGTCTGTCTGTCTGTCTGTCTGTCTGTCTGTCTGTCTGTCTGTTTTTCTGTCTGTCTATCTGTCTGTCTGTCTGTCTGTCTGTCTGTCTGTCTGTCTGTCTGTCTGTCTGTCTGTCTGTCTGTCTGTCTGTCTGTCCGTCTGTCTGTCTGTCTGTCTGTATGTCTGTCTCTCTGTCTGTCTGTCTGTCGGTCTTTCTGTCTTTCTGTCTTTCTTTCTGTCTGTCTGTCTGTCTCTCTGTCTGTCTGTCTGTCTGTCTGTCTGTCTGTCTGTCTGTCTGTCTGTCTGTCTGTCTGTCTGTCTGTTTGTTTGTCTGTCTGTTGTTGGCACATAAAACCTTGACGAAAAGATATATATCACTGAAATTTGGCATAAATATTCTTTAGTGAAATCCGTTCACTCCTTGGGATACCTGCTTTGGACCCACATTTTTTCACTTATTTTTCTTCTCAATTCATAAGCCGCAATTCTCAACACAATTTGATAAAATTAGGCACACGTCTATTAGTTGAACCAAAAAAGAACTTTAATTATTTTGCTTAAAATCTGTCGACTCCTTGGGGTACCTGCCTTGGACTTACTCTTAAATTCAATTTGATTAAAAAGCTACGCCTAAATGACTGCAACACTTTTTACATAAAAATTATGCGTAACAATTTACATGACTTTTTTCACAAAATTTTGTACTTTGTTTTACGATCGGTAAATTTCGGTGAATTTTTTTCACTCAATCTAAAGAAGAGACTTTCGCCTTTCACATGGTTATTGTGGGAGCACCGAGCAAGACCGAACCAACTTAGTTTTTGTCTAAAGAAAAACGAAAACACTGAATTTTGTAGAGCTTTTTTGATTTACTGATATCTCCTGAACTATATCCGAGATTTAGTTATTTTCTTATGAAGATTAAATCTAAGGTTATGTATCTTTATTAAATCGACGTCCAGATTATAGCTGTGAAATATTCAATGCATGAGCTACTGAGTTTGATGAAAAATTTCATCATTTTTCGTCTTAGACCATTAAGCACACTTCAATACCTTTTTTGTAACACATAATATAACTTTCTCTTGAAAACAAATATTGATCCTTAATACCTAGACTCTTCTCTAAAGAACTGCATCATTAGATTTTTTGAAAGTGGTAATAAAGAAATGGCTTTTTTTGAGCAGAAATGCGCCGATGCGTTTTCAAAATTTTACTTGAAATTTTAAATTTTAAATTTCTGAAAAACTGTACATTGTACAAGGTACATAAACAAATTGTTTGTAGTTATTAAACTTATTGTATTGTTTATGTAAATCAATGAAAAAAAATTAAAAAAGAATAAACAATTGACCTTTTTTTTTTGCAATTAAATTTATGGTATATAGAAATTTGCCATTTTTTATAAAATTTGACTTTCTGGTTTCGTTTATGAATTTGCGCTAATTTTTATTTCTCAGATCTTAAGACAATATACGATGCTATATAAGTGCGTTTCAGAAAGTTGCAAGATTGGCTTGACTTTTTTGTTATATGTTCGCAAACACAAAAATATTCTTAAAAATTTGACAAATTTCGTTCAATGCTGTACATAAAGCGACTTGCCCTGACTTAAATTTTGGTTTCAAATCATCCCAGAATCCTATTCTTTACGAATATATAATCATATACTAACTTTTAATAAAAAACTTCTTAGTGAAAAGTAAAAAATTTATACCATCTTTTTGGGAAAAAAATTACTTTTTTCGATTAGCGAAAAATATTTGACTTTGGAAATTTTTCATCATAAAATGTTTCAATATATTTAATACGATTTTCATTATTTTATTTGCTAAACTGTGCATACAAGCCAGTATTTTTTAGAAAATGATGGGTTAAATATCAAATGCATAATGGGTCGAAAACTAAAAAAAGCCGAAGAGAAAAATGATTTTCTTTTTATTTTTGAAATGAATTAACATAAAACCTATAACAGTTATTATATTAAAGTAAGAACGTTTTTTTTTCGTTTCCTCAAGCTCATTCAAAAATGCATAAAATCAGCCATATTATACAGTAATTGAAACAACTACACATTTCATAAGCATTTTTACTTCTGAGGTGGTCTACTTTGACGCCCAATGAATAACTTTGTGTAAATACAGGATAACCATAAATCCAAAATTTAGAAAGCTTGAGTCCTCCTTTAAAATTTTCTCATACATGCTGATACAATCAGACTTACAGTTTAAGAGATACAGATTTATTACCACTTTTTTTTTGGGCCGCACAGTGGGTGCGATGCTAGACCATTTGAAACGGATTGTGAACTGGGCTAATACAACCAAAATTGCTTTTGGTTTTGGTTAATATATACAACAAGTGTAGCATACATGTTGCAGTTGCTTAAACAATTTGCAACATAATAATTAATTCATTGTAAATTTAAGACCGACTAGATCAGATATTTTGCCAAAAACATTGCAAGCATTTTTTATGACATTCAAAGTAAAGACTCTATAATATAAAGATATTACATTCCATACATTTTTTTCTGGCAGAAGTGAAATTAAAGTGGATAAAGAACAATGAAAAACACATAAACGCACTAACAAATATGCATTTCATGAGCACGTGTGTGTGCCTTAGTTTTCTCTCATCGGATAATCGTTTCCATTAATAGTTTCCGAATTAGAGTAAAAGCGGTACAATCTCTTTTTTGTGGGACTTTTCAAAACGACCATACGCCAAATCAATGTATGGAAATGCAACATCTTTGCATCTTTTGAAGGAGAATATAGTGAGATTATTACTAGAACAAAGATCTGTTCCTTAAATTTTGATACAAATTTTTAACTCGTCAAAATCTTATATTCTTAAACGAGCAATAATTGTATATATATATCTATATCTATATATATATATATATTTATATATATATATATATATATATATATATATATATATATATATATATATATATATATATAGAATGGCTATCTCGAAAACGGCTCTAACGATTTTGATAAAATTTTGACAGTGGGTACCGTTTTTGATGTATTGAAGAAGGGACTTTTGGAACCTTTGCCTCTAAGAGGGTAAAAACGGGTAAAAAGGGGAAAAAATCGAAAACGATATATCTCCTAAGGTAATAGGTATAGAAACAAAATTAAAATTACGTTTTAAACAGCTATGAAAATAAGCGGACAGGTGTTTGGTACTTTTTTGAACCTATATCCGATAGGGGGTAAAAAATGGTTAAAATAGTTTTTTTGGTACCTTTTAACCCACTCTTATATTTTAAACTAAAGAATATAGAAAAAAAACTATGTACTGTAATCAAACACGTATTTGTTACTTTTTTTATTTTGGGGCCAAAATGGGTAAAAAGGGATAAAATGATAACTTAACATCTCAAAAAGTAATATGAAAAGGAACATTATGTTAACTGCATTTCAATAAAATGTACCGAATTCAATTGGTACCAAAGAATATGCATATGAATTTTTTTGAAATTAGGGGATAAAAAGGGGAAAAAATTAGTAGTGTTAAACCTTTTAAACAAATCAATGTTTGTCTGTATGTATGTTCTTTTTAGAATAGTAAACTGTGAATTTAATCATGTTATGCTCTTTAGGGAAGTTGTTGCGGATAAGCCGGCGAAGGTTTTTAAGTTGACAAGAATAATTTCCGACAGATGGCGCCACTGAAAATGACTAAGAATTAATTAAATCGTAAACTGTACATTTGGTCATGCTATGATCTTTAGCAAAGTTGTAGCGCATGAGCCGGCGAAGGCTTTTTTTTGGTATGAATAATTTCCGACAGGTGGATAAGCCGACGAAGGTTTATGAATTGGAATGAGCAAAGTCCGACAGGTGGCGCCACAGAAAATTACTCAAAGTAAATTAAATCGTAAAGTTGTTACGTATAAGCAGACGAAGGTATTAATAACTTCGGGTGGCGCCACTAAAATTTGCCTCAAAATGCTTATCATAAAGTTCCGAGCAAGGCTCGGTAAACTGTACATTTGATCATGCTTTATTGTTATACCCTTCACCAACCAAAGGTGGAAGGGGTACTATAAGTTTGTGCTGATGTATGTAACGCATATAAATATGCATCTTAGACCCACCTTTTAGTATACCAATAGACTTGGAATCACTTTATGAGTCGATTTAGCAATGTCAGTCTGTCCGTCCGTCTGGACGGCTGGCTGGACCCCCATGTAAACCATGTAATCAAAGTACAGATCGCAATTCTAAAGAAAATTTAATGAAATTTGACACAGATCATTTTTTTTGATAGTAGGACCATGGCTATTGAAATTGGTCAAAATCGGTCCATTATTTACGGTACTTCCCATCGGTCCCACTTCCCGGAATTGATATATTGGCCACAAATATCAATATTTTTTCATGAAATTTGAAAAAAAACACTGCCTATGTAAACCGAAATCACTGTCACAAATTTCGTTGAAATCGGTTCACATTAGACCATAGCTCCCATACAAGATCTTCTATTAAAACGCACTAAATGAGACAAAAATCACTAAAACTCTCGTAAATCTGAAGATAATGCGAAATTTAAGTTTTTTTTTTTTTTTTTGCATACATAATTTTTGTAATAACTGTAATCAATTTGCCAAATTCCGAGATAATCGGTCCATATTTGACCTCTCATATAAGTCCAAATGACGGAAACAGCTTTAATATACAAGTTTTGAGAAAACATTTGCATTATTTCAAAATTTTGCAAAAATTGGTCTTTATACAGGAAAAAGAACACCTTTGACCTTAGTGGTGAAGGGTATCGTAGGGTCGATGTTGACCGACTATAGCACTTTCTCACTTGTTTTTTTTTATAATATTCTCCATATTCCTCACGTTTAAAAGTTTCTAAAAGTTTTCCCTCTAAATACCAACAAAACATTTTTAACCGAAGTATCATCTTAAGCACTTAATCCAACATAATAGTATAAGGTTATCTTATGGTCGGCTTTTCCCAACTACACCTTTTCACTAGCTCTTTATTATCTCTGCAACAATTTCTTGAGCAATTTTAGTTTTATCCCTCATTGTTTCATCAGTTTTGTGTGTGTTTTTGAAGCCACCAAAAAAAGTATAATTTTCTTTTTTAGTTTTAGTTACGTTGTAAATCAACTATTTCTCAGGCAACAAACACCCAAACCCAACCCCTTTTACTCTTGGCTCATAGTGTGCACAAATTTTAATCGAAATTTACACAAAACATTGTCAACTTTAATTTATTATCAATAAATTTTCATTAGCATCGTAACCCCTTTTTACGACACCTGCAGGACCACGGCGTACAGGAGCTTTCAAACTGTTCACATCATATTTACTCAACTACTTACGGGTAATCGAGAACGAAAGGCTAAAGGTAATGTAAAAGCAGAAACTGAAACTAACAATGAAAACACGAAGTGAACACAACGACAATGAGGAAAATGGACAAATATAATAGTGTAGGTGTGTTTTACATGAGGTTTAGACTCTCCCACGCTTGTATGGGATTTTCAATACTCTCCAGATTTTTTTCCTTCTGATCCCATTGCTATCAGATGACATTTAATTTTTCAATCCTTTAGTTCAATTTTATTAATATGTTGTTATTATTCTAAAGACTCCATACATTGATTTGCCGTGTGGTCGTTTTGAAAAATCCCACAAAAAGATAAAATACCGCTTTTACTCTAAATCGGAAACAACTAATGGAGGCGATTATCCAATGAGGTCAGTGTCCACAGTTGAGATGAAGGATAATCAAGATAAGTCTGGGGTTACCAAGTCAAAACCAACCAGAATCGTTGCTTGGTATCTAACATCCCCTAAATCACCCTTTTACTCTTTATTATGTGCCACATTTTTATATCAATGCTTCGGGTGTATTTTTTATAGGAAAACTTTCAAAATTTTACTATTTTTATGGGAAAATTTTCAAAATCTTACCATTTTAAAATTTTACTATTTTTTTTTATCGAAAAATAAAATTTATTGTTATGGAAAACTTTTGAAATTTTTCTATTTTTTTTAAAGCAAAATTTTAAAAATTGTACTATTTTTACTGGAGTATTTTTTTTTATAAAATTTTCAAAATTTTAACATTTCTTATAGAAAAATTTTCAAAATTTTACTATTTTTTATAGAAAAATTTTAAAAATTTTAATATTTTTAATAAAAATTTTTCAAGATTTTATTATTTTTTATAGAAAAATTTTCAAAATTTTACTATATTTTATAGAAAAATTTTTAAAATTTTACTATTTTTATAGAAAAATTTTCAAAATTTTTTATAGAAAATTTTTGAAAATTTTACTATTTTTTATAGAAAATTTTTCAAAATTATACTATTTTTTATAGAAAAATTTTTAAAATTTTACTATTTTTTATAAAAAAAATTTTCAAATTTTTACTATTTTTTATAGAAAATTTTTCAAAATTTTACTATTTTTTATAGAAAAATTTTTAAAATTTTACTATTTTTATAGAAAAACTTTCAAAATTTTACTAATTTTTATAGAAAAATTTTCAAAATTTTACTCTTTTTTAAAGAAAAATATTTAAAATTTTACTATTTTTTATAGAAAAATTTTTCTATTTTTTAAAGAAAATTTTTCAAAATTTTACTATTTTTTATAGAAAATTTTTCAAATTTTTTTTATTTTTTATAGATAATTTTTCAAAATTTTAGTATTTTTTATAGAAAATTTTTCAAAATTTTACTATTTTATATAGAAAAATTTTTAAAATTTTACTATTTTTTATCGAAAAATATTTAAAATTTTACTATTTTTTATAGAAAAATTTTACTATTTTTTATAGAAAAATTTTACTATTTTTTATAGAAAAATTTTACTATTTTTTATAGAAAAATTTTACTATTTTTTTATAGAAAAATTTTCAAAATTTTACTATTTATATAGAAAATTTTTAAAAATTTTACTATTTTTTATAGAAAAATTTTTAAAATTTTACTATTTTTATAGAAAAATTTTCAAAATTTCACTAATTTTTATAGAAAAATTTTACTATTTTTTACAGCAAAATTATCAAAATTTTACTATTTTTATAGGAAAATTTTCAAAATTTTGTCTTTTTACAGAAACATTTTCAAAATTTTATATTTTTATTGGAAAGTTTTATAAATTTTTACTAAAAAGTTTTTGTTTATTTACAATTTTTAGAGGAAAATTTTACTTTTTATTAGAAAATTTTACTATTTTCATAAAAAAAATACTATTTTTTATAAAAAAAAAATTAAATATTTGACTCATTTTATAAAAACTTTTTTAAAAATTTTATTATTTTATAATAATTTTCAAAATGCCACAATTTTATAGAAACATTTTTAGAATTTTCCTGTTTTTATACAAAAAAAATTAAAAGTTTTAATATTTTTAGAGGAAAGTTTTATTTTTATATAAGAAATATTAAAATTTTCAAAATTTTCCTGCAAAAATAGAAAAATTTTAAAAATTTTTATATTTTTTATATAAAAAAAATTTCAAAATTTTACTAATTTTTATAGGAAAATTTTCAAAATACTACTTGTAGGAAAATATTCTATTTTAATAGGAAAAATTTATTTTTTCTAGAAAAATTTTAAAAATTTTCTATTTTTATTGGAGATATTTCAAAATTGTACTATTTTTATAGGAACATTTTTTATAGGAAAATTTTACTTTTTATAAGAAAATTTTGAAAATTTTAAAATTTGTTATAGGAAGATTGCAATATTTGACTATTGCTATACAAAAAAAATGATTTTATAATAATTTTTAAAATGTTGCTATTTTTATAGGATTTTTTTTAAAATTTTACTGTTTTTACGCAAAAATTTTAAAAGTTTTACTAATTTTATAGGAAAATTCTAAAAATGTTTCTAGTTAATCGAAAAATTTTCAAAATTTTACTATTTTTATTGAAACATTTTCTTCAAAAAGGATAATGGTCAAAATGTTACTATCAATGGTGAACGGTGTAAGTAGGAACATGATTCGAAATTTTCTCGTACCCCAATTACGTGGCATAAGTCTTGCTGATATGTGGTTCGAACAGAACGCAGCCACATGCCACACAGCGGGCGCTACAACTGATTTTGCTCAAAGAAATTGTTGATGAAAAAATAATTTCACGTAATGTCCCAAATACTTGTCCACTAAGTAATTGGGACATCAGTCTAGAGTTATCGGCGAAACATGGCCGCAAATGCTGTGAAAAAAGAAAAGCGATATATATTCTGAATTCTTATGAAATTCTAAGACGATTGAGCGATGTCTGTCTGTCTGTCTGTCCGTCTGTCTGTTCGTCTGTCTGTCCGTCTGTCTGTTGAAATCACGATAACGCCTAAACGAAAGAAGCTAGCTCACTGAAACTTAGTAAAAATATTTTTCATTTCTAAGAAAATTTTGGTATTGAAATTGGGAAAAATCGGTTCACATTGTTGGTGTGCAGATGAAGGTTTCTTAGTTGTATGAACGACTTCAGGCGGCGCCACTGAAAACTACTCAAAATGAATTAAATCGTAAACTGTGCATTTGATCAGACTATAATCTTTAGCAAAGTTGTTGCGCATGAGTCGACGGAAGTTTCTGTTGGTATGACCAATTTTCAAAATTATTTAAAATGAGTTAAACTGTAACTGTATAAAATAAAATATATAAAAACTTTAAAATTTGCCTCAAAATGCTTATCAAAAAACCCCGAGCAAGGCTCGGTCAACCAGGTACTACTAATTAAATCGACATCAAGATTAAAGCTGTGAAACTATATTCAATGCATGAGCTACTGAGTTTGATGAAAAATTTCATCACTTTTCGTTTAAGAACATTAAACACTTTTCAATACCTTTTTGATAACACCTAGTATAACTTGTTCTTGAAAACAATTATTGATCCTTAATTTCTAAGCTCTTCTCTATAGAACTGCATCATTAGATTTTTCAAAAGCGGTGGTTAAAAATGGCTATTTTGCAGCAAAAATACCATAGTGCGGTCAGAAGTACTTCCCTTATTAAATCGACTCCAAAAGTTGTTGAGTGAGTCAATCGATAAACTTAAATTCTAACATAAATATTTTTTGAAATTAAAATACCTTTCCCACCCATGATGATATATAGGACCCCCCAAACATAATAATTGGAATAACTTTCAAAGTGAAACAAATATTTAGCTCCTGTGGCTATACATGATTATTGCTGCAGCATGAATGAATGAGTGAGTAAGTGAACGAATGAATGAATGAATGTCTGCCGTAATCAAATGAAGTTTAACATTTTTATTGAGTCAAATTGTAAACTATAATTCTACTCCAACATATCATTATTTCTAGCATAACCGTCGTTGGTTGTTGGTAGTTATAGCCCCAACATTAAGAAGAAATTGTAATTTATGAACTAAAACACATTAGAAAAATATCTAGTTACCTGTTCGTGGCGCTAGAAAGGTAGTGAGAGAGGGTAAGACTTGTGCAACCTTGGCTGTTAAGCAGATGAGTAAGTAAATAATTGTACACTGAGAAAAATTGGGGGCCATAAAGTAAAAGAGCAAAGTTTTTTAAAATTTAGTTAAATAATTTAAAATAAGAAATTTTAGTAAATGACATGGATTTTATATCAACCCACTCCTTATTCTTAATAATTCCAACAAATTTCTTACAGTGTCTTTCTTTGACTGCCTAACTTACTGCATTAGGTTTTCATTTAGTTTACTTTTCATTTAGTTTGACTTCTTTCTATTCTCCTTCACGTTATCAAAAGCATAAAGGAGTAGAGGACACAAGCTGATGCTTAGCACGGAAGTGACCCATTTTTTTCAATATATACTACATATATATGCTAAATAATACTGACACAACCGGTAGTTTAGACAATGAGCAAAAAAGAGGAAAAATGTAAAAAAGTTAAAAGTAACAGCATCATCATCAACATCATCATCACTAAAACATCATCGCATCAGCAAAAGAGCTGCATTATCGTCGTCATCGTCGTCATCATCAACACCATCATCCATAGTTTATGGAATTTAAAGCAGGTGATGAATGTTGGTTTAATACATGATGACATCAGATATCATATAAAATGGGTATGAGATGAAAAAAAATTGTATAAAAAATAATAATAATATAAAAACAAGTAACAAACCATTAAAATTTGTATCTACGTCTCTATAATAAAACTGAGTAGTAAAAACATTAAATGTATCGACTAAATATATTTTTATACCCTTCACCAATAGGTGAAAGGGTATTATAAGTTTGTGATTCCGTTTGTAATTTTTTATTAGTGATCGTAGACCCCATAAAAATTATACCGATCGACTCAGAATCGGGAGGAGAATCGATTAAGTGAAAGTGATTTTGTCCATATGAACTAAATATTTCGTATATCAATATAACCAGAAGTAGGCAGGCCATACCACCAGTAGCCGATGCATTTTTAAATATTCGTAAATACCACGATCATTAATAAAACTCGTGAAAATGAGTATTAAAATCATTCAGTTGGAATTTGGATGTTAACAAAGTCGGTCAATGTCGCTTTGTTAAAGAAAATACAAAAACAAAATAAGCAAGAAACAAATCAAAATTCAATTAATAGCAACAAAATACATGGTTCGAGAGAACATAGAAATATTATCTCGAACATTGTTGCCACGACTCTAATATTTTTGTAAACATTGGGAGTCTTTTTGTAAATATTGGGAATATTTTTTAAAACAGAAATAAATTATTATATTAAACAATCTAAGATCTTTATATTTTATAGACATTTTCGATCCAAAAAAAATTCTAAAGAAACATTTTTGATAAACAAATTTTCTATAGAAAATTTTTTGATAAAAAAAATTTCATAGAAAAATTTTTGATAAAAAAATTTTCTATATAAAAATTTTTGATGAAAAAGTTTTCTAAGGCAAAATTTTTGATAAAAAAATTTTTACTAAAAATTTTACTGTAGTGTATTGCACGAAGATCCCAAATTTTTGATAAAAAATTTTTCCATAGAAAAATTTTTGGTAACAAATTTTCAAAAGAAACATTTTTTAATAAAAATATTTTCTATAGAAAAATCTTTGTAAAAAAATTTTCTATGGAAAAATTTTTGATAAAAAAAGTTTCCCAAAGAAAATTTTTTTGATAAAGAAAAAATAAAAAAAAATTTTGATAAAAAATTTTTTTTAGAAAAATTTTTGATAAATTATAAGTTTGTGATTCCGTTTGTAATTTTTTATTAGTGATCGTAGACCCCATAAAAATTATACCGATCGACTCAGAATCGGGAGGAGAATCGATTAAGCGATGTCTGTCTGTCTGTCTGTCTGTATGTCTGTCTGTCTGTCTGTCTGTCTGTCTGTCTGTCTGTCTGTCTGTCTGTCTGTCTGTCTGTCTGTCTGTCTGTCTGTCTGTCTGTCTGTCTGTCTGTCTGTCTGTCTGTCTGTCTGTCTGTCTGTCTGTCTGTCCGTCTGTCTGTCTGTCTGTCTGTCTGTCTGTCTGTCTGTCTGTCCGTCTGTCTGTTGAAATCAAGTTTCTGAAGCCCCTGGATGATGGACCTTAATTAATTATATATCAGATTTTAGGAAATTCTCCCGCAATGAACGCTATTAAATTTCATTAAAATCGGTTTATAAACACCGAAAATATCGAAAAAATACCAAAAATTAGACGAAAATTTTAAAATTTTTGATTGAAACACACTTTTAAATAACAAGAGAAAAAATATACTCCTGGTGTACATGTGATAATATGTTATACCTATATCAGATTGTAGGAAATAGTTTCCCAAAGCACTCTGTAAAATTTTATCAAAATCGGTCCATAAACAACTGAGATATCGCCAAAACACTGAATTTGATGTATCGCAAATTGCCCAAAGTTCGCATTAGAGAATGTTCGTTGAAAAAATGAAATGCAGAAATAGGAAAAACCATCCTCCTTTAGCACGGACCTAGATAAATTTTATATCAGATTTTAGGAAATTCCCCCGCCAAGCACGTTATTAAATTTTATCAAAAGCGGTCCATAAACAATTGAGATATCGCCTTAACACTACATTTGATGTACAGCAAATTTCCCAAAGTACGTGTCTATGAAATTTTGTTTCGATTTCGCGACCTCCGTCCGTCCGTCCGTCTGTTTGTCTGTCTGTCTGTCCGTCCGTCTGTTTGTTTGTCCGTCCGTCCTTCTGTTTTTTTGTCAGTCCGTCTACCTGTCTGTAATTTTTTCTGTTGTAGTCAAGTTTTTGGAGTTCCTGTTTTGTCGATATCTCAGGTGTTTATTTTGATGAAATTTACTAGCGTCCTTCGCAGGGGATTACCTAAATCCTGATGCATTCAGTAATTTGTGGTAGATATAATTTAGCGTTTAAGCGATGGTGTTTTAATCGACAATGATAAAATTCAGGGTGGGACAATATCCTAAAATTTTGTGTAAAATCCAGGAGCTCCACAAATCTGATTTTAGCAGACAGACACTCTGCATTAATCTTAATTTTGTGTCTGACTTTTGAACACTATGATAACATTTGAGAATGTATTATATATCAAATTATAGGTAATCTTCCTAGGAAGTACAAAAATGCAGCTAAGTACATGATATCCGTTCAAAACCTACATATGTATGTAAGTATCTCACATATCAACGAAAATTTAAATTTTTTAATTGCAATTGGGAGAAATCCGTTCATGTTTGACAATTGATCCCGTATAACTTCGCCTAAGATACGATGATGACATTTAGTATAAAGACGTTGTACAATATTGATATTCAGGGCGATAGCGCCTAAAATAAACTTTCTAGAGGGACAACATTTGACAAAAGTATTTCTGATCTCTTGAAAAGTTCAATATTGAAAATGGGCGAGCTCTATTCACATTTAGTGAAATCTCCCATATAACCCCGACCGGGAATCGATTTAATGCTGATAAATTAAATCACATTAAAATTGCACAAGAAACTTGAGCAAAACTTTCCAAACATCCATCGGACAGATCGAAAGAACAATACATCCCAAATATTATTGATGAAGTGTTCATTTTAATTAATTAACTAACTTCAGATTAATAAGTAAATCTTTAATAACTTTTCCGACAAAGCTGTTATCCATCCATTCAAAAGCTATATATTTCACGTATGTATCTAAAACTAAGAGTGTATACCCTATAATTTTAAAGCTTATCATTGTTAAAGCTTTGACCTAAATCAGTCCGCTAACTTCAGAGTTTTACATAACTAATCAAGAACTTTTCTTCTTCTGTTATCCTTGACTCCCAGTGGAGCATAGGGCCTCACATCAAGAACTTTTACTAGTTGGATAATTCGTACGAATTAAAGTGCACAACCCTCACTGGGCACTGTGTTTTCGGGTTGAATGCCAGAATACTTAAACTTCATCAAATCGATGTGCTATTGCAAATGTAAGGGCATCTACATTTTGAAGCATCTTTTCTGCATGGTTTATCTGGTCTATCGAACTTTATTAAATGTTCGTAAAATATGTGTCTATTTTATTTCGAAGCTACTGGCTGGCTTAAATATGCATTCTCTACTTGTAGTCTAATAATCATTATCTTTCACAAAGGGACCACTTTAGAAGCTTCCCTAGACATCAGCCACCTGCCCAACCTAACCTTTGGGTGCATAACTATTCTAGATGATGACGCCACCGAAAAGCTTTTCTTTTTCCGACTCTTAATTTTAAAGACTACTAAATAGTATAACCAAATTTTGCTAGGAATTACATTAAGTACTTTTGCAACGCCATTGGTGAAGGGTATGCAAGATTCGGCAAAGCCGAATATACCACTCTTGCTTGTTTTTACTTACAAATTTAACTGCGAAGAGTAATTTAATATCCTGCACATATAGTAATATATTAGGATGGCACCTTATGGAAAATTTGATCAACTTCGACTCTTGTCTTATAAACTAGAAATAACAATAAACCTCAAATAAAATTGAAAGTGATTTTGTCCATATGAACTAAATATTTCGTATATCAATATAACCAGAAGTAGGCAGGCCATACCACCAGTAGCCGATGCATTTTTAAATATTCGTAAATACCACGATCATTAATAAAACTCGTGAAAATGAGTATTAAAATCATTCAGTTGGAATTTGGATGTTAACAAAGTTGGTCAATGTCGCTTTGTTAAAGAAAATACAAAAACAAAATAAGCAAGAAACAAATCAAAATTCAATTAATAGCAACAAAATACATGGTTCGAGAGAACATAGAAATATTATCTCGAACATTGTTGCCACGACTCTAATATTTTTGTAAACATTGGGAGTCTTTTTGTAAATATTGGGAATATTTTTTAAAACAGAAATAAATTATTATATTAAACAATCTAAGATCTTTATATTTTATAGACATTTTCGATCCAAAAAAATTTCTAAAGAAAAATTTTTGATAAACAAATTTTCTATAGAAAATTTTTTGATAAAAAAAATTTCATAGAAAAATTTTTGATAAAAAAATTTTCTATTTAAAAATTTTTGATGAAAAAGTTTTCTATGGCAAAATTTTTGATAAAAAAATTTTAACTAAAAATTTTACTGTAGTGTATTGCACGAAGATCCCAAATTTTTCCATAGAAAAATTTTTGATAAAGAATTTTCAAAAGAAAAATTTTTTAATAAAAATATTTTCTATAGAAAAATCTTTCAAAAAAAATTTTCTATAGAAAAATTTTTGATAAAAAAAGTTTCCCAAAGAAAATTTTTTTGATAAAGAAAAAATAAAAAAAATTTTGATTAAAAAATTTTTTTAGAAAAATTTTTGATAAAAAATTTTTTTTAGAAAAATTTTTGATAAAAAATTTTTTTAGAAAAATTTTTGATAAAAAATTTTTTTTAGAAAAATTTTTGGTAAAAAAATTTATATTGGAAAATTTTGATAAAAAAAGTTTCTATAGAAAAATTTTTGTTAAAAAAATGTTCATAGAAAAATTTTTGATAAAAACATTTTCTATAGAAAAATTTTTGATAAAAATATTTTCTATAGAAAAATTTTTGATAAAAAAAATTTCTATAGAAAAATTTTTGTTAAAAAAATTTATATTGGAAAATTTTGATAAAAAAATTTTTTATAGAAAAATTTTTGTTAAAAAAATTTTCATAGAAAAATTTTTGATAAAAAAATTTTCTATAGAAAAATTTTTGATAAAAAAATTTTCTATAGAAAAATTTTTGATAAAAAAATTTTCTATAGAAAAATTTTTGATAAAAAAATTTTCTATAGAAAAATTTTTGTAAGAAAATTTTCCATAGAAAAATTTTTGATAAAAAAATTTTCTATAGAAAAATTTTTGATAAAAAAATTTTCTATAGAAAAGTTTTTGATAAAAAAAATTTTCTATAGAAAAATTTTTATAAAAAAATTTTCTATAGAAACATTTTTGACAAAAAATTTTTGATAGACAATTTTCTATTACATTTATTTATTAATGTAACAGACCAATTTATTAATAAAAAGGCAAAAAATGTTTCTATAGAAAATTTTTTGATAAAAAATTTTCCATAGAAAAATTTTTGATAAAAAATTTTCATAGAAATTTTTTGATAAAAAATTTTTTATAGAACAATTTTTGATAAAAAAATTTTCTATAGAAAAATTTTTGATAAAAAAAATTGCTATAGAAAATTTTTTTATCAAAAAATTTTCCATAGAAAAATTTTTGATAAAAAAAATTTCTGTAGAAAAATTTTTGTAAGAACATTTTCTATAGAAAATTTTTTGATAAAAAAAATTTATATAGAAACATTTTTGATAAAACATTTTTCTATAGAAAAATTTTTGTAAGAAAATTTTCTATCGAAAAATTTAGGATAAAAAATTTTTTTTAGAAAAATTTTTGGTAAAAATGTTTCCCAAAGAAAATTTTTTTGATAAAAAAAAAAAATAAAAAAAAATTTTGTAAGAAAATTTTCTGTAAAAAAATTTTTGATAAAAAATTTTCTGTAGAAAAATTTTTGATAAAAAATTTTTTTAGAAAAATTTTTGCTAAAAATATTTTATATAGGAAAATTTTTTCCCAAAGAAAATTTTTTTGATAAAAAAAAATTTTGTAAGAAAATTTTTTATAGAAAAATTTTTGATAAAAAATTATTTTTAGAAAAATTTTTGCTAAAAAAATTTTATATAGGAAAATATTGATAAACAAATTTTATTTAGAAAAATTTTTGATAAAAAAATTTTCTATAGAAAAAACTTGTAAGAAAATTTTCTATAGAAAAATTTTTGATAAAAATTTTTTTTTAGAAAAATTTTTAGAAAATTTTGCCGATAAAAAAATTTTCTATAGAAAAATTTTTGATAAAAACATTTTCTATAGAAAATGAAAGAAATAAATTTCCACCTTTCCAATGAACGTAACCCAATTCCAGTATGTACTTCGCTAAGTTTCAAGTGAAATAAAGCTTAATCCAAAACATTTGGGTAAACAATATTATTTGTTTTTTCAATTTGAGCAAAAAGAAAACAAGGGTTAGGTGTACCGACTCTAGAATAGACAACATAAAGTTGGCCATATAAAAAATAGGAGTTTTTTTCCAAATTCACACCACAAACGGTAAGTGTTTGCCCTTGGGCCTTGTACTGAATATAGTTTTTGAATCTACTCCCTGGAGCTTTCACCCAGCATATCGCAACCCTATTCAGGTCTGTCTGAAATGACCCCTACAGAGCTTCAAAGCTCAAATTTAATTGAATGTAATATGTGAGTCTACTGCCCTAGAGCTTTCACCCAGCATATCTTAATTTCAGTTACGCTTTCTATCGGAAAATGTTTCATACCAAATTTAACTTAGCAATAACTTCGCTAAAAATTATAATTTGATCAAATGCACAGTATACGATTTAATTCATTTGGAGTAATTTTCAGTGGCGCCACCTGTCGTAAACATCAGCTAAGAAACCTTCTCATTCTCAAGCGCTACAACTTTGCTAAAGATCATTACATAATTAAATGTATAATTTACTATTCTATAAAGTATATACAGACAAACATTAATTTTTATATACTAATATTAGGGTGTTAAATGAAGAACCGCTCGACCGATTTTGAGGAAATAGTCTGAACAAAGCCTAAACATTTGGTTTGGATAGGTAAGATCGTTCTTGAGCTATAACCAAAAAAAAACCGTCCGTCTGTCTGTCTGTGTGGCTGCTGTCTGTCTGTCTGTTTATCTGTTTATCTGTCTATCTGTCTGTCTGTCTGTCTGTCTATCTGTCCATCTGTCTATCTGTTGAAAGCGCGATAGAACATAAAAGAAAGGAGCTAGGTCTCTGAAACTTGGCATAGATATTATGCATTTCTTTTAAAATGTTGGTACTGAAATTGGGCGTCATCAGTTGACATTTGACCATAACTCTCGGAAACCACTTAAATGACACAAAAGCTAGTTAAAAGCTATCACTAAACTTTTCAAAACTATGATTTATAATTTTGATCCTTTTTCACACTGGAATATCTCATAAACTATAGGACACAAATATCTCATAAACTATAGGAGATAAGCCATACGCATATCTTTTAAATCGAGTTCGAGATGTTACATCTGGATCGCTTTTAATTTTCAAAAAATTGGAGGTGCCCGTTTTTTGAGAGCATATGTCTACATATTCCAAATTCTAAGCTTAAGTTCGAATACTCGTCTCATTAGCCATATGAAATTTCATTATTAAAAGTTCTTGAATTACTTCCATAAATTTTTTTCAACCCACTATGCGGCCTTATTTCTAGTGTCGAACTCGTATCTTCGACTTCGACAGTTTCGTAATAAATTAATGCAAATATCAAAGCAAATTCTTTAATCTAGTACGAAAATGTCTTAGTTGAAAATACGACCTTTAATATTTGTGTTAATTAAATAATTTTGAATAGGATAAGACAAGGAAGAAGAACTGTCTATAAACTTGTCTACAAAATTTTCTTTAAATATATTTTCGTGCAACTAATCTTAGCCCCCTAATATATTTTATCTGTTGCTTTATATTGAGAATTTGCTAATAAAAATAAAATGTTCTAATTTTATTTTTAACTATTAAAACTTTTTTATATCCATACTTACATATATAAAACTATCAATTGATGGAAGAGGTTAAATTGAAA
This sequence comes from Stomorhina lunata, assembly GCA_933228675.1. Lineage (NCBI taxonomy): Eukaryota > Metazoa > Arthropoda > Insecta > Diptera > Rhiniidae > Stomorhina > Stomorhina lunata. The sequence continues at coordinate 31,206,543 of OW121744.1, read as the reverse complement.
TTTAACGGATACGTTAAATTGTTTATTTCCAAAAGAGGTCATATGTGGAGGATGTTTTTATAACCTTTAAATGCAAAATGTATTTACGACTAAAAATCAATAAAAGGAAATGTTTTTTTTTATAAACGACTATCCTAAACCGAACAGTTTTCTATTTCTCACTTAATGTCTTCTATCTTTATAGAAACATTACCACTACTATATATATCACAATCATTGTCATTTTCTTCACAATTTTTATGATATTTA
>OW121744.1:31058794-31201294 GCA_933228675.1 Stomorhina lunata | reverse complement strand
ATATTTTTCTATAGAAAAATTTTCGATAGAAATATTTTTCTATAGAAAAATTTTCGATAGAAATATTTTTCTATAGAAAAATTTTCGATAGAAATATTTTTCTATAGAAAAATTTTCGATAGAAATATTTTTCTATAGAAAAATTTTCGATAGAAATATTTTTCTATAGAAAAATTTTCGATAGAAATATTTTTCTATAGAAAAATTTTCGATAGAAATATTTTTCTATAGAAAAATTTTCGATAGAAATATTTTTCTATAGAAAAATTTTCGATAGAAATATTTTTCTATAGAAAAATTTTCGATAGAAATATTTTTCTATAGAAAAATTTTCGATAGAAATATTTTTCTATAGAAAAATTTTCGATAGAAATATTTTTCTATAGAAAAATTTTCGATAGAAATATTTTTCTATAGAAAAATTTTCGATAGAAATATTTTTCTATAGAAAAATTTTCGATAGAAATATTTTTCTATAGAAAAATTTTCGATAGAAATATTTTTCTATAGAAAAATTTTCGATAGAAATATTTTTCTATAGAAAAATTTTCGATAGAAATATTTTTCTATAGAAAAATTTTCGATAGAAATATTTTTCTATAGAAAAATTTTCGATAGAAAAATTTTTCTATAGAAAAATTTTCGATAGAAATATTTTTCTATAGAAAAATTTTCGATAGAAATATTTTTCTATAGAAATATTTTCGAAAGAAATATTTTTCTATAGAAATATTTTCGATAGAAATATTTTTCTATAGAAATATTTTCGATAGAAATATTTTAAATATTGAAATTTAATTAATTTAATTTTTAGTACAAGTATTAGGAAGATTTAGCTAAATGTGTATGCCAGGTGCCACCATTTGCCGATTAGTGGCTACACAAAATTCGTTAATGCTGATTCAAATCACTTATACACTCTTAAAAATATATTTTTCCTCAATTTATGTCACCAACAGCAGCTTCGAAATGAAAATTTGTCATCAGAATCCAAAGAATTTTTTTTTACTTTAGTTGTAGTTTCAAATCTACAACTACTACCAGTTTCTATTTACTTATTCGTAAAACTTTGTTTAGTTCATGCCATTGGATTCTTTCTTTCTTCCTCATCTGTAGATGCTTTCCTTAATTCATCACAACGAATAATATAGTTTTTCTTCCATAGAAAAGTCACACAATGAATTGTAAAGAGTTGATTGTTTGTTTGTCTGGGTTAGTCTTTTCGTCATTTCATTTCATTCATTTAGATCCAGCTACTGAACCTCTGTTAAGTTAAGTCTTGGCCAAAAGGTAAAAATTTGTTGTTGTGTTGAAAAAAGTTTGGTTAAAACGAATCTTCCATCGTGTAAATATTTGTGTAGTCGACCATATTGAGGGGATATTATTGTGATTATTTTGTGTTTCCACAAAACTACAATATGTTGAGATAATGAATAAATCATGTGGCATTAGAATGTACTTGTATGTTGTTTAGTCCTTAGATTTTGGAATTCTTTTGAATAGGAGTCTATGGTTGAAAAGAACAGAAAAAAATAAACTATGCCATGATATTTTGTATGTTCTTGATATTATACCTTGTAGACACATACATATAATTCAGTTGAATTCATATTTGATAAGTAGCAGGTATATATGTATGTGTTTTGTTTGTAAATGGGTAAATTGACACAGTGGGGTGGATTACATGATTAGGGATTTTTTAAATTTTCAAAGTCTTTGTTAAGACAGAAAAGTGTTGAGATCAAAGAAGTCAATAGCTAACACATTCAATGGCAAATCGTCGTTTAGAAGTTTTTGCCAATTTAATTGTTAGGACAATAGCCAAGTCGGATATCAATTAAGCATTTATGTTAAGTCAATAGTCAATTTTAGTTTCAAATCATTTAAATAGTTAAGCTAATATTCAAATATTATTCCAGTTAATTTAGTCTATATCCTAGTCTATATCTTAAGGTAGAAGGCCAATGCAAGCGACGGGATGCAATCAGCTGTTTTTTGATTTGTCAAATTTGAAGCGGCAATGGAAAAAAGTAGAACTAAGTCTATGTCTTATTCTATGTCTTAGTCTATGTCTTAGTCTATATCTTAGTCTATGTCTTAGTCTTTGTCCTAGACTATGTCTTAGTCTATGTCTTAGTCTTTGTCTTAGTCTATGTCTTAGTTTATATCTTAGTCTTTGTCTTAGTCTATGTTTTAGTCTATGTCTTAGTCTATGTCTAAGTCTATATCTTAGTCTTTGTCTGAGTCTATGTTTTAGTCTATGTCTTAGTCTATGTCTAAGTCTATATCTTAGTCTATGTCTTAGTCTATGTCTTAGTCTATGTCTTAGTCAATGTCTTAGTCTATATCTTAGTCTATGTCTTAGTCTATGTCTTAGTCTATGTCTTAGTCTATATCTTAGTCTATGTCTTAGTCTATGTCTTAGTCTAAGTCTAAGTCTATGTCTTAGTCTATGTCTTAGTCTATGTCTTAGTCTATATCTTAGTCTATATCTTAATCTATGTCTTAGTCTATGTCTTAGTCTATGTCTTAGTCTATATCTTAGTCTATGTCTTAGTCTATGTCTTAGTCTATGTCTTAGTCTATGTCTTAGTCTATGTCTTAGTCTATGTCTTAGTCTATGTCTAAGTCTATGTCTTAGTCTATGTCTTAGTCTATGTCTTAGTCTATGTCTTAGTCTATGTCTTAGTCTATGTCTAAGTCTATGTGTTAGTCTATGTCTTAGTCTATATCTTAGTCTATGTCTTAGTCTATGTCTTAGTCTATGTCTTAGTCTATGTCTTAGTCTATATCTTAGTCTATGTCTTAGTCTATGTCTTAGTCTATGTCTTAGTCTATGTCTTAGTCTATGTCTTAGTCTATGTCTTAGTCTATGTCTTAGTCTATGTCTTAGTCTATGTCTTAGTCTATGTCTTAGTCTATGTCTTAGTCTATGTCTTAGTCTATGTCTTAGTCTATGTCTTAGTCTATGTCTTAGTCTATGTCTTAGTCTATGTCTTAGTCTATGTCTTAGTCTATGTCTTAGTCTATGTCTTAGTCTATGTCTAAGTCTATGTCTTAGTCTATATCTTAGTCTATGTCTTGGTCTATGTCTTAGTCTATATCTTAGTCTATGTCTTAGTCTATGTCTTAGTCTATGTCTTAGTCTATGTCTTAGTCTATGTCTTAGTCTATGTCTAAGTCTATGTCTTAGTCTATGTCTTAGTCTATGTCTTAGTCTATGTCTTAGTCTATGTCTTAGTCTATGTCTTAGTCTATGTCTTAGTCTATGTCTTAGTCTATGTCTTAGTCTATGTCTTAGTCTATGTCTAAGTCTGTGTCTTAGTCTATGTCTTAGTCTATGTCTTAGTCTATGTCTTAGTCTATGTCTTAGTCTATGTCTTAATCTATGTCCTAGTCTATGTCTTAGTCTATGTCTTAGTCTATGTCTTAGTCTATGTCTTAGTCTATGTCTTAATCTATGTCTTAATCTATATCTTAATCTATGTCTTAGTCTATGTCTTAGTCTATGTCTTAGTCTATGTCTTAGTCTATGTCTTAGTCTATGTCTTAGTCTATGTCTTAGTCTATGTCTTAGTCTATGTCTTAGTCTATGTCTTAGTCTATGTCTTAGTCTAAGTCTAAGTCTATGTCTTAGTCTATGTCTTAGTCTATGTCTTAGTCTATATCTTAGTCTATATCTTAATCTATGTCTTAGTCTATGTCTTAGTCTATGTCTTAGTCTATATCTTAGTCTATGTCTTAGTCTATGTCTTAGTCTATGTCTTAATCTATGTCTTAATCTATATCTTAATCTATGTCTTAGTCTATGTCTTAGTCTATGTCTTAGTCTATGTCTTAGTCTATGGCTTAGTCTATGTCTTAGTCTATGTCTTAGTCTATGTCTTAGTCTATGTGTTAGTCTATGTCTTAGTCTATGTCTTAGTCTAAGTCTAAGTCTAAGTCTATGTCTTAGTCTATGTCTTAGTCTATGTCTTAGTCTATATCTTAGTCTATATCTTAATCTATGTCTTAGTCTATGTCTTAGTCTATGTCTTAGTCTATATCTTAGTCTATGTCTTAGTCTATGTCTTAGTCTATGTCTTAGTCTATGTCTTAGTCTATGTCTTAGTCTATGTCTTAGTCTATGTCTAAGTCTATGTCTTAGTCTATGTCTTAGTCTATGTCTTAGTCTATGTCTTAGTCTATGTCTTAGTCTATGTCTAAGTCTATGTGTTAGTCTATGTCTTAGTCTATATCTTAGTCTATGTCTTAGTCTATGTCTTAGTCTATGTCTTAGTCTATGTCTTAGTCTATATCTTAGTCTATGTCTTAGTCTATGTCTTAGTCTATGTCTTAGTCTATGTCTTAGTCTATGTCTTAGTCTATGTCTTAGTCTATGTCTTAGTCTATGTCTTAGTCTATGTCTTAGTCTATGTCTTAGTCTATGTCTTAGTCTATGTCTTAGTCTATGTCTTAGTCTATGTCTTAGTCTATGTCTTAGTCTATGTCTTAGTCTATGTCTTAGTCTATGTCTTAGTCTATGTCTAAGTCTATGTCTTAGTCTATATCTTAGTCTATGTCTTGGTCTATGTCTTAGTCTATATCTTAGTCTATGTCTTAGTCTATGTCTTAGTCTATGTCTTAGTCTATGTCTTAGTCTATGTCTTAGTCTATGTCTAAGTCTATGTCTTAGTCTATGTCTTAGTCTATGTCTTAGTCTATGTCTTAGTCTATGTCTTAGTCTATGTCTTAGTCTATGTCTTAGTCTATGTCTTAGTCTATGTCTTAGTCTATGTCTTAGTCTATGTCTTAGTCTGTGTCTTAGTCTATGTCTTAGTCTATGTCTTAGTCTATGTCTTAGTCTATGTCTTAGTCTATGTCTTAATCTATGTCCTAGTCTATGTCTTAGTCTATGTCTTAGTCTATGTCTTAGTCTATGTCTTAGTCTATGTCTTAATCTATGTCTTAATCTATATCTTAATCTATGTCTTAGTCTATGTCTTAGTCTATGTCTTAGTCTATGTCTTAGTCTATGTCTTAGTCTATGTCTTAGTCTATGTCTTAGTCTATGTCTTAGTCTATGTCTTAGTCTATGTCTTAGTCTATGTCTTAGTCTATGTCTTAGTCTATGTCTTAGTCTATGTCTTAGTCTATGTCTTAGTCTATGTCTTAGTCTATGTCTTAGTCTATGTCTTAGTCTATGTCTTAGTCTATGTCTTAGTCTATGTCTTAGTCTATATCTTAGTCTATGTCTTAGTCTATGTCTTAGTCTATGTCTTAGTCTATGTCTTAGTCTATGTCTTAGTCTATGTCTTAGTCTATGTCTTAGTCTATGTCTTAGTCTATGTCTTAGTCTATGTCTTAGTCTATGTCTTAGTCTATGTCTTAGTCTATGTCTTAGTCTATGTCTTAGTCTATGTCTTAGTCTATGTCTTAGTCTATGTCTTAGTCTATGTCTTAGTCTATGTCTTAGTCTATGTCTTAGTCTATGTCTTAGTCTATGTCTTAGTCTATGTCTTAGTCTATGTCTATGTCTTAGTCTATGTCTATGTCTTAGTCTATGTCTTAGTCTATGTCTTAGTCTATGTCTTAGTCTATGTCTTAGTCTATGTCTTAGTCTATGTCTTAGTCTATGTCTTAGTCTATGTCTTAGTCTATGTCTTAGTCTATGTCTTAGTCTATGTCTTAGTCTATGTCTTAGTCTATGTCTATGTCTTAGTCTATGTCTTAGTCTATGTCTTAGTCTATGTCTTAGTCTATGTCTTAGTCTATGTCTTAGTCTATGTCTTAGTCTATGTCTTAGTCTATGTCTTAGTCTATGTCTTAGTCTATGTCTTAGTCTATGTCTTAGTCTATGTCTTAGTCTATGTCTTAGTCTATGTCTTAGTCTATGTCTTAGTCTATGTCTTAGTCTATGTCTTAGTCTATGTCTTAGTCTATGTCTTAGTCTATGTCTTAGTCTATGTCTTAGTCTATGTCTTAGTCTATGTCTTAGTCTATGTCTTAGTCTATGTCTTAGTCTATGTCTTAGTCTATGTCTTAGTCTATGTCTTAGTCTATGTCTAAGTCTATGTCTTAGTCTATGTCTTAGTCTATGTCTTAGTCTATGTCTTAGTCTATGTCTTAGTCTATGTCTTAGTCTATGTCTTAGTCTATGTCTTAGTCTATGTCTTAGTCTATGTCTTAGTCTATGTCTTAGTCTATGTCTTAGTCTATGTCTTAGTCTATGTCTTAGTCTATGTCTTAGTCTATGTCTTAGTCTATGTCTTAGTCTATGTCTTAGTCTATGTCTTAGTCTATGTCTTAGTCTATGTCTTAGTCTATGTCTTAGTCTATGTCTTAGTCTATGTCTTAGTCTATGTCTTAGTCTACGTCTTAGTCTATGTCTTAGTCTATGTCTTAGTCTATGTCTTAGTCTATGTCTTAGTCTATGTCTTAGTCTATGTCTTAGTCTATGTCTTAGTCTATGTCTTAGTCTATGTCTTAGTCTATGTCTTAGTCTATGTCTTAGTCTATGTCTTAGTCTATGTCTTAGTCTATGTCTTAGTCTATGTCTTAGTCTATGTCTTAGTCTATGTCTTAGTCTATGTCTTAGTCTATGTCTTATTAAATGTCTTAGTCTATGTCTTAGTCTATGTCTTAGTCTATGTCCTAGTCTATGTCTTAGTCTATGTCTTAGTCTATGTCTTAATCTATATCTTAGTCTACGTCTTAGTCTATGTCTTAGTCTATGTCTTAGTTTATGTCTTAGTCTATGTCTTAGTCTATGTCTTAGTCTATATCTTAGTCTATGTCTTAGTCTGTGTCTTAGTCTATGTCTTAGTCTATGTCTATGTCTATGTCTTAGTCTATGTCTTGGTCTATGTCTTGGTCTATGTCTTGGTCTATGTCTTAGTCTATGTCTTAGTCTATGTCTTTGTCTATGTCTTAGTCTATGTCTTAGTCTATGTCTTAGTCTATGTCTTAGTCTATGTCTCAGTCTATGTCTTAGTCTATGTCTTAGTCTATGTCTTAGTCTATGTCTTAGTCTATGTCTTAGTCTATGTCTTAGTCTATGTCTTAGTCTATGTCTTAGTCTATGTCTTAGTCTATGTCTTAGTCTATGTCTTAGTCTATGTCTTAGTCTATGTCTTAGTCCATGTCTTAGTCTATGTCTTATTCTATGTCTTAGTCTATGTCTTAGTCTATGTCTTAGTCTATGTCTTAGTCTATGTCTTAGTCTATGTCTTAGTCTATGTCTTAGTCTATGTCTTAGTCTATGTCTTAGTCTATGTCTTAGTCTATGTCTTAGTCTATGTCTTAGTCTATGTCTTAGTCTATGTCTTAGTCTATGTCTTAGTCTATGTCTTAGTCTATGTCTTAGTCTATGTCTTAGTCTATGTCTTAGTCTATGTCTTAGTCTATGTCTTAGTCTATGTCTTAGTCTATGTCTTAGTCTATGTCTTAGTCTATGTCTTAGTCTATGTCTTAGTCTATGTCTTAGTCTATGTCTTAGTCTATGTCTTAGTCTATGTCTTAGTCTATGTCTTAGTTTATGTCTTAGTCTATGTCTTAGTCTATGTCTTAGTCTATGTCTTAGTCTATGTCTTAGTCTATGTCTTAGTCTATGTCTTAGTCTATGTCTTAGTCTATGTCTTAGTCTATGTCTTAATCTATGTCTTAGTCTATGTCTTAGTCTATGTCTTAGTCTATGTCTTAGTCTATGTCTTAGTCTATGTCTTAGTCTATATGTTAGTCTATGTCTTAGTCTATGTCTTAGTCTATGTCTTAGTCTATGTCTTAGTCTATGTCTTAGTCTATGTCTTAGTCTATGTCTTAGTCTATGTCTTAGTCTATGTCTTAGTCTATGTCTTAGTCTATGTCTTAGTCTATGTCTTAGTCTATGTCTTAGTCTATGTCTTAGTCTATGTCTTAGTCTATGTCTTAGTCTATGTCTTAGTCTATGTCTTAGTCTATGTCTTAGTCTATGTCTTAGTCTATGTCTTAGTCTATGTCTTAGTCTATGTCTTAGTCTATGTCTTAGTTTATGTCTTAGTCTATGTCTTAGTCTATGTCTTAGTCTATGTCTTAGTCTATGTCTTAGTCTATGTCTTAGTCTATGTCTTAGTCTATGTCTTAGTCTATGTCTTAATCTTTGTCTTAGTCTATGTCTTAGTCTATGTCTTAGTCTATGTCTTAGTCTATGTCTTAGTCTATGTCTTAGTCTATGTCTTAGTCTATGTCTTAATCTATGTCTTAGTCTATGTCTTAGTCTATGTCTTAGTCTATGTCTTAGTCTATGTCTTAGTCTATGTCTTAGTCTATATCTTAGTCTATGTCTTAGTCTATGTCTTAGTCTATGTCTTAGTCTATGTCTTAGTCTATGTCTTAGTCTATGTCTTAGTCTATGTCTTAGTCTATGTCTTAGTCTATGTCTTAGTCTATGTCTTAGTCTATGTCTTAGTCTATGTCTTAGTCTATGTCTTAGTCTATGTCTTAGTCTATGTCTTAGTCTATGTCTTAGTCTATGTCTTAGTCTATGTCTTAGTCTATGTCTTAGTCTATATCTTAGTCTATGTCTTAGTCTATGTCTTAGTCTATGTCTTAGTCTATGTCTTAGTCTATATGTTAGTCTATGTCTTAGTCTATGTCTTAGTCTATGTCTTAGTCTATGTCTTAGTCTATGTCTTAGTCTATGTCTTAGTCTATGTCTTAGTCTATGTCTTAGTCTATGTCTTAGTCTATGTCTTAGTCTATGTCTTAGTCTATGTCTTAGTCTATGTCTTAGTCTATGTCTTAGTCTATGTCTTAGTCTATGTCTTAGTCTATGTCTTAGTCTATGTCTTAGTCTATGTCTTAATCTATGTCTTAGTCTATGTCTTAGTCTATGTCTTAGTCTATGTCTTAGTCTATGTCTTAGTCTATGTCTTAGTCTATATGTTAGTCTATGTCTTATTCTATGTCTTAGTCTATGTCTTAGTCTATGTCTTAGTCTATGTCTTAGTCTATGTCTTAGTCTATGTCTTAGTCTATGTCTTAGTCTATGTCTTAGTCTATGTCTTAGTCTATGTCTTAGTCTATGTCTTAGTCTATGTCTTAGTCTATGTCTTAGTCTATGTCTTAGTCTATGTCTTAGTCTATGTCTTAGTCTATGTCTTAGTCTATGTCTTAGTCTATGTCTTAGTCTATGTCTTAGTCTATGTCTTAGTTTATGTCTTAGTCTATGTCTTAGTCTATGTCTTAGTCTATGTCTTAGTCTATGTCTTAGTCTATGTCTTAGTCTATGTCTTAGTCTATGTCTTAGTCTATGTCTTAATCTTTGTCTTAGTCTATGTCTTAGTCTATGTCTTAGTCTATGTCTTAGTCTATGTCTTAGTCTATGTCTTAGTCTATGTCTTAGTCTATGTCTTAATCTATGTCTTAGTCTATGTCTTAGTCTATGTCTTAGTCTATGTCTTAGTCTATGTCTTAGTCTATGTCTTAGTCTATATCTTAGTCTATGTCTTAGTCTATGTCTTAGTCTATGTCTTAGTCTATGTCTTAGTCTATGTCTTAGTCTATGTCTTAGTCTATGTCTTAGTCTATGTCTTAGTCTATGTCTTAGTCTATGTCTTAGTCTATGTCTTAGTCTATGTCTTAGTCTATGTCTTAGTCTATGTCTTAGTCTATGTCTTAGTCTATGTCTTAGTCTATGTCTTAGTCTATGTCTTAGTCTATGTCTTAGTCTATGTCTTAGTCTATATCTTAGTCTATGTCTTAGTCTATGACTTAGTCTATGTCTTAGTCTATGTCTTAGTCTATGTCTTAGTCTATGTCTTAGTCTATGTCTTAGTCTATGTCTTAGTTTATGTCTTAGTCTATGTCTTAGTCTATGTCTTAGTCTATGTCTTAGTCTATGTCTTAGTCTATGTCTTAGTCTATGTCTTAGTCTATGTCTTAGTCTATGTCTTAGTCTATGTCTTAGTCTATGTCTTAGTCTATGTCTTAGTCTATGTCTTAGTCTATGTCTTAGTCTATGTCTTAGTCTATGTCTTAGTCTATGTCTTAGTCTATGTCTTAGTCTATGTCTTAGTCTATGTCTTAGTCTATGTCTTAGTCTATATCTTAGTCTATGTCTTAGTCTATGTCTTAGTCTATGTCTTAATCTAAAGCTACAAGAAAATGCGGGAAATAAAAAAAAGGTAAAGCAGAAAAATGTTGTTGTGGTTCAGATGATAATCTTTGTGTTGATATTTATTAAGACAATATAATTCGTATTTCTTCTGTCTCGCGAATGAAATATAATACGTAATTTTTGATTTTTCTAGAATAAGGATACTTGTCTTGATTGTTATGACCTAACCCGTTAAGAATGATAGATTGTTTCCACCAACATTTTTTTGTTTTATCATAAAAACTATTTTTTACACTATTCAAAAATAATGGGATTCTAGTGTAATATACATATGTGATAATTTTTTAAATAATATTTAATAAGAATTTAAAAAATTTTTAAGTTCATAAAAGATTTTATTAATGTTTGACCTTATTCCTTGTTACCTAGTAATTTATCTTTAAATATTTCTTAACTACAAGTTTTCAATTACAACCTTATATTTAATCGACAACAATTATTATGTCTTTATTTCCATTGAATTGTTCTGATGCTTCCACATAAATAGACGCAATTAATGTTGAAGACTTAAGGATTCATGTTAAATCGATATTAAGTGGAAAATAACTTGTGAAGTATAGAAATTAACACTATCTCCTTGGCTGCATTAGTTTATGTAAAGTTGTTATATAAAGCAAAAAGATTAGGAAAATATTTGAGAACTTTCGAATTGAAGGTAAGATAAAGCAAACAGGAAAATGAAATTTATTAAAGGTGACTATATAAATATTTGTAAGATAAAAAGTTTTTGGATGAACTTAACTTTTGGGATCATTTTGTGAACTAGGTCTAAATTAACATAGACTGCGTATTAGTAATAATAATACAAAAATTATTTGAATATTACTCATACGTACAATACGATAGCAATTGTTTCTGCTTTGAACTGTGAACTCGTTTAATATGAAAATTTTTGGTATTTAAAAATAGTTTCCTTTAATTGATATCGTATTAATTACTTCGATAAAAAATATCATTCCTTTATATTATCAATTTCTCTTTGAAATTTACTTCCCTGCTTTATAAGTCATGATGATAATTGTTCAATCTTATAGAAGTATAAATTCTATATTATAAGATTTACCATGTTGTGCACTGAATTATACATTTGGAAAATGTATGTATATTTAAAATAGTATTATCAAAGGATATTTTTACCTACTGTTGATCTTATCAATGGTAATTTTCCACACAAGACTGGTGTGTGTAAGATAAGCTATTTTAGGTAATTTCAGTATACATAAGTATTGTAACAACACATGCTTGCCACATGTGTTGTTAGATAAATTTAGATAAAATTAGATAATAAGAGTTTTAGTTTACCTTAGGTTAAGTTTTGTAAATAAAAATTGAGTTCTAAAATCGACGTCAGATCGATAGGTTGTTTTTTTGTAGTTTACGTCTCGCCTCGCCTAACATTTTGGTGACCCCGTGTTTTTGTGTGCGTAACCTTAAGTTATGTCTTAAATTTTTTGATAATTTAAAAATCATAAAAGTATTTTAAAATATAATATAATAACGAAAAATAAGTGAAAGATTGTTTTTTCGTGTTTTCTCGTTCTTAACAAAAATTTAACTATCGGTTCGCGAAATTAAAAAAAAATAATATTTATTAACTTTATATTAAAAAAAATTATAAAATATAACAATTTATTAAAAAAAAAAAATTGTTTAATTAATTTTAAATAAAAAGTAAAAATGAATCAGGTAGATTTAGTTAGAACAGGAGAAGTTAGGTTGTGAGGTAGTAGAATTATATAATAATTTAAATAAATTAGCCGAGCATGAGATTCCCAGCCATGAATTTAGGAAAGCTGTTATGGAACTTAGGGCTAGATTTAATTACGTAAAAGAAAAATTTATTAAGAATGACTTAGGGCTCCATCCTCCTTCAGTTACTATTGAAAATAGTTCATATTTCAAAACGAATTTTGTAGCTGAAATAAAGGAGGCTATACAAAATTTTGACATTGTGTATAGTCACTTTAAAAATAAATTAGTGATAGAGAAATTAGAAGTTGATCTTCAGCCAAAAGTTCAAAGTGGTCTTATGAGACAATTCCAATACGTTTTGAATGAATTGGAGGAAAAAATTAATAAATTTAAGATAAGACAGGCTTCTATAGAAGTAGTTAGGGAAAAATATAAAGTAGCTGAAAATATATTTTTAGAATATTTGGGCCAGTTTCCTGACGACGAACTTACGGAAGTGTTTTATTCTTTAAAAGATTTGTATGAAAACATTCCAGCCATAGAATGTTATACTACAAATCTTCCGTATACACTACCAAAAATAGACATTCCTATATTTAGTGGAAGCTATACAGAGTGGGATACGTTTAGTGAGCTTTTCGAGCAACTAATTATTGACCAACCAATTTCTAATACACAAAAAATGTGTATTCTAAAAGCTAAGTTAACTGGTGATGCACTTAAGTTGGTTGCAAAATTGCCAGTTAAAGCTGAAAACTTTGAATTAGCCTGGGATATTTTAAGAAAATATTATTCCAATAAAAGAGCCATTACGTCTATTTATTTTAAAAGCATTTTGGATGCACCACAAATCTGTTTTAATTTAGAAAGCATAAAAACTTTTATGGATGAGGTAAATGAGAGTTTACAGGCACTTGATGCTATAAAAATTAGCTCCGAAGAAATGCAACAAGCGTTTCTTTGCTTTGTTCTTCAAAGGAAGATGGACGACAATTTAAGAGTCCAATTCGAACAGTATTTGGGAGGATCTAGGGAACTTCCAAAAGTACACAAATTAGTAGAGTTTATAGAGCAAATGCACTATTCTTTAGAGGCAAGTCGACAGTTTATTAACCATGATGAGCAAATGGAATGTCGAGAAAAGATATCTCTAGAATCAGTTAAAAGCGCTCAGACAAAAAGAAACAGCAATTATAAATGCTTTTCAAATTGTGACCACAAAAATAATTTGTATAAGTGTTCTAACTTTAAAAGCCTCTCAATCAAAGAAAAATGGAGAAAAACGAAAGAACATGTTGTTTGCTATAAATGTTTAAATTCTGGTCATTTGTATAAGGAATGTTCTAGAAATATTAGATGCAAATTATGCAATAAGCAGCACAATACGTTATTGCATAAAGCAAAAGTTAAAAGTCCATTTAGCAAAAATGAAAATAACAAAACTAGGTCTTCCGTTTTACTACTAACAGCTGTAGTAGAAGTTAAGAATGCTGATAACCAGTGGGTTAACACTCGAGTTCTTCTAGACAGTGGGTCTCAGGTTTGTCTTATGACCAAACGATTTAAGAATAAATTAAAATTAAAAAGTTTGAAGTCCTACAATACAATTGAAGGTTTAGGTAAGAATAGGTCTAAAGTAGATGGAAAGGTTTCAATAAAGCTAAGATCTAAAGAGTCAAATTATAATAAGAATATTGAGGTATTAGTTATTCAAGAAATTATGTCCAATGTTCCAGAACAGAAGTTTGTGGTTGGGAATATGGAAGGAATCAATTTAGCAGACCCGAATTATAATATTCCAGGAGCTATCGACATGGTAATTGGGTCAGAGATATTTTTTGATCTATTAAGTGTAGGTCAAATAAAATCGAAATGTAAGAGAATAGTGTTTCAAAATACTAAGCTAGGCTGGATAGCCACAGGATCAGTTGAGCCTGTAAAAGTGACAAATGTTTAATGTGATGGTAGTCAGAAATTTTATTTTAAAAGATTTTTTTAATATTTTTTCTCCTAAAATGTTGGAGGGGGGAGGGTCATCCGAACCACATTAGGTTCAGATGGCTTATTCATATGATAGACGTAAGAATCAACAATGAAGATATGAGGCGAAATATCATCAATGTTCATTCTTTTCCTATCAATGAATTTAAATTTTTATTAATAAATATTTAACAATGATTTACATCAATAATGAAAAGTAATAGAATTCTGTTAACATTTTATTAAAAAGTAATGTAATTCTATAATATTGTAAAGAAATGTTAAAAATTAATAATTAATTAATTAATACATATTGTATAGGTAAATAATTAATTAAAATACTAACTCTAACATTTAAGGTGAAAATTAATATTATGAAAAAAAAATATATTTTACAATATTTAAATACTAAGAGAGAGTCATCAGAGGGAGTGTCTATGTTTTTGCTGAAGGAGTTGATGAAGTATTACCGAAGAAACAGCAAGAAAGAAGGAAAGAACTGCATATTAGTATTAAATGACGAAAAGTATTTAATTTAATGAGCATGAATCAAAGAGAAGAGGAATTACAGCAATGTTTAAAATATGAATACAAAGACATATGGATCATAAGAAGAATCCAAAATGTAGTGGAACAATATTCATCCAACCAAAATATTTTTGATGATTTAGAAAAATAGAACAAACCAATCAATCTATTGAAGACCTTGAAGAAAAATGGAAAACAATTTATGAAGACAATGACAAAAGCTTTGTTATTTTATAAAATCAAGCTAGTCATAACGACAATTATAATAAGCTGTATGAGGAATTCCAGCTATCTGAAGCAAGAAATATTTACAACATTTAAAAATCTGTGTTGTTGTTGGTGAGTTGACAGCCTTGGCAAAACTTCTCAGGCCGTTTCGATACATTGAGCCGGTAGTCTACAAATCAATCATTTGAAATGCTGTTATCTCAAAGCTGAATATACTATAAATATGTATCTATTCTGGTCGTAACATAAAAACCTTCCTACTAGTTTCATGCAGTGGTACTAAGGCCGTAAAATATGCTGGGTTTTCATCGCCATCTCATCATAAAAGCCTATACAGTCAAAAATCAACTAGATGTCCAACTAAGAAGAACTAAGAACTGTCTTTCCTGAGTATTTTATTATTACGTATATGTACAAAACATATTTTTTTTGTTGAAAGATTATGATCTTTCAAGGCCGGCAGTATGTTCAATCTTATAGAAGTATAAATTCTATATTATAAGATTTACCATGTTGTGCACTGAATTATACATTTGGAAAATGTATGTATATTTAAAATAGTATTATCAAAGGATATTTTTACCTACTGTTGATCTTATCAATGGTAATTTTCCACACAAGACTGGTGTGTGTAAGATAAGCTATTTTAGGTAATTTCAGTATACATAAGTATTGTAACAACACATGCTTGCCACATGTGTTGTTAGATAAATTTAGATAAAATTAGATAATAAGAGTTTTAGTTTACCTTAGGTTAAGTTTTGTAAATAAAAATTGAGTTCTAAAATCGACGTCAGATCGATAGGTTGTTTTTTTGTAGTTTACGTCTCGCCTCGCCTAACAATAATGATGATGGCATCATCTGACGTTAGTGTCGATGATGCTGTTAAGACTTAATTTTATTGTCTTTAAATGTTCGCATCTTAAGCTGCTTTGTTTTAGGAAAACTTCTTATAGTTTTAACTTTAATAGTTTTTTTTATTGTCTTTATTTTTCCCTTCTCCAAAGTTTCTTTTCACACATTTACTTTTGCTTCTTGTTTGTTTAATTTATTGATTCGTTTACTTTAGAAACTAGGAAATGAAGACAAGGAGTCTTGTAACAGAGGAATGTTTTTGCTATGGGTAATTTTAAAGCAAACTTTAAATATTTCAGTTTAAGGTAGCATTATTGGATTAACTTTAAGTTCAATGGTTTCCGGATTTTATTTCGATTTTAAAAGATAAACTTATAAAACAAAGATAAAAAACTAGGTACAATAAAAAAAAGACAACTAAAACTCTAAGTTTTATTTTCTATAAAATATTTTTCGTTAAAAAAAAATTTGTTAAAATAAAATTTCTATAGAAAATTTTTCGAGAAAAAAATTTGCTATAGAAAATTTTTCGGTAGATATAGATTTTCTATAAATTTTTCGGTAAAAAAAATTTTCTATAGAAAATTTTTTTTAACCAAAAATTTTCTTAGAAATATTTTTTAACCGAACATTTTCTTTAGAAAATTTTTTTTACCGAAAAATTTTCTATACCGAAAAATTTTCTATACCGAAGAATTTTCTATACCGAAAAATTTTCTATAGAAAATTTTTTTTTGCCGAAAAATTTTCTACAGAAATTTATTTTTACCGAAAAATTTTTTAACGAAAAATTTTCTATAGAAAATTTTTGTACCTAAAAATTTTCTATAGAAAATTTTTGTACCTAAAAATTTTCTATAGAAAATTTTTTGTCAAAAAAATGTTTCCATAGAAAATTTTTCTCAAAAAATTTTTTTATAGAAGATTTTTCGAAAAAAAATTTTTATAAAAAATTTTTCGAAAAAATTTCGTTAAAAATTTTTTTAATAGAAACAATTTTTTTCTTTAGAAAATTTTTTTGACGAAAATAGAAAATAATTCGTAAAAATTTTGTTTATAGAAAAAATGTCTACAAAATTTTTTGATAGAAAAATTTTCGTAACGAAAATGTTTTCTGTAGAAAAATTTTCGTAACGAAAATTTTTATTTTTAGAAAAATTTTCGTAACGAAAATTTTTATTTTTAGAAAAATTTTCGTAACGAAATTTTTTTTCTATAGAAAAATTTTCGTTACAAAAATTTTTTCTATAGAAAAATTTTCGTTACAAAAATTTTTTCTATAGAAAAATTTTCGGTACAAAAATTTTTTCTGTGGAAAAATTTCGTTACAAAAAATTTTTTATAGAAAAAATTTCGTTAAAAATTTAGTTTATAGAAAAAATGTCGTTAAAACTTTTTTGATGGAAAAATTTTCGTTACAAAAATGTTTTCTATAAAAAAATTTTTTTCTATAGAAAACTTTTCGTTACAAAAATTATTTCTATAGAAAAATTTTCGTTACAAAAATTTTTTCTATAGAAAAAATTTTAGTAACGAAAATATTTTTGTTAATAGAATTTTTTCTATAGAAAAAGTATCGTTAAAAAATTTATTCGTTAAAAAATTTTTGTTACAAATTGTTTTCTATAGAAAACTTTTTCTTAACAATTTTTTCTGTAGACAGATTTTCGTAATAAAAACTTTTCTATAGAAAAAGTTCCCTTAGAAAATTTTTTCTATTTTTATTTTCTATAGAAAAATTTTGGTTAAAAACTTTTTTCTAAAGAAAAGTTTCGTTAATAAATGATTTCTTTAGAAAAATTTACATTAGAATTTTTTTTCTAGAGATGAATTTGCATTAAAAATTTTTTTCTATAAAAAAATTTTCGTTAAAAATTTTTTACTATAGAAAAAGTTTTGTTAGAAATATTTTATGTTCAATGTTTTCGTTCGAAAATTTTTCGTTAAAAAAATTTGTTCTATCTACAAAATTTTCGTGAAAAATTTTTTTTTATAGAAACATTTTCGTTAAAATATAATTTTTTTCTACAGAAAAATTTTCGTTAAAATTGTTTCTATAGAAATATTTTTGTTAATAAAATGTTTTCTATAGAAAAAGTTTCGTTAGAAAATTTATTCGTTAAAAAATTTTTTTTACAAATTGTTTTCTGTAGAAAAATTTTTGCTAACAATTTTTTCTGTAGACAGATTTTCGTAATAAAAATTTTTCTATAGAAAAAGATCCCTTAGAAAATTTTTGCTATTTTTATTTTCTATAGAAAAATTTTGGTTAAAAACTTTTTTCTAAAGAAAAGTTTCGTTAATAAATGATTTCTTTAGAAAAATTTGCATTAGAAATTTTTTTCTAGAGATGAATTTGCATTAAAAATTTTTTTCTATAAAAAAATTTTCGTTAAAAATTTTTTACTATAGAAAAAGTTTCGTTAGAAATATTTTATGTTCAATGTTTTCGTTCGAAAATTTTTCGTTAAAAAAATTTGTTCTATCTACAAAATTTTCGTGAAAAATTTTTTTTCATAGAAACATTTTCGTTAAAATATAATTTTTTTCTACAAAAAAATTTTCGTTAAAATTGTTTCTATAGAAATATTTTTGTTAATAAAATGTTTTCTATAGAAAAAGTTTCGTTAGAAAATTTATTCGTTAAAAAATTTTTATTACAAATTGTTTTCCGTAGAAAAATTTTTGCTAACAATTTTTTCTGTAGACAGATTTTCGTAATAAAAATTTTTCTATAGAAAAAGATCCCTTAGAAAATTTTTCTATTTTTATTTTCTATAGAAAAATTTTGGTTAAAAACTTTTTTCTAAAGAAAAGTTTCGTTAATAAATGATTTCTTTAGAAAAATTTGCATTAGAAATTTTTTTCTAGAGATGAATTTGCATTAAAAATTTTTTTCTATAAAAAATTTTTCGTTAAAAATTTTTTTCTTTAAGAAAAAATTTTGAAAAAAAAATATAAGAAATTTTACGTTTTAACGAAATTTTTTTAAGTTTTACAAAAAAAAAACAAAAAAAATGTATAATTTTATATTAAAGAATATCAGTTATACAGTCACTACACTTAGAGAAAAAATACTGATAAATTAGCACTATTTACTCGATTCTTAGCTTTATATGTAGGTTTAAAACTCAAAATAGCTGAAAAGTATTCTAGTTTTGTAAAAAGTTTTTAATTTATTTCAAATTTATAATTTTACATATTTAAGCTTTTTGATAAAATATCCGAACGCGTTATCAATTTTCCAATGTCATTTTATTTAACAGTGTAACTATGACATAAATATGTATTATATTAGGGTAAGTCATTTTTTCACTTCTAATAGTGAAAGTCGGAGGCATCCAAAATGTCAGCGTCAGAGTGCCACCCTAATGTACATTTACCCATATACATGAATACATACATATGTATGTAGATAGTAAAAATGAGCAAATAAACACAGTTAAATCTAACAACTACTACTTCCACATTTAATAGCTCTTAATTACCAGCTCAACTGTAATTGACAGTAAACAATATGCCAGCCAAACTATAGTTTACTACAGTTAACTAAATGTCAACAGAAAATACAGATACATACATACATTCAAATAAATAAATACGCGTGAATACATAAATGTAAACCTGTATAGATGTATATATATTAGGGTAGACCCTATTTTTTTTTTGAGGCCAAATTTTTAAAATATTATATATCCATTTTCTTCGGCTGGTGGTTAAAGACTTCATGAATGACCTAAAACGTTTAAAGACGAATTCGGCATTAACTTAAATCGATTTGAGAGCGACATATTTTAAACATTTGGCAAATAAGGTTGACCCTTATGTTTATTTGTATGTAAGTGTAAAATGAGTAAACAAACAGTTAAACCTACTTTTACTTACATGAGAAACTTATTCGTTTGAAATGTTTATTAGAGTATCTGTGTGTGTTAGTATATACATAATTATATACATATAAATGAATGTCAATACATTTACATATAAATTTATATGTTTATGTATGTATGTATGTCGTTCAATCTTTAAACGTTTACGTTTACTACTTGTATAATTCATACAGAGGATTAAATGCAAATAATCGTCTATGTAGTATTTGATTATAAAATGTGTGTTAGTGTGTGTGTGTGTGTGTAATGTATGAGTGTATGTGTATAAATGTTTGATGATGCAACTTATTGGTATTCACAACTTGACAATACTGTTGACAGCATGCATTTACTTATAGTATTTATGTACATATGTATATAAATATGTATGTATTATTTTATGTCCTTAAATCTTTAAGGATATTTAGAAATATACTTGTTATATTGTGTGTATATTTAAACAATTGTTTTACATTTCTCTTTAGCATACTATGTACATAAATACATGTTTGTAAATATTTCTTATATATGTTTGTATATATTCATATGTATATGTACTATATACCCTTCCATTTTAGTTGTATTGTTTTGCTCCTTAACATACATACATCGATTAACGAAACTTTAAGCAAATACTACCACATGAAATAACAAGAATATTTAGCAGATCAAATTAACATACAGCAACAATTTTACAAGGAAAATAGTTCTAGAAAAAATATACCAACACATACGCATTTGTATATATGTAAGTTTCTTATACAATGACTTTTACTTAAAACTAAGGCTTTTACATAATTTGAATGTTAAGATTCTGTACAGAGTTACATAATTTTATTGAAATATTTACAATTTAATATCAGTAAAGTCTGAGATTACAATAAAAATAAGATAATTACCTAATCAGAATAATTTAATTTTTCTCTTGTACTTATATCTGAGTCTTAGTGTGACGACTTCATATACAAGGAAACTAAGAAGAAAATTTTGCAAAACTTCCTAAAAAAACAAGAAATATCTGAAAAATTTTCTATAAAAATTAGAAATTTTTTAAAAATTTCTTATCAAAATTAGAAATTTTTAAATAATTTCTTAAAAAAATAGAAAATTTAAAAAAAAATTCTCATAAAAGTAAAAAATGTTTAACAAATTTTTCCATTAAAATAAGAAATTTTTAAAAAATTTATTTTAAAAATAAGTCAGTTTTAAAATATTTCCTATAACAATAGAAAATTTTTTGAAAAATTTCCCATGAAAATAAGAAATTTTAGAAAAATTTCCTAAAAAAATAAGAAATTTTTAAAAAAATTCCTATAAATATAAGAAATTTTAAAAAAATTTTCTATAAAAATAAGAAATTTTTAAAAATTTCCTATAAAAATAAGAAATTTTTAAAAATTTCCTATAAAAATAAGAAATTTTTAAAAATTTACTATAAAAAAAAGAAATTTTTGAAAAATTTTGTTATAAAAAAAAGAAATTTTTGAAAAATTTCCTATAAAAATCAGAAATTTGTGAAAAAAAAATTTATAAAATTAAGAAATTTTTGAAAAATTTCCTATAAAATTTAGAAATTTTTGAAAAATTTCCTATCAAAATAAGAAATTTTTAAAAACTTTTCCTATAAAAATAAGAAATTTTTTAAAAATTTCCTATAAAAATAAGAAATTTTTGAAAAATTTCCTATAAAAATAGGAAATTTTTGAAAAATGTCTTATAAAAATAAGAAATTTTTGAAAAATTTCCTATATAAATAAGAAATTTTTGAAAAATTTCTTATAAAAATAAGAAATTTTTGAAAAATTACCTACAAAAATAAGAAATTTTTGAAAAATTTCCTACAAAAATAAGAAATTTTTGAACAATTTCCTATAAATATAAGAAATTTTTAAAAAATTTTCCTATAAAAATAAGATATTTTTGAAAAATTTTCCTATAAAAATAAGATATTTTTGAAAAATTTCCTATATAAATAAGAAATTTTTGAAAAATTTCCTATAAAAATAAGAAAATTTTTAAAAATTTCCTATAAAAATAAGAAATTTTTGAAAAATTTCCTATAAAAATAAGAAATTTTTGAAAAATTTCCTATAAAAATAAGAAATTTTTGAAAAATTGCCTACAAACATAAAAAATTTTTGAAAAATTTCCTATAAAAATAAGACATTTTTGAAAAATTTCCTATAAAAATAAGACATTTTTGAAAAATTTCCTATAAAAATAAGAAATTTTTGAAAAATTTCGTACAAAAATAAGAAATTTTTGAACAATTTCCTATAAAAATAAGACATTTTTGAAAAATTTCCTATAAAAATAAGAAATTTTTGAAAAATTTCCTATAAAAATAAGAAATTTTTGAAAAATTTCCTACAAAAATAAGAAATTTTTGATAAATTTCTTATAAAAATAAGAAATTTTTGAAAAATTTCCTATAAAAATAAGACATTTTTGAAAAATTTCCTATAAAAATAAGACATATTTGAAAAATTTCCTATAAAAATAAGACATTTTTGAAAAATTTCCTATAAAAATAAAAAATTTTTGAAAAATTACCTACAAAAATAAGAAATTTTTGAAAAATTTCCTATAAAAATTAGAAATTTTTTAAAAATTTCCTACAAAAATAAGAAATTTTTGAACAACTTCCTATAAAAATAAGACAGTTTTGAAAAATTTCCTATAAAAATAAGAAATTTTTTAAAAATTTCCTATAAAAATAGGAAATTTTTGATCAATTTCCTATAAAATTTAGACATTTTTGAAAAATTTCCTTTAAAAATAAGAAATTTTTGAAAAATTACCTACAAAAATAAGAAATTTTTGATAAATTTCCTATAAAAATAATAAATTTTTAAAAAATTTATGATAAAAATAAGAAATTTTTGAAAAATTTAATATAAAAATAAGAAATTTTTGAAAAATTTCCTAAAAAACAAGAAATTTAAGAAAAAAAATTCCTATCAAAATAAGAAATTTTTGAAAAATTTCCTATAAAATTAGAAAATTTTTGAAAAATTTCCTACAAAAATCAGAAATTTTTGAAAAATTTTCTATAAAAATAGAATATTTTTGAAAAATTTCCTTTAAAAATATAAAATTTTTGAAAAATATCCTATAAAAATAAAAAAATTTTAAAAAATTTTCTATAAAAATAAGAAATTTTTTTTTTTAATTTTCTATAAAAATATAAAATTTTTGAAAACTTTCCTATAAAAATAGTAAATTTTTTGAAAAATGTCCTATAAAAATAGAAAATTTTTTAAAAATTTCCTATAAAAATAAAACATTTTTGAAAAATTTCATATAAAAATATAAAAATTTTGAAAAATTTCCCATAAAAATAAGAAATTTTTGAAAAATTTCTTATAAAAATAAGAAATTTTTGAAAAATTTCCTATAAAAATATGAAATTTTTGAAAAACTTCCTATAAAAATAGAAAATTTTTGAAAAAATTCCTATAAAAATAGAAAGCTTTTAAAAAATTTCCTATAAAAATAAGAGATTTTTGAAAAATTTCCTATAAAAATAAGAAATTTTTGAAAAATTTCCTAAAAAAAATAAGAAATTTTTTAAAAATTTCCAATAAAAATAAGAAATTTTTGAAAAATTTCCAATAAAAATAAGAAATTTTTGAAAAATTTCCAATAAAAATAAGAAATTTTTTGAAAAATTTCCAATAAAAATAAGAAATTTTTGAAAAATTACCTATTAGAAAATTGTTGAAAAATTTCCTATAAAAATAAGAAATTTGTGAAAAATTTCCTATAAAAGGAATGTTTGAAAAATTTCCTAAAAAAATATAAGACATTTTTGACAAAGTTACTATAAAAATAAGAAATTTTGGAAAAATTTCCTATAAAAATAAGAAACTTTTGAAAAATATCCTATAAAAATAAGAAATTTTTTAAAACAAAAATTCTTGTAAAAATCAGAAATTTTTGCAAAATTTCTTATAGAATTAAGAAGTTTTTAAAAAAATTTCCTAAAAAAATAAGAGATTATTGAAAACTTTCCTATAAAAATATGAAATTTTTGAAAATAAAATTTTTTCATTCAACTCAAAAATATTACATTTTCCTTAATTATTTTGGTTTAAATTCGCCTTCACTGTCAAATACACAACCATTAAGATTTTTATATGCTTCAAATAATTGCAATTTAATGGTTTAAGTTTGATTGACTTTGGCCCAACCGAATGATAGATTGCTCCATTAACTAGAAAGGAAAAGTTGTTAATTGAATAATGATATAATTAACTCTTAAATCAATGCCAGTTGGATATTTATTTACAACATACAAAACATATATGTAATATATATATTTAGGGCTAGTAACATTATAAACAACAGATTAATTTAAAAGCAACAATTTAATAATGATTAAAAGTATAAAACTAAGATTTAATTGTGATTTTTTTCTTTAATTTAGTCAAGACTTAAACCAATTATTTATTTGATTTCCAATTTTCTTCAAATTTTCTTCTACATATAAGTTTTTTAACAAAATAAATCTCTTATTTCCGTCTATATATCACAATTTCATTTGCCTTAGGCAAATGAAATTGTACTAAATTGTTTAAAGCCTTAATATTATTTTTAAAAAAGTTGATTATAAATAATTGTTTATTTGATTATTATATTTCCACATATTATTATTATTTTATTCAAAGGTCAACTTTTCTGGCGTTAAGAGGCTGAGTTGTTTGTTTTGTTGTTGTTGTTTATGTTTGTTCTATCAGACTTCAATATTTATTTACACATTAGGGTGGCTCAATTTTACTGAAAGCTAAAGTTTTTTTTAGGCTACAGAAAATTTCCTATTTTTTTAGGAAGTTTTTCAAAAATTTCATATTTTTATAACAACGTTTAAAAAATTTCTTATATTTTTTTAAGAAAATTTTGCAAAAAATTCTTATTTTTATGGGAAATATTTCAAAAATTTCTTATTTTTATAGCAAATTTTTCAAAAATTTCTTATTTTAACAGGAAATTTTTCAAAAATTTCTTATTTTTATAGGAAATTTTTTAAAAATTTCTTATTTTTTTTAAGAAAATTTTGCAAAAAATTCTTATTTTTATGGGAAATATTTCAAAAATTTATTATTTTTATAGCAAATTTTTCAAAAATTTCTTATTTTTATAGAAAATTTTTCAAAAATTTCTTATTTTAACAGAAAATTTTTCAAAAATTTCTTATTTTTATAGGAAATTTTTCAAAAATTTCTTATTTTTTTTAGAAAATTTTTCAAAAATTTCTTATTTTTATGGGAAATTTTTCAAAAAATTCTTATTTTTATAGAAAATTTTTCAAAAATTTCTTATTTTTATAGAAAATTTTTCAAAAATTTCTTATTTTAACAGGAAATTTTTCAAAAATTTCTTATTTTTATAGGAAATTTTTCAAAAATTTCTTACTTTAACAGGAAATTTTTCAAAAATTTTTTATTTTTTAAGAAAATTTTTCAAATATTTGTTATTTTTAAAGAAAATTTTTCAAAAGTTTCTTGTTTTTATGGGAAATTTTTCAAAAGTTTCTTATTTTATAGTAAATTTTTAAAAAAATTTCTTATTTTTATAGTAAATTTCTCATTCTTTTTTATATAGGAATTTTAAAATTTTTTTTTTCACAAATTTCTTACTTCTATAAGATTTTCTTCAAAAACTTCTTATTTTTATAAAAAATTTCTTATTTTTATAGGAAGTTTTTCAAAAATTTACTATTTTGATAGGATTTTCTTCAAAAACTTCTTATTTGTATATCAAATTTTTAAAAATTTGCATATTATTACTGGAAATTTTTCAAAAATTTCTCATTTTTATAGGTAATTTTTCAAAAATTTCATATTTTTTAGGAAATTTTCCAAATAAATGTTTAATTTTATAGGAAAAATTTCTTATTTTTGTCGTATATTTTTCAAAAATATCTTATTTTTATACGAAATTTTTCAAAAATTTCTTATTTTTATAGAAAATCTTTCAAAAATTTCTTATTTTTATAGGAAATCTTCCAAAAATTTCTTCTTTTAACAGGAAATTTTTCAAAAATTTCTTATTTTTATAGGAAATTTTTCAAAAAGTTCTTATTTTTATATGAATTTTTTCAAAAGTTATAGTTATAGAAAATTAAAAAAATCTCATTTTCAAACGAAATTTTTTCAAAAATTTCTTTATTTTATATGAAATTTTTCAAAAATTTTCTTATTTTATAGGAAAATTTTCAAAAATTTCCTTTTTTATAGGAAAATTTTTAAAATTTCTCAAAAATTGCTTATTTTTATATGAAACTTTTTAAAAATTTCTTATTTTTATAGGAAATTTTTCAAAATTTTTTTATTTTTATAGGAAATTTTTCTAAAACTTCTTATTTTTAAAGGAAATTTTTCAAAAATTTCTTATTTTTATAGGAAATTTTTCAAAAATTTCTGATTTTTATAGAAAATTTTTCAATTTTTTTTTTTTTTATAGGAAATTTTTCAAAAATTTCTTATCTTTATACGAAATTTTTCAAAAATTTCTTATTTTTATACGAAATTTTTCAAAAATTTCTTATTTTTATACGAAATTTTTCAAAAATTTCTTATTTTTATAGGAAATTTTTCAAGAATTTCTTATTTTTACAGGAAATTTTTCAAAAAGTTCTTATTTTTATATGAAATTTTTCAAAAGTTTCTTATTTTTATAGGAAAATTTTCAAAAATTTCCTATTTTTATAGGAAATTTTTCAAAAATTTCTTATTTTTATAGGAAATTTTTCAAAAATTTCTTATTTTAAGAGGAAATTTTTCAAAAATTTCTTATTTTAAGAGGAAATTTTTCAAAAATTTCTTATTTTAAGAGGAAATTTTTCAAAAATTTCTTATTTTTACAGGAAATTTTTCAAAAAGTTCTTATTTTTATATGAAATTTTTCAAAAGTTTCAAATTTTTATAGGGAATTTTTCAAAAATTTCCTATTTTTATAGGAAATTTTTCAAAAATTTCTTATTTTTATAGGAAATTTTTCAAAAATTTCTTATTTTTAGGAAATTTTTCAAAAATTTCTTATTTTTATAGGAAATTTTTCAAAAATTTCTTATTTTTATAGGAAATTTTTCAAAAATTTTCTTATTTTTATATGAAATTTTTCAAAAATTTCTTATTTTTATAGGAAATTTTTCAAAAATTTCTTATTTTAAGAGGAAATTTTTCAAAAATTTTCTTATTTTATATGAAAATTTTCAAAAATTTCCTTTTTTATAGGAAAATTTTTAAAATTTCTCAAAAATTGCTTATTTTTATATGAAACTTTTTTAAAATTTCTTATTTTTATAGGAAATTTTTCAAAAATTTTTTATTTTTATAGGAAATTTTTCTAAAACTTCTTATTTTTAAAGGAAATTTTTCAAAAATTTCTTATTTTTATAGGAAATTTTTCAAAAATTTCTTATTTTTATAGGAAATTTTTCAAAAATTTCTTATTTTAACAGGAAATTTTTCAAAAATTTCTTATTTTTATAGGAAATTTTTCAAAAAGTTCTTATTTTTATATGAATTTTTTCAAAAGTTATAGTTATAGAAAATTAAAAAAATCTCATTTTCAAACGAAATTTTTTCAAAAATTTCTTTATTTTATATGAAATTTTTCAAAAATTTTCTTATTTTATAGGAAAATTTTCAAAAATTTCCTTTTTTATAGGAAAATTTTTAAAATTTCTCAAAAATTGCTTATTTTTATATGAAACTTTTTAAAAATTTCTTATTTTTATAGGAAATTTTTCAAAATTTTTTAATTTTTTAGGAAATTTTTCTAAAACTTCTTATTTTTAAAGGAAATTTTTCAAAAATTTCTTATTTTTATAGGAAATTTTTCAAAAATTTCTGATTTTTATAGAAAATTTTTCAATTTTTTTTTTTTTTTTTTTTTATAGGAAATTTTTCAAAAATTTCTTGTCTTTATACGAAATTTTTCAAAAATTTCTTATTTTTATACGTAATTTTTCAAAAATTTCTTATTTTTATAGGAAATTTTTCAAGAATTTCTTATTTTTACAGGAAATTTTTCAAAAAGTTCTTATTTTTATATGAAATTTTTCAAAAGTTTCTTATTTTTATAGGAAAATTTTCAAAAATTTCCTATTTTTATAGGAAATTTTTCAAAAATTTCTTATTTTTATAGGAAATTTTTCAAAAATTTCTTATTTTAAGAGGAAATTTTTCAAAAATTTCTTATTTTAAGAGGAAATTTTTCAAAAATTTCTTATTTTTATAGGAAAATTTTCAAAAAGTTCTTATTTTTATATGAAATTTTTCAAAAGTTTCTTATTTTTATAGGGAATTTTTCAAAAATTTCCTATTTTTATAGGAAATTTTTCAAAAATTTCTTATTTTTATAGGAAATTTTTCAAAAATTTCTTATTTTTAGGAAATTTTTCAAAAATTTCTTATTTTTATAGGAAATTTTTCAAAAATTTCTTATTTTTATAGGAAATTTTTCAAAAATTTCTTATTTTTATAGGAAATTTTTCAAAAATTTCTTATTTTTATAGGAAATTTTTCAAAAATTTCTTATTTTTATAGGAAATTTTTCAAAAATTTTCTTATTTTTATATGAAATTTTTCAAAAATTTCTTATTTTTATAGGAAATTTTTCAAAAATTTCTTATTTTAAGAGGAAATTTTTCAAAAATTTTCTTATTTTATAGGAAAATTTTCAAAAATTTCCTTTTTTATAGGAAAATTTTTAAAATTTCTCAAAAATTGCTTATTTTTATATGAAACTTTTTTAAAATTTCTTATTTTTATAGGAAATTTTTCAAAAATTTTTTATTTTTATAGGAAATTTTTCTAAAACTTCTTATTTTTAAAGGAAATTTTTCAAAAATTTCTTATTTTTATAGGAAATTTTTCAAAAATTTCTTATTTTTATAGGAAATTTTTCAAAAATTTCTTATTTTAACAGGAAATTTTTCAAAAATTTCTTATTTTTATAGGAAATTTTTCAAAAAGTTCTTATTTTTATATGAATTTTTTCAAAAGTTATAGTTATAGAAAATTAAAAAAATCTCATTTTCAAACGAAATTTTTTCAAAAATTTCTTTATTTTATATGAAATTTTTCAAAAATTTTCTTATTTTATAGGCAAATTTTCAAAAATTTCCTTTTTTATAGGAAAATTTTTAAAATTTCTCAAAAATTGCTTATTTTTATATGAAACTTTTTAAAAATTTCTTATTTTTATAGGAAATTTTTCAAAAATTTTTTATTTTCATAGGAAATTTTTCTAAAACTTCTTATTTTTAAAGGAAATTTTTCAAAAATTTCTTATTTTTATAGGAAATTTTTCAAAAATTTGTGATTTTTATAGAAAATTTTGCAATTTTTTTTTTTTTTTTTTATAGGAAATTTTTCAAAAATTTCTTATCTTTATACGAAATTTTTCAAAAATTTCTTATTTTTATACGAAATTTTTCAAAAATTTCTTATTTTTATAGGAAATTTTTCAAGAATTTTTTATTTTTACAGGAAATTTTTCAAAAAGTTCTTATTTTTATATGAAATTTTTCAAAAGTTTCTTATTTTTATAGGAAAATTTTCAAAAATTTCCTATTTTTATAGGAAATTTTTCAAAAATTTCTTATATTTATAGGAAATTTTTCAAAAATTTCTTATTTTAACAGGAAATTTTTCAAAAATTTCTTATTTTAAGAGGAAATTTTTCAAAAATTTCTTATTTTTATAGGAAAATTTTCAAAAAGTTCTTATTTTTATATGAAATTTTTCAAAATTTTCTTATTTTTATAGGGAATTTTTCAAAAATTTCCTATTTTTATAGGAAATTTTTCAAAAATTTCTTATTTTTATAGGAAATTTTTCAAAAATTTCTTATTTTTAGGAAATTTTTCAAAAATTTCTTATTTTTAGGAAATTTTTCAAAAATTTCTTATTTTTATAGGAAATTTTTCAAAAATTTCTTATTCTTATAGGAAATTTTTCAAAAATTTCTTTTTTTTTATAGGAAAATTTTCAAAAATTTCTTATTTTTATATGAAATTTTTCAAAAATTTCTTATTTTTATAGGAAATTTTTCAAAAATTTCTTATTTTAAGAGGAAATTTTTCAAAAATTTTCTTATTTTATAGGAAAATTTTCAAAAATTTTCTTTTTTTATAGGAAAATTTTTAAAATTTCTCAAAAATTGCTTATTTTTATATGAAACTTTTTTAAAATTTCTTATTTTTATAGGAAATTTTTCAAAAATTTTTTATTTTTATAGGAAATTTTTCTAAAACTTCTTATTTTTATAGGAAATTTTTCAAAAATTTCTTATTTTTCTAGGAAATTTTTCAAAAATTTCTTATTTTAACAGGAAATTTTTCAAAAATTTCTTATTTTTATAGGAAATTTTTCAAAAAGTTCTTATTTTTATAGGAAATTTTTCAAAAATTTCTTATTTTTAGGAAATTTTTCAAAAATTTCTTATTTTTAGGAAATTTTTCAAAAATTTCTTATTTTTATAGGAAAATTTTTCAAAAATTTCTTATTTTTATAGGAAATTTTTCAAAAATTTCTTATTTTTATAGGAAATTTTTCAAAAATTTCGTATTTTTATAGGAAATTTTTCAAAAATTTCTTATTTTTATATGAAATTTTTCAAAATTTTCTTATTTTTATAGGAAATTTTTCAAAAATTTCCTATTTTTATAGGAAATTTTTCAAAAATTTCTTATTTTTATAGGAAATTTTTCAAAAATTTCTTATTTTTATAGGAAATTTTTCAAAAATTTCTTATTTTAAGAGGAAATTTTTCAAAAATTTCTTATTTTAAGAGGAAATTTTTCAAAAATTTCTTATTTTTATAGGAAATTTTTCAAAAAGTTCTTATTTTTATATGAAATTTTTCAAAAGTTTCTTATTTTTATAGGAAATTTTTCAAAAATTTCCAATTTTTATAGGAAATTTTTCAAAAATTTCTTATTTTTATAGGAAATTTTTCAAAAATTTCTTATTTTTAGGAAATTTTTCAAAAATTTCTTATTTTTATAGGAAAATTTTTCAAAAATTTCTTATTTTTATAGGAAATTTTTCAAAAATTTCTTATTTTTATAGGAAATTTTTCAAAAATTTCGTATTTTTATAGGAAATTTTTCAAAAATTTCTTATTTTTATAGGAAACTTTTCAAAAATTTCTTATTTTAAGAGGAAATTTTTCAAAAATTTTCTTATCTTATAGGAACATTTTCAAAAATTTCCTTTTTTATAGGAAAATTTTTAAAATTTCTCAAAAATTGCTTATTTTTATATGAAACTTTTTTAAAATTTCTTATTTTTATAGGAAATTTTTCAAAAATTTTTTATTTTTATAGGAAATTTTTCTAAAACTTCTTATTTTTAAAGGAAATTTTTCAAAAATTTCTTATTTTTATAGGAAATTTTTCAAAAATTTCTTATTTTTATAGGAAGTTTTTCAAAAATGTCTTATTTTAACAGGAAATTTTTCAAAAATTTCTTATTTTTATAGGAAATTTTTTAAAAATTTCTTATTTTTATAGGAAATTTTTTAAAAATTTCTTATTTTTATAGGAAATTTTTTAAAAATTTCTTATTTTTATAGGAAATTTTTCAAAAAGTTCTTATTTTGATAGGAAATTTGTCAAAAGTTTCTTATTTTGATAGGAAATTTGTCAAAAGTTTCTTATTTTTATAGAAAATTTAAAAAACATCTCGTTTTCATACGAAATTTCTTCAAAAATTTCATATTTTTATATGAAATTTTCAAAAATGTTCTTTTATATTTAGGAACATTTTTAAAAATTTTCTTTTTGTATTGAAAAATTTTCAAAAGTTTTTTGTGTAGGAAATTAAAAAAATTACCTCCCTAATACACACAATTTTTATTAAAAAAGTTTTTCTTTTTCGTACAAATAAAATGAAAAAGAACACAAATTTACTATTCGTGTGTAGCAATGAATTGCAATAAATTGAAAATTTTTTTTATTAAAGTAAAACATGCTAAAATATTGATTTTTGAAACGAAAATGTCATCCAACATAAAATAATCAAGAATATTTAAACTCCATAAAAATTTCTTTATGAATAAAATAATCTTTAAAAACTAAAGATTATATTGACTCAGATATCGATCGGACTATTCAAATTTGTGTTCAGTTCGAGCAGCTATCCTTGCAAAAAGTTATTGTAGATTCGAAACAGTCAAGGCATCCCGTAAAAATAACTTTTTGGTTGGTGGCTGTATAGGTCCACTTTGCTTTTTGAATGATATTGGTCAACATCATATGTAGATAGTACCAGAATAACTTTGTAAACAATTTCGAAAACATTGATCAGGCATATTGACATCAGAGATGTTGGATATCATACCGAATATAATACTTCCCTGTGTGTTTCATTTTATGTAAAATTTATACATTTCAATATTGATATACCCTTAAGAATATTTTTCAGTGTATGAGAACTATCACTATTTTCTGTTCGCAAAAAAAACCAATAACTTTTACGTTTATGTTATTTTACTTTCAAGTGCATATTTCAACTCATTCATATATAATAAATGAAAATATTACTCGAACTATGAAAATAAAGAAAACAGCACAAAATCTACTGGATGGGAAAAAATATTATTTTTTTTTTTTTGGTGGACGCTTGAAAATATATACTCGGAAGTAAACAGCAAGGTTAAATCATAAAGCAACAAAAAAAAAGAAACTATTAAATTTCTATATCAAATATCTTGGAATTTCTAGGCAGCTTTAAGTTCTCAATAAGTCAAATGGAAAAAGCAAAAAAAAAAAAAACTAAGTAAAATTAAATTCAAAAACATGTTCTTGTCATATAAAATATTTTGCTTTTGGCGAAAAATATTTGTGCAAACAACCCTTTTGATTTATGATTCCAATAATAATTGCAACTAAAATCAATAATAGAAATGAATTTAAGGAAATACAACTATAATTACAAGCATACACATACACATAAATAAACACACTCCTGTAGTAACATTACGCAGCCACTTAGTTCCCCTCAAAGTCGAATCTCTTAAATTTTCACCCCTGACTATCGAAACTACACAAAATAAGCCCCAAAAACTTTCAACCACCTCAGAACTTTTTGATATTATTTCCAGAGGGGGAAAAGAAAAGGTATAACATTAAATTTCAATTAAAACACGTAATTGTTATTAAAAACTAGTTGAGCCCGCCCGAATTGCTAAACAGAAAAATTATTTTTCTTTAGAAAAAATTTTTTTAAAGAAACTTTTTCTTTTGAAAAAAAAATGTTTGTATAGAAAACCTTTAAAAAAAAAATTAAATAGCAAATTTTTTTATAGAAAAAAATTTTTCAAAAGAAAATTGTTCCTTAGAAAAAATTCGTCAAAGAAAATTTATCCATAGAAAAAATATTTTTTAATTTAAATTTTTCTATAGAAAAAACTTTCCATTAAAGTTTTTCATAGAAAAAATTTTTTTCATTAAGAAAATTTTTTTTATAAAAAAATTTTCGTAAAAAAAACAAAAAAAAATTTAACGAAAATTTTTCTATACATAAAAATTTTTTTATATAAAAAATTTCTTAATGAAAATTTTTGTATAGTAAAAATTTTTTACGAACATTTTTCTATAGAAAAAATTTTTTTAAGAAAATTTTTCTATAGAAAAAAAATTTTTAAAGAAAATTTTTGTATACAAAATAAAAAAAAGTTAATATAAAAAATTTTTAAACAAAAATTTGTAAACATAAAAAAATTTTTGTTAAGAAAATTTTTCTATAGAAAAAAAATTTTTGAAGAAAATTTTTCTATAGAAAAAAAATTTTTAAAGAAAATTTTTCTATAGAATAAATTTTCTAACTAAAATTTTTTCTATAGAAAATAGTTTTTAACTAAAAATTTTTCTATAGAAAAAAATTTTTAACTAAAACTAAAAATTTTTGTATAGTAAAAATTTTTTACGAACATTTTTCTATAGAAAAATTTTTTTTAAGAAAACTTTTCTATAGAAAAAAAATTTTTAAAGAAAATTTTTGTATTCAAAATAAAAAAAAATTAATATAAAAAATTTAAAAAAAAAATTTGTGAATATAAAAAATTTTTGTTAAGAAAATTTTTCTATAGAAAAAAATTTTTTAAAGAAAATTTTTCTATAGAATAAATTTTTTAACTAAAATTTTTTCTATAGAAAATAGTTTTTAACTAAAAATTTTTCTAAAGAAAATATTTTTTAACTAAAAATTTTTCTATAGAAAAAATTTTTTAACTAAAACTTTTCCATAGAAAAAAATTTTAAATAAAAATTTTTCCAATAAAAAAAAATTTAACTAAAATTATTCTAAAGAAAAATTTTTTTAACGAAAATTTTTTTACAGAGAAAATTTTTTAAAGAAAAATTTTCTATAGAAAAAATTGTTGTTTTAAAAAAAAATTTTCTATAGAAAAAGTTTTTTGAAAGAAAAAATTTTTTTAAAGAAAAAATTTTTTTAAAGAAAATTTTTCTATAGAAAAATTTTTTTCAAAGAAAATTTTTTTATTGAAAACATTTTTTAAAGACAATTTTTATATAGAAAAATTTTTTCTTAAGAAAATTTTTCTATAGAAAAAGTTTTTCAAAGAATATTTTTCTATACAAAAGAAAATTTTTCCGCATAAACATTTTTTAACGAAAATTTTTCTATAGAAAAAATTTTTTAATGAAAATTGGTCTACAGAAATTCTTTCAAAATATTCTTAACTAAAAAATTTTCTATAGAAAAATGTTTCCATTTTCTAAAGAAAAATTTCCTATAGAAAAAATTTCTAAAAACAAAACTTTTCTATAAGAAAACATTTTTTAACGAAAAATTTTTTATAGAAAAAATTTAAGTTTTAGAAAAAATTTTTTAAAGAAAATTTTTCTATGGAAAAAAATTTTTTTAAAGAAAATTTTGCTATAGAAAAAGTTTTTCTAAAGAACATTTTTCTATAAAAAAAACTTGTTTAAAAAAAAATTTTAAAAGAAAAAATTTTTTTAAAGAAAATTTTTCCAGAAAAAAAATTTTTTAAAGAAAGAAATTTTTTTTTTAAGAAACTAGATAATTTCCTATAAAAGTAAGAAATGTTTGAAAATTTGCTATAAATAAAAATTTTTTGGAAAATCTCCAATAGAATAAAAATTTTGAAAAATTTCATACAAAAATAAAAAAAATTTTGAAAATTTTTGTAGAAAAATAAGAAAAATTTTGAAAATTTTTGTAGAAAAATAAGACATTTTTAAAAAATTTTCCTATAAAAATAAGAAATGTTTTAAACAATTTTCTCAAGAAAATAAGAAATTTTTGAAAATTTTTCCTATAAAAATAAGAAATTTTGGAAAAATATAAAAAACATTTTTTAAAGAAAATTTTTCTGTAGAAATATTTTTGACGAAAACTTTTCTATAGAAAAAATATTTTAATGAAAATTGGTCTATAGAAATTCTTTTAAAATTTTCTTGACTAAGAATTTTATTATAGAAAAAAATTTTAACTAAAAATTTTTCTATAGAAGGTATTTTTTAACTTAAAATTTTTCTATAAAAATTATTTAACTAAAAATTTTCTATAGAAACATTTTTTAACTATAAAAAAAAGAATTTTTATTGAAAATTTGTCTATAGAAAAAATTTTGGTAACGAAAATTTTTCTGTAGAAAAATTTTTTTAACTAAAATTTTTCTATAGAAAAATTTTTTTAACTAAAAATTTTTTATAGACAACCTTTTTTAACTATAAAAAAAAGAATTTTTATTGAAAATTTGTCTATAGAAAAAATTTTGGTAACGAAAATTTTTCTATAGAAAAATTTTTTTAACTGAAATTTTCCTATAGAAAAATTTTTTTAACGAAAATAAAAAAATTTTTTTACGAAAATTTTCCTTTAAAAAAATTTTTTAACCAAAATTTTTATATAAAAAATTTTTTTTACGAAAATTTTCCTATAGAAAATTTTTTTAACCAAAATTTTCCTATAGAAAAATTTTTTAACCAAAATTTCCCTAACTAAAAATTTAAGAAGAATTTTTTTATAGAAAAAATTTTTTAACTAAAAATTTTTCTACCGAAAAAATTTTTTAACTAAACATTTTTCCATAGACAAAATTTTTTAACTAAAAATTTTTCTATAGAAAAAAAATTTTTAAATAAAAATTTTTCTATAGCAAAATTTTTTTAACTAAAGTAGATTTTTAAATAAAAAAAATATTGAACTAAAAATTTTTCTATAGAAAAAATTTTTTAACTACAAATTTGTCTATATAAAGAATTTTTTATCTAAAAATTTTTCTATAAAAAAAAAATTTTTAACCAAAAATTTTTCTATATAAAAAAATTTTTAACTAAAAATTTTTCAGTCCTTTCATCAGTTATAATTGTTCCATACAATTATTAAGAGTGATAATTTTCTGTTTAAAAATTTATATAGAAAATTAATCTTTCTTGCGGAACTTTTATATACAAATGTATGAAACATATGTATTTACAAAGAAATCATATACAGAAACAGATTGTATATGTATATGTACTTTTATGAATTTATTTGTAAATATGTTTCAAATCGTGAAACATAATATTCAATTGAAACATAATTGATTGTATTTGTTACCTTGTGGTTTTTGCAAAAATTCAATAAAAATAAAACAAAAAAAATTTAGGTTATAATACAACAGCCATTGTATTACACAGCACAGTGGGTTACTTAAGGAAAAGTGTGAAAAATGAGAATTTCAGAACCTGTATCTAATTTTAAAAACTAACATACTGTCATACTAACAGCTAAAATAAGAGAAACCCAATTTTTTTGAATTTCCATTTTTATGTAACCCACAGTTCATTCGCCATTAGTTAGTTTCCTTAAACTTACCACAATTTCCTTTTCATCATTTTCCACTCATACACAAAAACCCACACATAAATTGTAATGGAAAAATATGAAAACACGAAAAACAAATTTAGCGTAAAATTAAGTTTCTATTATATTGACCAATTCAGAAAAAAGGTCAAATCTCACATATAATTGGGTGGTAATACACAGGCGATGCGGCGAGGAGGTTATAGAGCAGAGCAAAATAATAACGATAGCCATTGGCATTTACTTACACATACAAGCTCACAGGTAGACATACAAACCCAACAGTTTTAAATTAAAGGTCCCCTATCTAAAGACATTTATATATAGACTTCTCGATCCAGGGAAAATGATTTGGAGTCCATTGGAATACTTAATGATTATACAGATATTTTTATGTTTTGAAAAGACAAGAACAAATTTAAAATTATCTTTTATCGGGGATTATATAACACAAATAAATCCATAAAATTCTTCCAACGAGATCTGCTGGACAACTTAAAGTAAGTACACCTTTAATACTTCAACTTAAGTACACACAAGTTTAAGACCAAAATCTTGAATGATGTAGAAATAACGTTGATGTTTTTTTCCTTCTAGCAGAAAAAAAAAACAAAATTAAATTATATTAAAAATATGAAAAAATAAAATTAAACCTGTAACGAGTTCAAGTGTAAAAATATGGCGTAAAACGGAGGTAAATGCGAAGCATAAAAATCTTAAAGCAAAGTACGAATCGAAGGGGTCCCAACGAGTTCAAGTAAACATATCGGAAAATCTATAAAAACTTGAAGTACTTTTAAGTAAGAGTCAAAAAATAAATGGGTGATGATAATTATTCTACAGAAAATTGTTATCAGTGATAATTTTTCTTTCGAAAAAAATAAAAAATTTTCTATCGTGAAAATAATCATCAATTATAATTATTCTATAGAAAATTATTCTCAATGGTAATTTTAATCATCAATGAAAATGTTTCTTCAGAAAATTGTCATCAATGATAATATTTCTAAAGAACATTATCATGAATGATGACTTTTCCATAGAAACTTATCACCAATGACAATTTTTCTTAGAAAATCATCAACAATTTGAATTTTTCTACATACAATATCATCAATGATAATTCTTCTATAGAAAATGATCATCAATGATAATTTTTCTATACAAAATTATTACCAATGATAATTTTTCTTTAGAAAATTATCATCACTAATTTCTTTTCTTCAGAAAATTATCATCAGTGATAATTTTTCTTCAGACAATTATTAATGATAATAAAATAGTTTTTCTATCATTGATGCATTTTTCTTCAGAAAATTATCATCAATAATAATTTTTCTATAGAAAATTATCATCACTAATTTCTTTTCTTCAGAAAATTATCATCTGTGATAATTTTTCTTCAGAAAATTATCATCAATGATAATAAAATAGTTTTTCTATAAAAAATTATCAACAATGAAAACTTTTCAATAGAAAATTACCACCAATATAATTTTTCATTTAAAAATGATCACCAATGATAATCTTTCATTTTAAAATTATCACCAATGATAGTTTTTCTATAGAAAATTATCGTCAATGATAATTTTTCTATAGCAAATTATCACCAATGATAATTTTGCTATAGAAAATTATCTTCAATGATAATTTTTTTACAAAATATTATCATCAATGATGATTTTTCTTTTGAAAATTATCACCAATGATAATTTTTCTTTTGAAAACTATCACCAATGATAATTTTTCTATAGGAAATTATCATTACTGATGCCATTTTTCAAGAAAATTATCATCATTGATAATTTTTCTATCAAAAATTGTCATCAACGATAATTTTTCTATACAAAATTATCATAAGTGATAGTTTTTCTGTAAAAAATTATCATCAGTGATAATACTTTTATAGAAAATTATCATAAATGATAATTTTTCTAAAAAAAAATTATCATCAATGATAATTTTTTATAGAAAATATCTTCAGTGATAATTTTTCCATTGAAAATTATTATCAATTATAACTTTTCAACACAAAGTTTTAATCAATGATAATTTTTTTCAGAGACATAGCATCAATGATAACTTATCTAAAGCAAATTATCATCAATGATAATTTTTCTGTAGAAAATTCTAATCAATGATAATTTTTCTATAGAACATTCTCATCATTGGTAATTTTTCTATAGAAAATAATCATTAATGATATTTTTTTTATAGAAAATTATCATCAATGATAAATTTTCTGTAAAAAAATTATCATCCATGACAATTTTTCTAAATAAAATTATCATCAATGATAATTTTTCTATACAAAATAATCATCAATGAAAATTTTTCTATAGAAAATTATCATCAGTAATAATATTTCTAAAACTATTATCATCTGTGATCATTTTTCTATAAAAAAATTATCATTAATGATAACTTTTCTATAGAAAATTATCATCAATAATAATTTTTCGATAGAAAATTATCATCAATGATAATTTTTCTATTGAAAATGATCATCAGTGATAATTTTTCTATAGAAAATCATCATCAATGATAATTTTTCTATAGAAAATGATCATCAATGATAATTTTTCTACAGAAAATTATCATCAATGACTATTCGTCTAAAAAAGGTTAGTATCAAAGATAATTTATCTATAGAAAATTATCATCAATGATAATTTTTCTATAGAAAATTGTAATCAATGATAATTTTTTTATAGAAAATTATCATCAATG
This sequence comes from Stomorhina lunata, assembly GCA_933228675.1. Taxonomy (NCBI): domain Eukaryota; kingdom Metazoa; phylum Arthropoda; class Insecta; order Diptera; family Rhiniidae; genus Stomorhina; species Stomorhina lunata. The sequence goes on along the minus strand of OW121744.1, from coordinate 31,162,426 downwards.
TTAATTTTTCTGTAGAAAATTCATATGAATGATAATTTTTCTATAGAGCATTCTCATCAATGATAATTTTTCTATAGAAGATTATCATCCATGATAATTTTTCTATAGAAAATTATTGTCAATGATAATTTTTCTATAGAAAATTATTTTCCATGAGAATTTTTCTGTAGAAAATTATCATCAATGATCATTTTTTAAAGAAAATATCTTCAGTAATAATTTTTCTATAGAAAATGATAATTTTCTATAGAAAAGTATCGTCAGACAGAAAATTATCATCCATGATAATTTTTCTACAGTCAATGATCATCAATGATAATTTTTCTGTAGAAGTTTATTATCAATGATAATTTCTTTATATAAAAATATTCAGTGATAATTTTCTATAGAAAACTGTTATCAATGATAGTTTTGCTACAGAAAATGTTTACCAATGATAACTTTTTAGAGAATTATCATCACTTATAATTTTTCTTCAATAATTATCACCAGTGATAATTTTCTATAGAAAATTGTTACTAATGATATTTACTTTCAAAAATGATCATTAATGATAATTTTTCTATAGAAAATTGTTATCAGTGATAATTTTTCTATAGAAAATTGTCATCAGATCACCCCTAGAACTTTTCAGCTGAAATCTTAAATTATTCTAACTACACCTTAAATAATGTAGCTTTTAGTCTCTGTAGGGTTTTTTAAAATCAAAAATAAAACGAAATAAAAAAAATATAAAACAAAATTGAAAAATTTAGTAGCAACTGCTCTTAAGTGGCATTTATAAGTAACAGTTTGTTTTCGTTAACCAAAACAAATATAGAAACAAAACACACACACTTACAATTACACTTAAACATATACAAAGCAAACATTCAAAAGGAAACGGATATTGTAAATACTAAGAGCAAAAAAAAACTCGAGCAACAAAATTCAAGTAGAGCGAAAAATATTTATGCTCGACCTAAGAAAATAGTTCGTGCTCCTAATCAAATGCAGCAGGAGAAGGAGTAGGAGCGGGAGTAGCTGCATCAGCATTAACGACAGCCAGAATAACTTTATGATGACTTGAATATTTTGTTAGTGGCTTTTGGGTCGTTTCTCTATTATTATGTTATTATTTCAAATTTTGGGTTTTTTTTCTGGAAATTTGCTGTGCATTTATTTCTCTGTTAACCACTAATTTAACTATTTAGTAACAGTTTTTTTTTTATCAAAGCCAAACTAAAGTTTGTTTCCAAATTTTTGAATAATTTTTTTTTCGTTTCCTCTTTAAAAATGTCACCCCTTTTGCGTTGTCTTTTCATTTGAATTTTCATCCTCATTTCAAATTTTTTCTTGTTTTTTATTGTTTTATATTTATTTTCATTTAATGAGTCTCTTCAACGGACTTTGAATCCGTTGACTTGTTTTTCTCTATATATTTTTTTCTAGAATTTTTGAAGTTGTTCTCTCGTTGGCAGTTGTTGAGTTGTGTCGCCGAGTAACTCTCGCTTTGGTTTTAATGTTGATGCTGTTGATAAGTTTATTGTTGCATATTTTCAGGTCAGTGAAATGATGAAATAAAAAGAAACTAAAATGTCAAAGACCAACAAGTACTTGACATGAGAACTAAGCTTTTTTTCCAGACTTTACTTGTTCCGAATTAAAACTTTATGCTAAAATATACAAACAAAAAAATGAAATTATTATAAGAATTAATGGTCATTAATTTGTCAATGGGGGTAGTCTAGAGTATTAATAAAAAATAGGTTTAATTAAAAATGATTCATCTAAAACAAAGCTAAAAGGTGAACACAAACCGATAACAGGCAAGAAATTATTACAAATATTTTTTAATTTTCAATCACAAAATTTTTCTAAAGAAAATTTTTCTATAGAAAATTTTTTAATATGAATGTTTTCTATACAAAATTTTTCAATATAAAAATGTTTCTATGGAAACATTTTCAATATAAAAATTTTTTAAAATTTTTCTATAGAAAATTTTTCATTATGAAAATTTTTCTATAGAAAATTTTTCATTATGAAAATTTTTCTATAGAAAATTTTTCACTATGAAAATTTTTCTATAGAAAATTTTTCACTATGAAAATTTTTCTATAGAAAATTTTTCACTATGAAAATTTTTCTATAGAAAATTTTTCACTATGAAAATTTTTCTATAGAAAATTTTTCATTATGAAAATTTTTCTATAGAAAATTTTTCATTATGAAAATTTTTCTATAGAAAATTTTTCATTATAAAAATTTTTCTATAGAAAATTTTTCATTATGAAAATTTTTCTATAGAAAATTTTTCATTATGAAAATTTTTCTATAGAAATTTTTTCATTATGAAAATTTTTCTATAGAAAATTTTTCATTATGAAAATTTTTCTATAGAAAATTTTTCATTATGAAAATTTTTCTATAGAAAATTTTTCATTATGAAAATTTTTCTATAGAAAATTTTTCATTATGAAAATTTTTCTATAGAAAATTTTTCATTATGAAAATTTTTCTATAGAAAATTTTTCATTATGAAAATTTTTCTATAGAAAATTTTTCATTATGAAAATTTTTCTATAGAAAATTTTTCATTATGAAAATTTTTCTATAGAAAATTTTTCATTATGAAAATTTTTCTATAGAAAATTTTTCATTATGAAAATTTTTCTATAGAAAATTTTTCATTATGAAAATTTTTCTATAGAAAATTTTTCATTATGAAAATTTTTCTATAGAAAATTTTTCATTATGAAAATTTTTCTATAGAAAATTTTTCGTTATGAAAATTTTTCTATAGAAAATTTTTCATTATGAAAATTTTTCTATAGAAAATTTTTCATTATGAAAATTTTTCTATAGAAAATTTTTCATTATGAAAATTTTTCTATAGAAAATTTTTCATTATGAAAATTTTTCTATAGAAAATTTTTCATTATGAAAATTTTTCTATAGAAAATTTTTCATTATGAAAATTTTTCTATAGAAAATTTTTCATTATGAAAATTTTTCTATAGAAAATTTTTCATTATGAAAATTTTTCTATAGAAAATTTTTCATTATGAAAATTTTTCTATAGAAAATTTTTCATTATGAAAATTTTTCTATAGAAAATTTTTCATTATGAAAATTTTTCTATAGAAAATTTTTCATAATGAAAAATTTTCTATAGAAAATTTTTCATTATGAAAATTTTTCTATAGAAAATTTTTCATTATGAAAAATTTTCTATAGAAAAATTTTCATAATGAAAAATTTTCTATAGAAAATTTTTCATTATGAAAAATTTTCTATAGAAAAATTTTCATAATGAAAAATTTTCTATAGAAAATTTTTCATTATGAAAATTTTTCTATAGAAAATTTTTCATTATGAAAATTTTTCTATAGAAAATTTTTCATTATGAAAATTTTTCTATAGAAAATTTTTCATTATGAAAATTTTTCTATAGAAAATTTTTCATTATGAAAATTTTTCTATAGAAAATTTTTCATTATGAAAATTTTTCTATAGAAAATTTTTCATAATGAAAATTTTTCTATAGAAAATTTTTCATTATGAAAATTTTTCTTATTTGGAAATTAATTATTCGAACTTTAAATTGAATTAATTGAAAAATTAGGATTTATCAGGCTTGAGTTCATTTTTAATTTTCAAATTATTAATTTGAAAATTTGAAAGTAATAATGTGGAGAAAAACTGAAAAAATTATTTTTGAACGCGGCTAGTGGATTGCAATTTCTGTCCCGCCACAGGACGTCATCAGCACTTAGCGCCCTCGACCACAGTCGAGTTATCAAATTGCAGAGATAATCATCAATTTAACTCATTGAGTTTGATCGAACATCACTACGTTTAATTGATTGTGTATTCTCCTATTACTTGTTTTGCTCGATCTTTTCACTTGCCGTTGGCATGTAGAGAAGAACAAGACTTTTTGGTTTGATGCTATTTATAGAATAGTAACAGTGTTCACATATGTAAGTAAATTACATGAATGTATGTGTGTGTAAATGCAACGTGCCCTTTGCTTTTTAATTATTTGGAAATTAATTATTCGAACTTTAAATTGAATTAATTGAAAAATTAGGATTTATCAGGCTTGAGTTCATTTTTAATTTTCAAATTATTAATTTGAAAATTTGAAAGTAATAATGTGGAGAAAAACTGAAAAAATTATTTTTGAACGCGGCTAGTGGATTGCAATTTCTGTCCCGCCACAGGACGTCATCAGCACTTAGCGCCCTCGACCACAGTCGAGTTATCAAATTGCATCCACATTATTACTTTCAAAAATTTTCAAATTAATAATTTGAAAATTAAAAAATGAACTCAAGCCTGATAAATCCTAATTTTTCAATGAAAATTTTTCTATAGAAAATTTTTCATTATGAAAAATGTTCACTAAGACATATACTAACACTTGGACTAAGACATAGACTAATACATAGACTAAAACATAGACTAAGACATAGACTAAGATATAGACTAAAACATAGACTAAGATATAGACAAAGACATAGACTAAGATATTGACAAAGACATAGACTAAGACATAGACTAAGACATAGACTAAGACATATACTAAGACATAGACTAAGACATAGACTAAGACATAGACTAAGACATAGACATAGACTAAGACATAGACTAAGACATAGGCTAAGACATAGACTAAGACATAGACTAAGACATAGACTAAGACAAAGACAGACTAAGACATAGACCAAGACATAGACTAAGACATAGACTAAGACATAGATTAAGACATAGACTAAGACATAGACTAAGACATAGACTAAGACATAGACTAAGACATAGACATAAACTAAGACATAGACTAAGACATAGACATAGACTAAGACATAGACTAAGACATAGGCTAAGACATAGACTAAGACATAGACTAAGACATAGACTAAGACAAAGACAGACTAAGACATAGACCAAGACATAGACTAAGACATAGACTAAGACATAGATTAAGACATAGACTAAGACATAGACTAAGACATAGACTAAGACATAGACTAAGACATAGACTAAGACATAGACTTAAACATAGACTAAGACCTAGACTAAGACATAGACTGAGACATAGACTAAAACATAGACTAAGACATAGACTAAGACATAGACTAAGACATAGACTAAGACATAGACTAAGACATAGACTAAGACATAGACTAAGACATAGACTAAGACATAGACTAAGACATAGACTAAGACATAGACTAAGACATAGACTAAGACATAGACTAAGACATAGACTAAGACATAGACTAAGACATAGACTAAGACATAGACTAAGACATAGACTAAGACATAGACTAAGACATAGACTAAGACATAGACTAAGACATAGACTAAGACATAGACTAAGACATAGACTAAGACATAGACTAAGACATAGACTAAGACATAGACTAAGACATAGACTAAGACAAAGACAGACTAAGACATAGACCAAGACATAGACTAAGACATAGACTAAGACATAGATTAAGACATAGACTAAGACATAGACTAAGACATAGACTAAGACATAGACTAAGACATAGACTAAGACATAGACATAAACTAAGACATAGACTAAGACATAGACATAGACTAAGACATAGACTAAGACATAGGCTAAGACATAGACTAAGACATAGACTAAGACATAGACTAAGACAAAGACAGACTAAGACATAGACCAAGACATAGACTAAGACATAGACTAAGACATAGATTAAGACATAGACTAAGACATAGACTAAGACATAGACTAAGACATAGACTAAGACATAGACTAAGACATAGACTTAAACATAGACTAAGACCTAGACTAAGACATAGACTGAGACATAGACTAAAACATAGACTAAGACATAGACTAAGACATAGACTAAGACATAGACTAAGACATAGACTAAGACATAGACTAAGACATAGACTAAGACATAGACTAAGACATAGACTAAGACATAGACTAAGACATAGACTAAGACATAGACTAAGACATAGACTAAGACATAGACTAAGACATAGACTAAGACATAGACTAAGACATAGACTAAGACATAGACTAAGACATAGACTAAGACATAGACTAAGACATAGACTAAGACATAGACTAAGACATAGACTAAGACATAGACTAAGACATAGACTAAGACATAGACTAAGACATAGACTAAGACATAGACTAAGACATAGACTAAGACATAGACTAAGACATAGACTAAGACATAGACTAAGACATAGACTAAGACAAAGACTAAGACAAAGACTAAGACATAGACTAAGACATAGACTAAGACATAGACTAAGACATAGACTAAGACATAGACTAAGACATAGACTAAGACATAGACTAAGACATAGACTAAGACATAGACTAAGACATAGACTAAGACATAGACTAAGACATAGACTAAGACATAGACTAAGACATAGACTAAGACATAGACTAAGACATAGACTAAGACATAGACTAAGACATAGACTAAGACATAGACTAAGACATAGACTAAGACATAGACTAAGACATAGACTAAGACATAGACTAAGACATAGACTAAGACATAGACTAAGACATAGACTAAGACATAGACTAAGACATAGACTAAGACATAGACTAAGACATAGACTAAGACATAGACTAAGACATAGACTAAGACATAGACTAAGACATAGACTAAGACATAGACTAAGACATAGACTAAGACATAGACTAAGACATAGACTAAGACATAGACTAAGACATAGACTAAGACATAGACTAAGACATAGACTAAGACATAGACTAAGACATAGACTAAGACATAGACTAAGACATAGACTAAGACATAGACTAAGACATAGACTAAGACATAGACTAAGACATAGACTAAGACATAGACATAGACTAAGACATAGACTAAGACATAGACTAAGACATAGACTAAGACATAGACTAAGACATAGACTAAGACATAGACTAAGACATAGACTAAGACATAGACTAAGACATAGACTAAGACATAGACTAAGACATAGACTAAGACATAGACTAAGACATAGACTAAGACATAGACTAAGACATAGACTAAGAGATAGACTAAGACATAGACTAAGACATAGACTAAGACAAAGACTAAGACAAAGACTTTGACATAGACTAAGACATAGACTAAGACATAGACTAAGACATAGACTAAGACATAGACTAAGACATAGACTAAGACATAGACTAAGACATAGACTAAGACATAGACTAAGACATAGACTAAGACATAGACTAAGACATAGACTAAGACATAGACTAAGACATAGACTAAGACATAGACTAAGACATAGACTAAGACATAGACTAAGACATAGACTAAGACATAGACTAAGACATAGACTAAGACATAGACTAAGACATAGACTAAGACATAGACTAAGACATAGACTAAGACATAGACTAAGACATAGACTAAGACATAGACTAAGACATAGACTAAGACATAGACTAAGACATAGACTAAGACATAGACTAAGACATAGACTAAGACATAGACTAAGACATAGACTAAGACATACACTAAGACATAGACTAAGACATAGACTAAGCCATAGACTAAGACATAGACTAAGATATAGACTAAGACATAGACTAAGACATAGACATAGACTGAGACATAGACTAAGACATAGACTAAGACATAGACTAAGACATAGACTAAGACATAGACTTAAACATAGACTAAGACATAGACTAAGACATAGACTTAGACATAGACTAAGACATAGATTAGGACATAGACTAAGACATAGACTAAGACATAGACTAAGACATAGACTAAGACATAGACTAAGACATAGACTAAGACTAGACTAAGACATAGGCTAAGAACTAACATATGTATACATATTTGATATACATATGTACAAAACTTGGCCATCACATGAAAATGACATATTTTTAAATTTTTAACAAAAAGACTTTGAAAATTAAAAAGCTTTTTTTAACCCAAATCACATTTTATGTAAACCTAAGATAACCTAATTTTAAAAGCCATAAAATTTATGATGTTTCCCAAAAGAAACTTATTACATGTATTGTTATAAAAATCTATTTAAATATTTGTATTGTCGTACTTTCACACACTGAAATTTTCACTTACTTCCTGGAGCCATCATCATGAAAGGCACTTCCGTTCTCTTGTACGTACATACAGTTTTTGTGCGGTCATAAACAAATATAAACACATTAAGTAGGTTCAAAATTTTGATTGAAAACATGATGAATTTTGAGTTTTGTATATAATTTTTTTAAGCTATTTCTTAGTTATTGTACCGGAGTAATATGAACTTATGGGGAGGTAAGTTTACATTATGTTATTGTACCCCATAGTAAAGTAAAATAATCTATACGAAAAAAAAAACAAAGCATTTTTTTATTTTTTATTATTTTTACCTCCAACTCTATTTTATGGACATCATGTCACAACATTAATCTCCGCTTGCCATTTCAGTTTTAACCACAAATAAGAAAACATCATACAAAAAATAGACGAAGGCCACTGACGAGGGTGGTTTTGTAAGTGAACATTAATCCATCTGTTATGGGTGAATCAAAACTAATTAAAACTATTGGCAAATTAGAGGAGTTTATTGTACTAAACATGCTATTAAAAAATTCTCTTATACGAAAACTTTTTGACTTATCCAATCTACCTCGTATATACATATGTTTCAAATTCAACAAAAACTTATGAGGTTTTACACTATATGTGTATGTCCGAACCATCATATCGGGGTACCTCCCTCGCAAATGTGCTTATGGTAATTATTAAGCCATTTCTTATGTCATATTAAAAATTATATAATGATAAAATTAAGTACAAATTAGCAGCAAATTTTGAGAATATTAGTACAGATTTAACCTTGGCTCTTCACTATAACTTCCTTCTGAGGAGAGCATGTGGATGTACCAGAATTCAAGACAATCGAGCCTAACATTAGCACAGTTGTCTTTTGAATCCACCCGCACTATATAACCAAAATCCTGAAAAAAAAACCCCTACGGTCATTTTTACAAAAAAAAAAAACACATATAGTTTGTAACGGCCTTAGCATTAAACATTTTTTTTTGGTGCAAACAAAAGAATGACATAAAAATCATAAAAACCCTTCACAATACATGACACGCCATAAAACGAAACGCATCCTATAAAACAAACCGAAAAAGAACGCACATCCCTATACCAATAGAACAGATAAATTTCTATAGATATAAATTTCTTTATACATATACAAAACATTTATACACATTCATATTGATCTAAAGCCGGTAAAAAATAGATTCCAACATTGTTACACTCAACGAGCGTTCAAGTGCTACAAACCGAGACCAACATAAACCAAGAAAAAAAATATCATCAGTTATTTCAATCTATTTATGTATATGGTCAACTGAAGTGCAAAAGCAATTTAGTCAGCAATTTTAAAATGACCGAGATATTTTGGGATAACTCAGAAACTTAAGATGACTCAGCAGTTGTTAGATGACTCAGAAGTTTAAGGGCAGTTTTGGAATGAAATAACAGTTTATGGATGATACCGCAGTTTGAGTAGCCTTAGGTTGACTTTGCAGTTTTAGGATGACTCAACAGTTTTTTAATGAGTCAGTAGTTTTAGGATGACTCAACATTTTTAGGAGTAATCAGCATTTTTGGGATGACTCTTCAGTTTTAGGATGACACAACAGTTTTAGGATGTGTCAGCATTGTTAGGATGACTCTTCAGTTTAAGGATGACCCAACAGTTTTTGAATGAATCAGTATTTTTAGGATGACTCTTCAGTTTTAGGATGACACAAAAGTTTTAATATGAGTCAGCAGTTTTAGGCTGACCTTCAGTTTAAGGATGACTCAACAGTTTTAGAATGAGTCAGGATTTTTAGGATGACTATTCAGTTTTAGGATGACACAACAGTCTTAGGATGTGTCAGCATTTTTAGGATGACTCTTCAGTTTTAGGACAACATAATAGTTTTAGGATGTGTCAGCGTTGTTAGGATGACTCTTCAGTTTCAGGAGAACACAAAAGTTTTAGGATGAGTCAGCAGTTTTAGGTTGACTCTACAGTTTAAGGATGACCCAACAGTTTTAGAATGAGTCAGCATTTTTAGGATGACTCTTCAGTTTTAGGATGACTCAACAGTCTTAGGATGTGTCAGCATTTTTAGGATAACTCTTCAGTTTGAGGATGACTCAACAGTTTTAGGATGACTCTTCAGTTTTAGGATGACACAACAGTCTTAGGATGTGTCAGCATTTTTAGGATGATTCTTCAGTTTTAGGATGACACAACAGTCTTAGGATGTGTCAGCATTTTTAGGATGACTCTTCAGTTTAAGGATGACTCAACAGTTTTAGAATGAGTCAGCATTTTTAGGATGACTCTTCAGTTTTAGGATGACACAACAGTCTTAGGATGTGTCAGCATTTTTAGGATGACTCTTCAGTTTAAGGATGACTCACCAGTTTAAGAATGAGTCGGCATTTTTAGGATGACTCTTCAGTTTCAGGAGAACACAAAAGTCTTAGGATGAGTCAGCAGTTTTAGGCTGACTCTTCAGTTTAAGGATGACCCAACAGTTTTAGAATGAGTCAGCATTTTTAGGATGACTCTTCAGTTTTAGGATGACTCAACAATCTTAGGATGTGTCAGCATTTTTAGGATGACTCTTCAGTTTGAGGATGACTCAACAGTTTTAGGATGAGTCAGCAGTTTTAGGCTGACTCTTCAGTTTAAGGGTGACTCAACAGTTTAAGAATGAGTCAGTATTTTTAGGATGACTCTTCAGTTTTAGGATGACACAACAGTCTTAGGATGTGTCAGCATTTTTAGGATGACTCTTCAGTTTAAGGATGACTCAACAGTTTTAGGATGAGTCAGCGTTTTTAGGATGACTCTTCAGTTTTAGGATGACACAACAGTCTTTTAGGATGTCTCTTCAGATTAAGGATGACTCAAAAGTTTTAGAGTGAGTCAGCATTTTTAGGATGACTCTTCAGTCTTAGGATGACACAACAGTTTAAGGATGTGTCAGCATTTTTAGGATGACTCTTCAGTTTTAGGAGGACACAACAGTTCTAGGATGTGTCAGCATTGTTAGGATGTCTCTTCAGGTTTAGGACGTCATAACAGTTTTAGGATGAGTCAGTACTTTTAGGATGACTCTTCAGTTTTAGGATGAGTCAGCATTTTTAGGATGACTCTCCAGTTCTAAGATGACTCAACAGTTTTAGGATGAGTCAGCATTTTTAGGATGACTCTTCAGTTTAAGGATGACTCAACATTTTTAGAATGAGTCAGCATTTTTAGAGTGACTCTTCAGTTTTATAATGACACAACAGTTGTAGGATGTGTCAGCAGTTTTAGGATGACACAAAAGTGTTATGATGAGTCAGCAGTTTTAGGCTGACTCTTCAGTTTTAGGATGACACAACAGTTTTAGGATGTGTCAGCAATTTTAGGATGACTCTTCAGTTTTAGGATGACACAACAGTTTTAGGATGTGTCAGCATTATTATGATAACTCTTCAGTTTTAGGATGACACAACAGTTTTAGGATGAGTCAGCACTTAGGGTGACTTTTCAGTTTTAGGATGACACAAAAGTTTTAGGTTGTGTCAGCATTTCTAGGATAACTCTTTAGTTTTAGGATCACCCAACAGTTTTAGGATGTGTCAGCATTTTAAGGATGACTCTTCAGTTTTAGGATTAGTCAGCATTTAAGGATGACTCTTCAGTTTTTGGATGATACAGCAGTTTTAGGATGATACAAAAGTTTTAGGATGAGCCAGCATTTTTAGGTTGACTCTTCAGTTTTAGTATGACATAGCAGTTTTAGGATGGCTATTCAGTTTTAGGATAACACATCAGCTTAAGGATGACACAACAGTTTAAGGATGAGTCAGCATTTTTAGGATGACTCTTCAGTTTTAAGATGACTCTTCAGTTTTAGGATGGCACAGCAGTTTCAGGATGAGTCGACAGTTTAAGGATAGCACTTCAGTTTCAGTATGACACAACAGTTTAAATATGAGTCAGCATTTTATGGATGACTCTTTAGTTATAGAATGACTCAATAGTTTAATGATGAGTCAGCATTTTTAGGATGACTTTTTTAGTTTTAGGATGGTAGTTTATAAATGAGCCAGCAAGTTTATAAGGAGCCGTTAGTTTTGGGATGACTCAGGGATAAGTCATAGCAAACAAAGATTCTGATTGGGTCTAGCTTAGTCAACTTAAATTAATCTTGGTAATCCATTATCTCAACTGTAGACACTGACCTCCTCCTATCAGCCGTTGAATTACGTTAACACCCGTTAATGTAGTGAGCTAATATGTGCCTGAAAAGCATTATTCCGCCTTTATGCATTTCAGTTGACGCTATGACGTTATGTTTGTAATATATTGTAACTGGTATTTTATATTTCGTATGACAGCAGTTGGGATTTTCTTTTTTCACTTTAATAATATGTTTTTTTTTTTGTATTTTTTAAATGGCACTAAGGGTTATTGGTAGGTTATGAAGAAAAAATATCAAAATTGAATTTTCAATAAGAAAGTCTTAGAAATAAATTAATAAAAGAAAACGAATTATATGCTCTTATAACTATGATTTATCTAAAATTCTAATAGAACAAATTTGTGTACTTATATTGTACTTAATGTAATTGAAAAAAAAATTAAAACTGTAAAGATTAAAATGTATGTAAGTACAAGTAAGTTAGAATTATGATAAAGCATCCCAGCATAACTTTCTAATGGGGGATAAAGATGCTGCACTTCCATATATTGATTTGCAATATGGTCCACTTGAAAAGTCCCACAAAAAAAGTATTCCGCTTTTACTCTAACTTGGAAACAACTAATGACGACGATTACAAAACGAGAGAAAGCTAAGACACATTCACGTGCTCATGAAATGTATGTTTATTTGTGCGTTTATGTGTTTTTGTAAAAAAAGCACTTTTTGACAATTCGGCCGCTTAGGAAGTAAAATAGAAAACAAGCTACAATATATCCGAAACTAAAAGTAATAAAAACAAAAGTAGGTTCAGTAGGTACCAGATATGTTAAAATTTTAGATAAAAATATTTTTCTTTTGACAGACATACAGACGATTTAATTTTTTTATAGAAAGTTATCATCGATGATAATTTTTTATAGAAAATATTCATCGATGATATTTTTTTTTAATGAAAATTATCCTCGATGATAATTTTTTTATATAAAAAATGATCATCGATGATAATTTTTTTACAGAAAATTATTATCGATGGTAATTTTTTTTTTGAAAATTATCATCGATGATAACTTTTTTATGCAAAATTATCATCGATGATAATTCTTTTATAGAAAATTATTATCTATGATAATTCTTTTATAGAAAACTATCATCGATGATAATTTACTATAAATAATAAATTATCATCGATGATAGTATTTTTATAGAAAATTTTCATCGATAATAATTTTTTTATAGAAAATTTTCATCGATAATAATTTTTTTTAAACAAAATTTTCATCGATGATATTTTTTTATAGAAAATTTTTATCGATAATAATTTTTTTAAACAAAATTTTCATCGATGATAATTTTTTTATATAAAATTTTCATCGATAATAATTTTTTTATAGAAAATTTTCATCGATGATAATGTTTTTATAGAAAATTTTCATCGATGGTAATTTTTTGATAGAAAATTTTGATCGATGATAATTTTTTTATAGAAAATTTTCATCGATGTTAGCCTTTTTATAGCAAATTTTCATCGATGATAATTTTTTTATAGAAAATTGTCATCGATTATAATTTTTTTATAGAAAATTTTTAACGATGATAATTTTTTTATAGAAAATTATCATCGATGATAATTTTTTTATAGAAAATTATCATCGATGATAATTTTTTTATAGAAAACTAACATCGATGATAATTTTTTTACAGAAAATAATCATCGATGATAATTTTTTTTAGAAAATGATCATCGATGATAATTTTTTTAGAAAATGATCATCGATGTTAACTTTTTTATAGAAAATTTTCATCTATGTTAACTTTTTATAAAAAATGTTAATCGATGATAATTTTTTTTATACAAAATTTTCATCGATGATAATTTTTTTATATAAAATTTTCATCGATGATAATTTTTTTATAGAAAATTTTCATCCATGTTAACTTTTTTATAGAAAATTTTTATCGATGATAATTTGTTTATAAAAAATTATCATCAATGATAATTTTTTTATAGAAAATTATCATCGATGATAATTTTTTTATAGAAAATTATCATTAATGATAATTTTTTTATAGAAAATTATCATCGATGATAATTTTTTTATAGAAAAATTTCATCGATGATAATTTGTTTATAGAAAATTATCATCGATGATAATTTTTTTATAGAAAATTATCATCGATGATAATTTTTTATAGAATGATAAATTTTTTATAGAAAATTATCATCGATGATAATTTTTTTATAGAAAATTATCATCGATGATAATTTATTTATAGAAAATTATCATCGATGAAACATACAGAGCGACAGACAAACATTTAGACAGACAGACAAACATACAGATAGACGATGATAATTTTTTTATAGAAAATGACCACCGATGATAATATTTTTATAGAATATTTTCATCGATGATAATTTTTTTATAAAAAATTATCATCGATGATAATTTTTTAAATAAAATTATCATCCATGACAATTTTTTATATAAAATAATTATCAATGATAATTCTTTTATAGAAAACTATCATCGATGATAATTTTCTATAAAAAAATTATCATCGATTATCATTTTTTTATAAAAAATTATCACCGATGATAATTTTTTTATAGAAAATTATCATCATAGATGATAATTTTTTTATAGAAAATTATCGTCGATGATAATTTTTTTAAATAAAGTTATCATCAATGATAATTTTTTTTATAGAAAATTATCATCGATGATAATTTTTTTATAGAAAATTATCATCAATGATAATTTTTTTATAGAAAATTATCATCAATGATATTTTTTTTTATAGAAAATTATCATCGATGATAATTTTTTTATAGAAAATTATCATCGATAATAATTTTTTTATAGAAAATTATCATCAATGGTAATTTTTTATAGAAAATTATACAGAGAGACAGACAGACTGGAAATTGAACTCACCGGGAATGTTTTAATTGGACAGAAAATTTTCATCAGTGACAATTTTTATCACTGATGATAATTTTCCAAGAGTTATTACTGCTGATTTTATGTATTTTCCAAATTGACAGAATTATAAGCTTTCTTACCAAGTGTTTTATTGATCTGAACCCCTAGAAACATATAAAATTAAATTCAAATACATTTTTTTCCTAAATAGTCCCTTTGTACAAACAATCTGCCAATTTTTTTATTTGATTTTCCAAAATAATTTATCTAGTTCAATATGAATTCAATTTCAATAGATGCAATTAGAAAATGTGTTACAATTAATCAATAAAATGTTTATTTCATGAACTTAAACTCATTCGTTGTATCACTCTCTCATTCTCTGCCTCATCCTCTCTCCTTTGCTCCAAAAAAACATAAAATGGTTGCTTCACATTGATATTCAAAATAATATTTATGCAAACATGTAAAGAATTACATACATATAAATCCTCATTCAGTTTAGAGTGCAAATGTGCTAACTCCCAAAAATACAAATTTTCTAGAAAAGAAAAAAACTTAAAATATTTAAAATTTCTAATTGTCTAAAAAAAAACTAACCAAATTTTAACTTAAATCTTATTCTTAGACATGTCAGCAACTCACAACTTTTCAAAAGATATCAAGATCTTATATAACATTAAAGTGGAGTTAACAGTTTTGCACTCTAAGCCGACGATATATAAAACATTTATAACAGACATTGAATCGAAAAGACACGACTACATGCATGTGCATCTATTCGTGTGTGTCTCATATGTAAAAATTTGTATCAATGTAAACCGGATATTAAAACATTTTTTTTAAGGTTTCCAAAAACTGAAAACTAAAACTGTAAATTGATATAAATATCACTCAAACATCCTAACAGATATGTAAAAATATTTATGTATATGTAAATTCATTGCATATGTATCGAAATATTTTCAGTTATACCAAAACATATACATTCATAAATACATACACGCTCGAAACTAGTCAGGTTCTAACTTGTCTATTGTTGTAACAAACATGCTTCTTCTAGCATCGATGGACTACAAACAAAAAAAAACTGAATGATATTTGCATCCAAAAAATACTATATAATACCAAAAACAACTACTGATGGCAACAAACACGAATTAGGCATAAAACAGTTGATCTGTTTTATGTGTAACAGAAACTTTCTATACTTTCGTGTAGGTGTTTTCAGTTGTTTGTTGTTTACTACTTTTGTTGTTAGTGTTTCAGTCATAACAACTTTCACAAAAACTGCCTATGAAATGTCTAAACATTATGATGAAGCTGCCAGTGTCAGGAAAAAAAAACAGAAGCGCAACATAGAAATGCTTAACATCAAGAATATAAACTTTAAATAATAGCACCGATAAATATTCTATAGAAAAATATCACCCATGATAATTTCCTACTGAAAAATATCACCAATGATAATTTCCTATAGCAAAATATCATAATAATAAAATATTTCCTATGATCAATGATAATTTTTTTTTATAGTAAATTATCATCATCAATGATAATTTTTCTATAGAAAATTATCATCAATTATAATTTTCTAATAGAAAATTATCATTTATGAATATTTTTTTAAAGAAAATTATCTTTTATTGAAAATTATCACGATGGTAATTTTTTTTTATAGAAAATTAAAATCGATTATATTTATTTATAGAAAATTATGATTGATGATCATTTTTGTATAGAAAATTATCATCGATGATAATTTTTTATAGAAAATTATCATCGATGATAATTTTTTATAGAAAGTTATCATCGATGATAATTTTTTTATAGAAAATTATCAAAAATGATAATTTTTCTATTGAAAACTATCATCAATGATAATTTTTTTATAGAAAATTATCATCAATGATAATTTTTCTATAAAAAATTATCTTTAATGATAATTTTTCTTTAGAAAATATCAATGATAATTTTTTTATAGAAAATTATTATCAGTGAAAATTTTTTTATAAAAAATTGTCATCAATGATAATTTTTCTATAAAAATTTTTCATCAATGATAATTTTTCTTTAGAAAATGTGAATGATAATTTTTCTTAAAAAAATTATCATTCATGATAATTGTCGTCGATGATAATTTTTTTGTAGAAAATTATTGTCGATGATAATTCTTCTATAGAAAATTATCATCAATAATAATTTTTCTTTAGAAAATTATCATCAATGATAATTTTTCTATAAAAAATTATCATCAATGATAATTTTTCTATAGAAAATTATCATCAGTGATAATTTTTCTATAGGAAGTTATCATAAATGATAATTTTTCTATAGGAAGTTATCACAAATGATAATTTTTCTATAGTAAATTATTATTTTTTTATAGAAAATTATCATCAATGATATATTTTCTATAGAAAATTATCATCAATGATATATTTTCTATAGAAAATTATCAGTAATGATCATCAATGATAACTTTTTTATAGAAAAATTATCGCTGATGATAATTTTTTCATAAAAAATTTTCATCGATGATAATTTTTTTATAGAAAATTATCATTTATGATAATTATTTTATAGAAAATTATCATCAATGTTAATTTTTCTATTGAAAACTATCATCAATGATAATTTTTCTACAGAAACTGATCATCAATGATAATTTTTCTATAAAAAATGATCTTCAATGATAATTTTTCCTTAGAAAATGTCAATGATAATTTTTTATAGAAAATTATTATCAGTGATAACTTTTCTATTGAAAACTATCATCAATGATAATTTTTCTATAAAAATTTGTCATCAATGATAATTTTTCTTTAAATTATTATCATCAATGATAATTTTTTTATGGAAAATTATCGTCGATTATAACTTTTTGGTAAAAAATTGTCAATGATAATTTTTCTATAGTAAATTATCATCAGTGATAATTTTTCTATAGAAAATTATCATCATTATTATTATTTCTTTAGAAAATTATCATCAGTGATAATTTTTCTATAGAAAATTATCAACAATAACCATAATTTTTCTATTGAAAATTATCATCAATGAAAAATTTTCTACAAGAGTATCTACCCCTCTGACTTCGTCAATGGATTCCAACACACTTCATTTATTGCGGTTGATATTGTCCATCTATCAATAAAGGCGAGAGTTTGGTATTCAGTCCATAATTTGAATACAGGAGAGTCTGTTGTGACCGATGACTGAAGGCAATGTGTAACAACAAATTTATACACAGACAGACAGACAGACAGACAGACAAAATAACTCAAATAGGATTGGAAAATTTTTTGGACTTATTCCGTTACATATTGTATACAACAATCATACATTTGTTTTTCAAAATAGTTTTGTTTTTTGTTGCTGTAACCGTTTCTGCTACACGGAAACTACAGACTCATCAACGGATACAGAAAATGTTGACTTGATGTTTATTTGTTCGTTTGTTTTACCCTTTACAAAGTCTGCTTAAGGCATTTTTGACTTATACTTTGTATGAATAAGAGCATTTTGAAATCTTCATACTCTTACTTCTATGATTTTTACTAAAATAATCAAAAATCATAGATTCTACAAATTGGCTTATGTTTCTAGTATTTCCTACTTTCTAGCCACCAACTAAATTAAGTAGATAAATACAAAGTTTGTATATAAATAGAAGGACATTAGGAAGAGTATGTAGTGATTTTTTGATTTTCTGAAAATTTTGACTAGTTTGTCATTTATGTTGCAATTGGCTCAAAGTTTTCCCAACACATAAAACTTACTTTTCCTTAGAATACATACCTACATATGCACATATTTAGATGTTGTTTGTATTAGTATGGCTTTGAGTTGTCACCCTTGTATGACAAATTAAGTGATAATTAATTTTAACTCTTGAGTTTTGAAATCTGATTTATTTTGACTCTGGACATGAAAGGTCAAATGCAATATTTCCATACGCCTTAATGAGCCACACGAATGTGAGATTGTGTGTGTGTGTGTGTGTGTGTGTTAGAGTATTTGCAACATAAATGGCTTTGATTGATATGATACCTTCAGTGAAAAATGTGTAGGTTGTAATAAGATACGAGTACGAGGACATCAATTAAAATGTCAATTGAGTATCGATCAAAAGATTATGGATGTTTGTGTAACAGTTTTAGGGCAAATGTAAATTTTGATTATATAGAATTAATAAGAGAAATATGTATATTTCAATATCAACTGAAATGTGGACCTTTTATCAGCTTTTAATATTAAAAATTATAACTAGTGATAATGTTTCTATACAAAATTACAATCAGTGATAAGCTAAATGTAGAAAATTAACATCAGTTATCAATAATGATAAATTTTCTTTAGAAAATGATAAATTTCTATAGAAAATTTATTATCAATGATAATTTTTTATAGAAAAATTATCATGATAATTTTTTATAGAAAAATAATCATTAATGATAATTTTCTATAGAAAAGTTGTCATCAATAATAATTTTTTAGAGAAAAATGATCATCAATGATAATTTTTAATAGAAAAATTATTATCAATGATAATTTTTTATAGAAAAATTATCATCAATGATAATTTTTTATAGAAAAATTATCATCAATGATAATTTTTTATAGAAAAATTATCATCAATGATAATTTTTTATAGAAAAATTATCATCAATTTTCTATAGAAAAATTATCATCAATGATAATTTTTTATAAAAAACTGATCATCATTGATAATTTTTCATAGAAAAATTATCATCAATGATATTTTTTTTTTAGAAAATGATCATCAATGATAATTTTTTTATATGTTATCATTAATGAAAATTTTCTATAGAAAAATTGTCATCAATGATAATTTTTTATAGAAAAATTATCATCAATGATAATTTTCTATAGAAAAATTATCATCAATAATAATTTTTTATAGAAAACTGATCATCAATGATAATTTTTTATAGAAAAATGATCATCAATGATAATTTTTTAAAGAAAAATTATCATCAATGATAATTTTTTATAGAAAAATTATCGTCAATGATAATTTTTTATAATAAAATTATCATCAATGATAATTTTTTATAGAAAAATTATCATCAATGATAATTTTTTATAGAAAAATTATCATCAATGATAATTTTTTATAGAAAAATTATCATCAACGATAATTTTTTATAGAAAAATTATCATCAATGATAATTTTATATAGAAAAATTATCATCAATGATAATTTTCTATAGAAAAATTATCATCAATGATAATTTTTAATAGAAAAATTATCATCAATGACAATTTTTTATACAAAAATTATCATCAATGATAATTTTCTATAGAAAAATTCTCATCAATGATAATTTTTTATAGAAAACTGATC
The DNA here is from genome assembly GCA_933228675.1 of Stomorhina lunata. Lineage (NCBI taxonomy): Eukaryota > Metazoa > Arthropoda > Insecta > Diptera > Rhiniidae > Stomorhina > Stomorhina lunata. The sequence continues at coordinate 31,141,869 of OW121744.1, read as the reverse complement.
ATCAATGATAATTTTTCATAGAAAAAATATCATCAATGATAATTTTTTTATAGAAAAATGATCCTTAAAGGTTATTTTTTTATAGAAAAATGATCATCAATGATACTTTTTTATAGAAAATGATTTTGATTGGTTTTCTATAAAAAATTATCATTGATGATGACAAGTATATAGAAAAATTATCATATAGAAAAATTATGATATAGAAAATTATCATCAACGATGATTTTTTATAGAAAAATTATTATCAATGATAATTTTTTATAGGAAAATTATCATCAATGATATTTTTTTATAGAAAAATTATCGCCAATGATAATTTCTTATAGAAAAATGATAATCAATAATAAATTTTGATAGCAAAGTTATCATCAATTATAATTTTCTAATAGAAAAATTATCATGAGTGATAATTTTCTATGGAAAAAATTATCATTGATGATCATTTTTCTATAAAAAATTATAATTGATGATAATTTTTCTGTAGAAAATTATAATTGATGATAATTTTTCTATAAGAAGTTATCATTGATGATAATTTTTTATAGAAAAATTATCATCAATGATCATTTTTTATAGAAAAACTATCATTGATGATAATTTTTCTATAAAAAATTATCATTGATGATAATTTTTCTATAAAAAATTATCATTGATGATAATTTTTTTATAAAAAATTATCATTGAATTTTTTATAGAAAAATTATCATCAATGATAGTTTTTCTATAAAAAATGATCATTGATGATAATTTTTCTATAAAAAATTTTTCTATAAAAAATTATCATTGATGATAATATTTCTATAAAAAATTATCATTGATGATAATTTTTCTATAGAAAAATTATCATTCGTGATAATTTTCTAAAGAAAATTATCTTTAGTGACAATTTTCTATAGAAAAGTTGGCATCAATTATAATTTTCTATTGAAAATTTATCATCAATGATAATTTTCTATAGAAAAATTATCATCAATGAGAATTTTCGATTAAAAAATTATCATCAATTATAGTTTTCTATAGAAAAATTATCATCAATAATAAAGTATTTTTACATACATTTACATATAAGAAATCCTATTTAGATTTATAGTCATTTCGAATGTATGTGTATCATAAATGATAATAGCCTTAAGTGGTTATTACTTAAATAACATTCCAATATATTTAATATCAATCAATATAGTAATTTATATCAGAAACATCTTCTTAGCCAAAAAGGATGTAAAGAACAATATCTCTCAGAATAGCCAACATCCATACATATAGGAAAAAAATATTATGTTTCACTCCAATTTATTTTAGGGTGGGGGTTAAAACCCCATTGACTGTAGATTTTTTTATTTTATCAATACAAATTCGTCGCATTCGATATCGATCGAAATGTAAGATATTTAAGAAACATTTGTGTAGCATACTTTTAGGATAATCTTAATAATATATAACATACAAGGTTCGATAGATATCGAATGCGGCGATTTGGGGCAGATTTTTGACCAACGGGGATGTAAGAAACTTTGAAAAAATGGGGGTAACATTAAAAAAATATATTTTTAGATCCTGTTTTTTTTTGCATATTTTCAAATTTTCTTACACACCTACAAATGCCTTTATATACTCAACTCACATTTTATGCAATAAAATATTAATTTGATATATAAATATATATATATATAAAACGATATAAATATGTATTTAGATAAGGTAGTCAGTCCCAAAAAAATCATTGCAATTTGAAGATTTGTTGTAACTTATTTTATATCGAAAACTATATAACCAGGGGCCAAATTACGGCATTCGATATCGATCGTAAACTCAGACTTTTAAGCGAATATTGTGAAGTATACTTTAAGGATGTTCAAAGCATAGAAGAATATATAGAAGGTCGTCAGCTGATCCACTAAAATTTAGTATTCTACTAAATCACACGTACACGAAATGAAAGCTTTTTTGACAAACAGAAAAGCTTTTTGTACTCAAAATTTTGTTTGAAAAATTACGCGTTATTTTGAATGAAACGCACTGTTCTAAATTGCACACATAAAATGTTATTTTTTTTTAAATATTTTAACATTATTTTGATGTCGAAACACTTTTTATTTTTTACAAACTGAAAATTTTTTATTTTGTTTTCTTTCGACATTCTTTTTTTTTTGTTTTTGCTTAATTTGTATTGAACAAGTAGGGCTGCAATTTTTGGTATTAAAAAAAATAATGAAATTTAGAATAAAAAATTGTTTATAGATTTTAATTATCCTAAAATCAAGTAAAACTCATTCTATACCTTAAAATATGGATTTCTCAAGAAAATTTCTTAAAATTACGGAGAAAATCTTGAAGAAAATTTTCGTCCCATCATATCATACTTTTTTGTGCAACTGTTTGTATTCATTAAGAAAAGTAAAAGCTCTTTTTAGGCTTACCAATACACTATTACTGATCCGTACTATTGACAGGTCCCAGGTGTACTTTGACGTTTCGTTGACTTTCTAGGTATTTATTTATTCTATGGTTCAAAGTTACTTCGATGCAATAAGTTTATTGAAATTTGGTATCCATTTTGATATATTTTTAAAAATAAATATTGTTCAATTAAAACTCTTACTTTTGTTCATCTTTTGGCAAATAACTTTAAAAAAAAAATAAAGGAAACTGTGCATCTTTTAAGTAATTTTGATTATCCTCAAAGTATGCTATACAAATGTTTTGAAAATATCCAAGATTTCGATCGATATCGAGTGCCGTAATTTGGCTCCAGGAGTAGGCAGTACATACCACCAGAAGCCGAAGAATTTTCTTAATTTTCGTAAATATACCATGATCATTAATAAAATGAGTATTAAAATCATTCACTTGGAATTTGGATGTTAACAGAGTTTGTTGGTGTCGCTTTATTAGAGATAAGACAAAAACAAAATAGTCAAGAAAGAAATCAAAATCCAATTTATAGCAACAAAATACATGGTTCGAGAGAACAAAGATATATAATCTCGAACATTGTTGCCACGACATTATTACTTTTGTAAACATGGGGAATATTTTTGTAAATATTGGGTACATAAATAAATTCTCGTATTAAACAATTATAGATTTTTAATTTTTTAGATATTTTCGATCCAAAAAATTTTCAATAAAAAATTTTCCATTCAAAAATTTTTAATAAAAAAACTTTCATAGAAAAATTTTGGGTAAAAAAACTTTCTAAAAAAAATGTTGATAAAAAAATTTTTGATAAACAATTTTCCATAGAAAAAATTTTGATACAAAAACTCTCTATAGAAAAACTTTTGATAAAAAATTTTCTATAGAAAAATTTTTGAATAATATTTACATCCCGATAAATAAAAAAAAATTTTATAGAAAAGTTTTTTATAAAAAAAAATTTATATAAAAATTATTGATGACAAAATTTGCTATAGAAAATTTTAAAAAAATCCATAGAAAACATTTTTCATTTTCTGTAGAAAAATTTTTGATAAAAAAATTTTCTATATAAAAATTATTGATAGCAAAATTTGCTATAGAAAATTTTTTAATTAAAAAATTTTCCATAAAAAACATTTTTTATAGAAAACTTTTCTATCAAAAATTTTCTGTAGAAAAATTTGATAAAAAATGTTCCATAGAAAAATTTTAGATAAAAATATTTTTTATAGAAATACTTTGGATAAAAAAATTTTCTATAGAAAAATTTTTTTATAGAAAAATTTTTGATAAAAAAATTTTCATAGAAAAATTTTTCTATAGAAAAATATTTGATATCGAAAATATAGAAAAATTTTTCGAGAAAAAAATTGTCTATTGAAAAATTATTGATAGCAAAATTTGCTATAGAAAAATTTTCTATAGAAAAGTTTTTATAAAAAAAATTTTATAGAAAAATTTTTGATAAAAAAATTTTCTATAAAAAAATTTTTGATGAAAAAGTTTTTCATAAAAAAATTTTCTATATAAAAATTATTGATAACAAAATTTGCTACAGAAAATTTTTTAATAAAAAAAATTTCCCATAGAAAACATTTTTTATAGAAAACTTTTCTATCAAAAATTTTCTGTAAAAAAATTTGATAAAAAATGTTCCATAGAAAAATTTTAGATAAAAATATTTTCTATAGAAAAATTTTGGATAAAAAAATTTTCTATAGAAAAATTTTTTTATAGAAAAATTTTTGATAAAAAAATTTTCATAGAAAAATTTTTAATCAAAAAATTTTCATAGAAAATTTTGGATAAAAAAATTTTCTAAAAAAAAATTTTTGATGAAAAATTGTTTATAAAAAAATTTTCATAGAAAATTTTTGGATAAAAAATTTTGGATAAAAAAATTTTTGTTTAAAATATTTTTGAACAAAAATTTTCATAGAAAAATTTTTGATAAAAAATGTTCCATAGAAAAATTTTAGGTAAAAAAATTTTCTATAAAAAAATTTTAGATAAAAACATTTTCTATAGAAAAATTTTTGATAAAAAAATTTTCTATAGAAAAATTTTTGAATAATATTTACATCCTGACAAAAATAAAATAAAAATTTATAAAAAAATTTTTGATAAAAAAATTTTTTATAGAAAAATTATTGATAACAAAATTTGCTATAGAAAAATTTTTAATAAAAAAATTTTCCATAGAAAAAATTTTTTATAGAAAAATTTAAAAAAAAATTCAATAGGAAAATTTTTAATAATTTTTGATAGAAAAATTATTGATAACAAAATTTTCTATAGAAAAATTTATAAAAAAAAATTTTCTATGGAAAAATGTTTGATAGAAAAATAGAAAAATTTTTTATAAAAAAAAATTTGATAAAAAAATTTTCTATCGAAAAATTTTTCATAAAAAAAAATTTCTATACAAAAATTTTTGATTTAAAAATTTTCTTAGAAAAATTTTTGATAAAAAAATTTCTATAGAAAATTTTTTGATAAAAAAATTTCAATAGAAAAATCTTTGATAAAAAAAACTTGCTATAGAAAATTTTTTAATAAAAAAAAATTTCCATAGAAAACATTTTTAATGGAAAATTTTTTTATCAAAAATTTTCGGTAGAAAAATTTTTGATAAAAAAATTTTTTATAGAAAAATTTTTAATAAAAAAATTTTCTATAGAAAAATATTTGACAACAAAAATATAGAAACATTTTTCGAGAAAAAATTCTCTATTGAAAAATTATTGATATCAAAATTTGCTATAGAAAAATTTTTGATAAAAAATTTTCTATAGAAAAATTTTTGATAAAGAAATTTTTATAGAAAAATTTTTAATAAAAAAATTTTCATAGAAAAATTTTGGATAAAAAAATTTTTAATAAAAAATTTTCCATAGAAAAATTTTTGATAAAAAAATTTTCCATAGAAAAATTTTTGATAAAAAAATTTTCTATAGAAAAATTTTTGATAAAAAAATTTTCTATAGAAAAATTTATAAAAAAAAAATTTTCTATGGAAAAATGTTTGATAAAAAAAATAGAAAAATTTTGATAAAAAAATTTTCTATCGAAAAATTTTTCATAAAAAAAAAAATTTCTATACAAAAATTTTTGATTTAAAAACTTTCTTAGAAAAATTTTTGATAACAAAATTTTCTATGGAAAAATGTTTGATAAAAAAATAGAAAATTTTTTAATAAAAAAAAAATTTGATAAAAAAATTTTCTATCGAAAAATTTTCGATAAAAAAAATTTCTATAGAAAAATTTTTGATAAAAAAATTTCAATAGAAAAAGTTTTGATAAAAAAATTTTCTGTAGAAAAATTTTTGATAAAAAAATTTTCTATAGAAAAATTTTTGATAAAAAAATTTTCTATAGAAAAATTTTTGATAAAAAAATTTTCTATAGAAAAATTTTTGATAAAAAAATTTTTCTAGAAAAATGTTTGATAAAAAATATTAAAAAAAATGAAGAAGAAAACTTTTTCTTTTTAAAACGTTAGAACTACACATAACAAAATACCTATTTGAGTTAAAAGTATAAAAAATGGGCACTCTGCCGACTATTTTTTTGTTCTGTTCTCGTTCTGATTAAAAAAAAATTTGTTCGGGTCAAGTTTCTAAATGTTAAAAATTTTAAAACATTTCGAAATATATTCAACCCCTTCCTATTCTATATATTCTAACATTATTCAGTTTTTTTCTTGTCTTGTTTTTTTGGAGCCCCCTTATATACACACCTGAAAGGTATGCTATATTTCTTTATTTGTGCTCTATTATTTAACATATGCAAAAGTTTTTAAATGTATACAAGTTTTATTCTTATTTAGCATGATAAAAGATTTTCATTTCATATATTTAAGATGCAAGTTTTTTATTTTTGAAACTAGAAAAAATTATTTGACCACGAAGTGAAGGTAGGTACGTTCTTGTAGACTCTAGAAAATGAAAAATTGAAGGTTACAATATGTTGTAAAATAAACAAGTTTTGTAAAATTAACTCCTATTGATACTCAATAGGCGACTATACAATGCCTGTCACTTGAATAATGAATCACACTTTTGTAACTTTAATTAACTATAACTCCTAAGCTAAAGTTCAGAAAAAAATAATTTTTTGCGTAAACAAATTTCAAGGCGTTAACTTTAGTTTTTTTTGAAGAAATAAAAAATATACATATTTTTTATTATACTCAACAGAATTTAAAAATATTTGTCAGTTTATCCAACAAATCCTGAAATAAATTTACTCCTTGGGGTACCTGCTTTGGACCTCCATTTTTAAACATAAATTCTCAACATGAAATTCTGCACACATCTATTGTTCGACCCAAAAAAAGAGATCTAGTTATTTTATTCGAAATCCGTCGACTTCTACGGGACTTACACTTTAATTAAATTTGATTAAAAAGCTACGCCTAAACGACTGCAACACTTTTTGCTTAGATTATAAGTAACAATTTATGTGATTTATTTCAGAAAATTTAAAGCTTTATTCTACAATCGGTAAATTTCGGTGATTTTTTTTTTTCGCTTAATCCAAAGAAGAGACTTTAACCTTTCACATGGTTATGGTGGGAGTACCGAGCAAAACCGAGTCAACTTAGATTTGTCCAAATAAAAACGAAAATATAGAATTTTGTAGATCTTTTTTGATTTCCTGATATCTCCTAAGCTGTAGACTAGATTAAGATATTTTCTTCTGCAGACTAAAACCAAGGTTTTGTATCTTAAGTAAATCGACATCAAGATTAAAACTCTGTAAAACATATTTGATGCAAGAGCTACTGAGTTAGATAACAAATTTTATCACTTGTCGTTTTTGAACATTAAGCAAATTTCAATACCTTGTTTATAACACAAACTATAACCTTTTTTTGAAAACATTTAATAATCCTTAATATCTTAATATCTTCTTTATAAAACTGCATCATTAGATTTTTCAAAAGATTTGGTCAAAAATTATTTTTTGCAGCAGAAATGCCATAGTTCGACGTCTTGGGCTTCCAACCATTTCTTATGAAGATGGTCAAATCAAGGGCAAATCGCCGCATTTGATATCGATCGAAAACTCAGACTTTTAGGCAAATATTGTGTAATATACCTTAAGGATTTTGAACATAATTTATTTTGCAAAAAGTTTAATAATAAAGTCATTGGCCCTTTTAGCACTAACAATTGTAGATGAGTTTAGAGTGATATTGGCCCTTAAATTTCTTATGAAGTTGTTCTGGAATGAGTTGAAGATTCGCTGTTGAAACATAATAAAAGGGAGTTAAAAGAGGAATCTAATGCAAAGATTAACTCAAAATATCTGAAAATTGACCTTGGCCCTATAAGCACCAAGCCACAGATATTTTATATATTATTGAGATCATTCTTAAAGTATGCTAGGCAAATGTTTCTTACATTTCAATATATATCGAATGCGACGATTTGGCCCCTGGTTTTTAAGTTAGTTTTAAAACAAAGCAATGTCTTTCAATATCGATTGAAGTAATTGGGATTTCCGTTAAGTTTACTTTTGGGATTTTTATACCTACCATCAAAAAGAATGAAAGGTATATTGAGATTGTCATTCCGTTTGTTATTTCCTTAATATTGGCTCAAAAACCAAAAGCGACATATATTCTGAATCCTTATGAAATTATAAGATTGAGCGATGTTCGATGTCTGTCTGTCTGTCTGTCTGTCTGTCTGTCTGTCTGTCTGTCGGTCTGTCTGTCTGTCTGTCTGTCTGTCTGTCTGTCTGTCTGTCTGTCTGTCTGTCTGTCTGTCTGTCTGTCTGTCTGTCTGTCTGTCTGTCTGTCTGTCTGTCTGTCTGTCTGTCTGTCTGTCTGTCTGTCTGTCTGTCTCTCTGTCTGTCTCTCTGTCTGTCTGTCTGTCTGTCTGTCTGTCTGTCTGTCTGTCTGTCGCCTGCCTGTCTATCGCCTGTCTGTCTGTCTGTTTGTCTGTCTGTCTGTCTGTCTGTCTGTCTGTCTGTCTGTCTGTCTGTCTGTCTGTCTGTCTGTCTGTCTGTCTGTCTGTCTGTCTGTCTGTCTGTCTGTCTGTCTGTCTGTCTGTCTGTCTGTCTGTCTGTCTGTCTGTCTGTCTCTCTGCCTGCCTGTCTGTCTGTCTGTCTGTCTGTCTGTCTGTCTGTCTGTCTGTCTGTCTGTCTGTCTGTCTGTCTGTCTGTCTGTCTGTCTGTCTGTCTGTCTATCTGTCTGTCTGTCTGTCTGTCTGTCTGTCTGTCTGTCTGTCTGTCTATCTGTCTGTCTGTCTGTCTGTCTGTCTGTCTGTCTGTCTGTCTGTCTGCCTGTTTGTCTGTCTGTTTGTCTGTCTGTCCTTCCGTATGTCTGTCTGTTGTCGACACAATAAAACCTCAACGAAGGGATATAGGTCACTGAAATTTGCCGCAAATATTCTTCATTTCTTAAAAATTTTTGGTATTGAAATCGGGCAAAATCGATTCACATTTGACCATAGCTCCCGTTTAACCTCGTCTAGGCTAATCGCTTATTTGCTAATAAATGACAAATTATATCAGCTATAATGACAAAATTCGGTATTTGAAAGTTTAACATAAGCACTAGGCAGCATATAAAATTTCACCGAAATCGGTTCACATTTAACCATAGCTTCCATACAAAAAAACTTACGGAAACAGCCTAAATTCCACCTAAAATACACTAAAAAGCCAATAAATTATAAACAGTGATAGCTTAGACCACTAAGTTTAGCACATGGAAGTCTTATGCTAATGTCAGCCAGTGTGCAATATTTTGTCAGAATCGGTCACCATTTGACCATAGCTCCCCTATAAAATACTTACGAAAACACAAAAATACAAAAAGATATTCAGATAAAAGCGCCATAGCGCCTTAACGAAAAGACCTACAGCGACAAAATTATATAAATGCATTTTTGATATCTCATAAAAGTTATATATGAAAAATGGACGAAATCGGTTCGCATTTAGTTAGAGCTTCCATATAACCCAACCCCGGGAAACACATTAATGCTGATGTATTTAATACAATAGTAATAGCTATGACGACTAAATTTAGAACAGAAAAGTTTTATGCAACTATTGGTCAATATATTAAATTTTATAGGAATCGGTTCATATTTGACTATAGCTTTCATATAAAAATCACTTCCAGAAACCAAAAAAAATATAGCAAAGGCCAGTTAAAAGCTATTAAATTATAAACTATTACAGCTATGTCCACAAAATTTTGCAAGAATAAGCTCTACGTATATACCAGCCATTGTGTAAAATTTTGTTACAATCGGTCAACATTTGGCTATTAAGTCTCTTCTTTAGATAATATATGTATACATTACAAGTTATTTAAAATCTCCTTAAAGTATGCTACATGATTACTAATAATAAAAAGCTTTTAATTGTTATCTATTACAACAACTAGCTCAGCCTTTGAGTTAAATAAAACTTAACATTAAATCACAAATCCTTATTATTATTTCATCATTAGATCTACTTATTTCGATCTACTAAATACTTTAACACCTTTTCATTTTGTTTAACTTTTTGAAGCAACTTTTACATTACACAGCCTTTTTTAAAGTTATGCATTTTTAAACTTGTACAAAATGTACATCCTATACATATATACAAACAAATTGTGGCAAATATTCACATACATAAAATAATCATATCCTCTACATACAAATTGTTACAAGTAAAGTAATGTAATGTAAACTATACATATTTACAGCATCAAACATGTCTATCTACATTCATACATAAGTATCCATGTAAAAATAAATTTAATATTTATTCATAACGATATACTTGTACATATTAAATAGAGTAGGTAAGGCCCCGGCAGATTCAAGTAATTAAGGCATAGTTTAAGGCGTTAAATTAATTTATACGTGTAATAGGGTATTCGACTAGAACAAGTAAAAAAGTCGGTAAGGCTAGGCGCCAAATCGACACATTCGTTAATGGTCGAAACTTAAGAAATTTTAGATACATTTGTGTAGCATACTTTTAGGATAATCTAAATAATATATAAAATATAAGGCTTACAACATTGTAACTTATGTGGCAAAAGTTCTCTGTAATTGAAAGAATTTCGTTTAAAATAAATATTTTGACAAACAAACGAATATATTAAGATATCAAATTCTATTCAACTTTTTCCAAGATAGATTATTTTGAAAATCCCTAAGGTATGCTACAAAATATTTGCTTAAAGGACTAAGTTTTCGATAGATATCGAATGAGGTGATTTGGCCTTAGTTTTATGTTTTATGCTAGATTCTCTAAATCTTATGTTATACACGAATTAAATCAGTTTTTATACACATATTTCCATTGCATAGTTTTTGGCGATTAAATAAATTATACGTGTAATAGACTGTTCTATTAGAACAAGAAATAATGAGTGACATAATTAAAGTGTGGTGTCGTCTATTTCGTAGAACAACGACTTGGGTCCAAATGTTAAAACGAATAAAAAGAAATAGGACAAAAAAAACGTGAGTACTTCAAACGATTTTTTATTTTTTTAATTTTTATGCCAATTACGCTAAGAAGTGCAAACTTGCGCAACTAAAATTTTGTTCTTAATATACCTGAAGTCTTGGGAGTTCAAATCTGTAATTTAATTTTCCGTACTCTTAAGAGTACAAAAATTATTCGAGTTGAAAGTCGTTTTCAAATTAATTAAAACTGTTTAATTTTTGCCCATTTTTATGTCATTTCCGGCTAAGGGTCCGATATAGGATCTAAAGCGCAGCCGTCTAGCTCTGCAGCACAATGTGCAAACATTTACAAAAGAGCTTTTGAGCTTTCACACCGACACACTATGTATGAGCGAGACGCAACTTTGTTTGTCCCGCTCACACTTACGTAAAATTATCTTAACAAAGTCAATAATCTTTTCAAAGTTAGTGTTGCCAGATTAGAATTTTTCGCTCGATAATATGTAGAATGCTCAAATATTTGAAGAAAAATGTAAATCTGATAGCACTGACCGTATGAGCTTTCAAAGCTCTTTACCACAAATTCAGGTATAAATGTATGTGTATCTGGACAGGTCTGATCTAGTGTCAAATTATACTTATCGATTTGTGTGTATATCAAATTTATTTGTGAAATTTGTATGGGAAGTGTATCAATTACGGGCTGATTCCAACAGTAATACAACTTTAAGCATCTAAATTCAATATTTTTGCTAAAGTTTAAAAATGCAAATCAAAATGTGGCTTTAAGGGGCCAAAGTCTCGATTCCAGATAACAGATAATCGGTATATAGGGATAGAGTTAATCTATAGAGATTTATCTAGATAAGAGTAATTCCTTTTTAAAATTTTGAAAGAGTGACGGTCTTAAAGTTCATATCTAGAAATTAAAACCAAATCGTTCTCTGGAAGCGTTTGGGGTCCGAATTTTATGTGAAATTTCAATCTGTGAGAAAATTTAAAAGAAAAAATAAGGAAATATAAAAGAGAACTAAAACAGATTTATAAAAAGTCATACAAATCTAAAATCCATGAAGAAGTTTTTGAGTTATAGCAATTTTCCACAAAAAAAATCGTATTCTTGATGATATGCCTAAAAATATGCAGCAAGAAATTTTGCCTTTATCACAAAATAGTACATGATTTTTCATTTTATCGCTTGAAGGTACTAAATACATCGGGTTTGTTGAAATATAAAGGAATTTACTTAGTTTTTTTTTCAAATTGGAAAATAGTATTTTTTTTTTTTTTGCAGGTCCTCGTTTTCATTTTCACTTTTTTTGAAAATTTTGTTAAACAAATATCACATGTTAAGAATTCCCTAATCGTTCTTTAAAAGCTGACAAATGGCAGAATAAAACTTATAAAAATTGATATCGATATCTTAAATTGCCTCACCGTACCTGCGTTTTAAAATCGTAAAATTTCGGGAAAATATAAACATTCGGTCATAATTTGAATAGATTTTAGGGTATTATAGTGTATACCAATCCTAAAAACACTTCGTTTCCTCTTCAATCTTTGAAACTGTTGGGTCAATTTGCATGTGCATACATACTATATGTTTGACTCATAAATGCCCAGACAAATTGCGGTAAGCACTTTTCCTGTCCGCATTTAAAGTCGTAAATTTGTCACACGTAAGGGTTTGTCCTTATGCTGTTTCTTTTTTTTTTTTTTTTTTTGCTTTTCACTTACACGATTTCACACAAACAATTACACAAAGACAAACAGAATGCCAAGAAATTAAGTACATATCTACTCTAGGATGACCCTTATTTAGTCAAAAGATCGAAACGTATTGCACTCTTACCTGCCAAATAGGTGGCAGTTTAGAGAAAAAGTTCCAGTCTCATCCACCAAAACGGTTACAGTAATTATCAGTTACTTAACAAAATAATAGTGTATACGCATGTACACTATTATCTGCATCATGACCCGACGTTGTTCGTGTTTTCTAACGGTTCCAATTTGTACCCAAGATTCATAATATTCTTTTACTCTACGCTGACTCTGCTGTCAAAAGAAGATACCTAAATATACAAATTATTTTAAAGAATTGTTAAAAAAAATTCTTTCTGCTTCTATCCTGCCTAATTTTGGCAACTAGTCTTAAAGAATTAAATATGGTTGGACTTTGACCTTAAGGGGTTGTAAATATAGGCCGTTTAAGAACTTACTTACTACAATAGAAAGTTTAAAAGCTATACTTTGATATAAAGATACAATACAATGAGTATTGTCTTTGTTTGGGAGATGAAATTTCCCCTGCTCTGACCCCTTTTATAACTATATCAAGTAGAGTATGAAAAGAAACGAGACATTTCGCTAACAAAACAAATTCATTTGAAAAGTTAAAGCAAATTACAAAAAATATTCTTTTCACTCATCTTCTTTGTTTGTCACCAGCCTCGGAAACGTTTGCGAAAAGTTCGTTCTTGATTAAGCTAAGATAGGCACCCCATATTACCAGGAGCCGAAGACTTTTTGTAATTTTCGTAAATAATAAGATCATTAACTCGTAAAATTTTTCAAAAAAAACCCTTTTTAATGAAAAAATATTTTTCTGTAGAAAATTTTCGATAAAAAAATTTTTTTCAGAAAAATTTTCAATAGGAATATTTTTTTAAAAATATTTTTCAGTAAACAAATTTTTGATAAAAAAAAAATTTCTATAGAAAATTTTTTGTAGAAAAAATTATAGCAAAAATAAAAATGTATAAAGAAAATTTTCTCTATAAAAATTTTTGATAAAAAAAAATTTTTATAGAAAATTTTTGATAAAAAAAGATTTTTATACAAAATTTTTGAAAAAAAATTTCTATACAAAAATTTTCAAAACAATTCTATAAAAAAATTTTCTAGAAAAAATTTCTATCGAAAAATTTTTGATAAAAAAAATTTCTATTGAAAAATTTTTGATAAAGAAATTATTTATAAAAAAATTTTTGATTAAAAGATTTTCTTCTTTTTTTCTGTAGAAAATTTTTTTGATAAAAAATTTACCATGGAAAGTTTTTTGATAAAAAATTTTCTATAGAAAAATTTGTGATAAAAAAGTTTTTTGTAAAAAAATTTTTAATAAAAAAATTTTACAAAAAGAAGAGTATTCGCATTTGATCCCAAATCTGTTACATTTATTTATTAATGTAACAGACCAAATTATTGATAAAATGCCAAAAAAAATGTTTGCGGAGAAACCGACCATTTTGTTAAAAAAATTTCTGTAGAAAAATTTTTGATAAAAAAAAATTCTATAGAAAAAAATTTTGATAAAAAATATTTCTTTAGAAAAAATTTTGAAAAGAAAAATTACTATAGAAAAAATTTTGATAAAAAAAATTCTATATAAAAGTTTTCTAAAAAAGAATTTCGATAGAAAAATTTTTGATAAAAAAAATTTCGATAGAAAATTTTTTGATAAAAAAAATGTCTATAAAAAAATTTTTGATAAAAAAATTTTCTATAGAAAAATGTTTGATAAAAAAAATCGTCTATAGAAAAATGTTTGATTAAAATTTTTGATAAAAACATTTCTTGTAGAAAAATTTTTTGATAAAAAAATTGACTATGGAAAATTTTTTGATAAAAAAATGTTCCATAGAAAAATTTGTGATCAAAAAATTTTTTGTAAAAAAATTTTTAATAAAAAAATTTTCTATAGAAAACTTTTTGATAAAAAAAATTTCTGTAGAAAATTTTTTGATAAAAAAATTGTTTATAAAAAAAATTTTGATACCAAATTTTTCTATAAAAAATTTTTAAAGAAAAAATTTTTGATAAAAAAAAATTTTCTATAGAAAAATGTTTGATAAAGAAATTTTTGATAAAAAAATTTTCTATAGAAAAATTTTCTATGGAAAAAATTTTGATAAAAAATTTCTATAGAAAAAATTTTGATAAAAAAAAAATTCTATAGAAAAAATTTTAATAAAAAAATTTCCATGGAAATCTTTTGATAAAAAAATTTGCTATGAAAAAATGTTTGATAAAAAACTTTTTTGTAGAAAAATTTTTGATAAAGAAATTATAGAAAATATTGATAAAAAATTTTCAAATTTTCGATAGAAAAACATTTAATAAAAAAAAATTCCTACAGAAAAATTAAAAAAAAAAAAAGTTTTTGTAAAAAAAAATGTTAATTAAAAAAATTTTCTTTGGAAGTTTTTTTTTTTTTTTTTGTTTTTTTGATATATAAATTTTCTATAAAAAAAATTTTGATAATAATTATATCAAAAACTAAAAATATATAAAAAATTTCGATATAAAAATTTTTGATCAAGAAAAATATTTTTATAGAAAAATTTTTAATAAAAAAATTTTCTAAAAAAAATTCTATCGAAAAATTTTTGATAAAAAAATTTTCCATAGAAAAATTTTTGATAAAAAAATTTTCTATAAAAACAGTTTTTGATAAAAAAAAAAAATTTCTATAAAAACAGTTTTTGATAAAAAAAAAATTTTTGTAGAAAAACTTTTGAAAAAAAATTTTCTGTTGAAACATTTTTGATAAAAATAAAAATTTTGATAAAAATTTTGATAAAAAAAATTTCTATAGAAAAAATTTTAATAAAAAAATTTCTATAGAAAATTTTTTGATTTAAAAAATTTACTATGGAAGAATGATAAAAAATTTTCTATAGAAATTTTTTTTATCAAAATTTTTACTATAGAAATTTTTTTATCAAAATTTCTTCTAAAGAATTTTTTTTATCAAAAATGTTTCTATAGAAATTTTTTTTTTTTCAAAAGTTTTTCTACAACAAAATTTTTATCAAAAATTTTTCTAAAAAAAATTTTTTTATCAAAAATTTTTTATAGAAAATTTTTTCATCAAAAATTGTTTTCATGGAAAATTTTTTCTAGAGAAAATTTTTTTATCAAAAATTTTTCAATAGAATTTTTTTTAGAAAATTTTTCTATTAAATTTTTTTATTAAAAATATTTTTTTATCAAAAATTTTTATCAGAAATTTTTTCATCAAACATTTTTCCATAGTAAATTTTTTTATCAAAAAAAATTTCCATAATAAATTTTGTTCTCAAAATATTTTCTATAGAAATTTTTTTATGAAAAGTTTTTTACAAAAAATTTTTCTGTAGAAAATTTTTCTACAAAAGTAAAAAAAAAATTCTATAGAAAAATTTCTGATAAAAAAATTTTTTATAGAAAAATTTATGATAAAAAAAATTTCTATAGAAAAATATTTGATAAAAAAATTTTTTGTAAAAAATATTTTTGATAAAAAATTTTTTTGTAAAAATATTTTTTACAAAAAATCTGTGATAAAAAAATTTTTTGTAAAAAAATTTTTATTAAAAAAATTTTTTGTAAAAAAATTTTTGATAAAAAAAATTTTTTGTAAAAAAATTTTTGATAAAAAATTTTTTGTAAAAAATTTTTGATAAAAAAATTTCTATAGAAAAATTTTTGATAAAAAAATTTCTATAGAAAAATTTTTAATAAAAAAATTTTCTATAGAAAAAATTTTAATAAAAAATTTTCTATAGAAAAACCTTTTGATAAAAAAAAACTTTTAAAAAAATTTTAATAAAAAATTGTATAAAATTTTTTTTTGGTAAAAAATTAAATAAGATCAAATCACTCAGCAAACGTTTGCAAAGGGTTTTTTCTGAGTTTTGTATTACTTCTAGTTGAGTAAGTGTAAAAAGCATTCCCGTTTCGTTCGAGTACAAATAAAAAACGAATCACTTTGTCAAAAATATATTATCATTATTTGTATTTTGTTTCTGTTTTACTCATTGCAAAGACAGAATTAAGACACATTCAAATGTTTTGTTCTGTTTCGTTTCATACTCTGATTTTAAGTGTTTTGCAAACATTTTACTTGTATTAGGTTTGATGTTTCTAACTGTTCTAGGTTATCACATTTTAAGGATAAACATTGAGTAATGTCCTATTTAACCCTGTATTTAGAGACCTTTCCGGATTTCCTGCTTGTGAAATATAACATAGCCTATTGTACCATGGAAATAAAACTTTGTCTTTATTAAAAATTTCTTGGATCTAAATTATGAATTATTTAATGCAGAAGGAAACCTGAAGCAAAATTTGATATAAGGCAAGAAAATAGTAAGAGAAATATATTTTAGCTTCTGCAAAATAAAGGTCACCCTAAAGTCTATATCTAGATACTCATTTAATATTATTTTATTATTTATCCAAAAAATTCTCATCTTCTTCATCGACAAATAATATTAAAGTTAAAGTTGTATACAAGTTCTCATCAAACTTGAAAAAAAAACGTAAAAATAATATCTTTCGGTCGTAATGTCCGTCCTAAAGTCATTTCATACTAAATTACCAAAACCTCCATTTACTGACTCTACACATACATACGTTCAACCTCATCTAGCCACCCAGTAAGAACAGTGTCAAACGTTTGAAATATGATGACTTTTACGTTTGATATCAAACGTTTTTTTCAAACTTTTTTCAAACCTGAACAGATGTTTGAGATTCACATTCATTTTCAAATGAGGGTTCATTTGAGAATAAACGTTTGAAAAATGATAGTTTCTCAAATTGAGAATAAAGGTTATTCTCAAATCATCATCAAACCCTAAGATGATTTGAGAATAATTTGAAAAATGGTGTTATATAAATTTGATATCAAACCTTATTTCAAATTTTTTCAAACATTAAAAAAAATAATTTTATGTTAAAAAAATAATGTTTAAGATATTTTAATGGAATGGCATTGCATTTCAAAGAAATTCGTTATTTCTTTCGGATTTTTTTTAATATAAAACCTTGCTTAAAAAATGTCAACATTAAAAATTCAATAATATTCATATGCATAAGTAAATTTTCTTTGTTTCTTGAATTTTTTTTACCTAACAATAAAAAAATATATTTTAAGCAAAAGAATTCAAATATGATGCACCGTTTTCAAAAACAAAATAAACAAACTCCAAAATACAACGCCATTTTATTTACGTTCCACATGTAGATGATATCCACATTTGAAAAACCTTTGAGAATGAGGTTTGATAATGATTTGAGAATAAAGGCATTTCTCAATTTGAGAATAAAGTCCCCTTTTTGTTGAGAACGCTATTATTCTCAAATCAGTATCAAATCAGTATCAAACGTTTGACCTTTGAAAAAAGATTTATTTTCAAATCATCCTCAATTTGAGAATAAACCTTTTTTCTTACTGGGCATGAGTATGACTAGTATCTGTGTGTGTGTGTGTGTGTCTGTTTGTCTTTAACAACTACTGGCTCGTAAAGCTCATCAGGTAATGCTGCAGCACGTATTCAAAGTCAGCAGAAAAGTCAAAAATTCATTGAATTGAAGTTGTTGCATTATTAATAAGCCTTAAAATTAAGAAAAGCTATTTACATTTACTCGTATCTCAAACTACAATATCTTATCCTCATCTCATTTCACCTCTTCTCTCCTTTTCACACACACATTTACATTCATTTCTCCCCCACCCCCAAAAAAATCTCTAAAATTTGGGTAAAAAAGGAAAGAATTTAAATGTTTTGTATTGTCGACAAACGAACGACCGAACGACCAACCAAACAACCACCAACACCACCCAAAAACAATGAAATTGTTTAAATAAAAACTTAATGGTTTGTTGGTTTTTTTTCACTTTTTGGGCATAAACAAAAGTAAAGGATATTCGATATTTTGGGTTTTTATGTGTCTGTGTCTTTCCCTTTCCGTTCCCTTTCGTTGCAAATAGTCCTCTTTAGCATATAACCTTGTGTAGAATTGTAGATTTGTGGTTATTTGTTTGACAATTAAACTTTATCTAATGAGGTTAAACAAATTCTGAAAAATACATGTTTAAAGTTTACAAAAACACCCAAAATTATCAATAAAGTAGAAAATTTCTATAGAAAAATTTTTTTTAGTTAAAAAAAAATTTTTTTCGAAAAATTTTTTTAAAAAAAATTTTTCTATACAAAATTTTTCGTTAGAAAAAATTTTTCTATAGAAAAATTTTCGTTAGAAAAAATTTTTCTATAGAAAAATTTTCGTTAGAAAAAATTTTTCTATAGAAAAATTTTCGTTAGAAAAAATTTTTCTATAGAAAAATTTTCGTTAGAAAAAATTTTTCTATAGAAAAATTTTCGTTAGAAAAAATTTTTCTATAGAAAAATTTTCGTTAGAAAAAATTTTTCTATAGAAAAATTTTCGTTAGAAAAAATTTTTCTATAGAAAAATTTTCGTTAGAAAAAATTTTTCTATAGAAAAATTTTCGTTAGAAAAAATTTTTCTATAGAAAAATTTTCGTTAGAAAAAATTTTTCTATAGAAAAATTTTCGTTAGAAAAAATTTTTCTATAGAAAAATTTTCGTTAGAAAAAATTTTTCTATAGAAAAATTTTCGTTAGAAAAAATTTTTCTATAGAAAAATTTTCGTTAGAAAAAATTTTTCTATAGAAAAATTTTCGTTAGAAAAAATTTTTCTATAGAAAAATTTTCGTTAGAAAAAATTTTTCTATAGAAAAATTTTCGTTAGAAAAAATTTTTCTATAGAAAAATTTTCGTTAGAAAAAATTTTTCTATAGAAAAATTTTCGTTAGAAAAAATTTTTCTATAGAAAAATTTTCGTTAGAAAAAATTTTTCTATAGAAAAATTTTCGTTAGAAAAAATTTTTCTATAGAAAAATTTTCGTTAGAAAAAATTTTTCTATAGAAAAATTTTCGTTAGAAAAAATTTTTCTATAGAAAAATTTTCGTTAGAAAAAATTTTTCTATAGAAAAATTTTCGTTAGAAAAAATTTTTCTATAGAAAAATTTTCGTTAGAAAAAATTTTTCTATAGAAAAATTTTCGTTAGAAAAAATTTTTCTATAGAAAAATTTTCGTTAGAAAAAATTTTTCTATAGAAAAATTTTCGTTAGAAAAAATTTTTCTATAGAAAAATTTTCGTTAGAAAAAATTTTTCTATAGAAAAATTTTCGTTAGAAAAAATTTTTCTATAGAAAAATTTTCGTTAGAAAAAATTTTTCTATAGAAAAATTTTCGTTAGAAAAAATTTTTCTATAGAAAAATTTTCGTTAGAAAAAATTTTTCTATAGAAAAATTTTCGTTAGAAAAAATTTTTCTATAGAAAAATTTTCGTTAGAAAAAATTTTTCTATAGAAAAATTTTCGTTAGAAAAAAAAATTTTCGTTAGAAAAAATTTTTCTATAGAAAAATTTTCGTTAGAAAAAATTTTTCTATAGAAAAATTTTCGTTAGAAAAAATTTTTCTATAGAAAAATTTTCGTTAGAAAAAATTTTTCTATAGAAAAATTTTCATTAAAAAAAATTTCTTTAAAGAATGTTTTTTTCTAAATTTTCGTTAATAAACTTTTCTTGAGAAAAATTTTCTTTCAAAAAATTTTTTTCTCTAGAAGAATTTTCGTTAAAAAATTTTTTTTCTAGAAAAATTTTTCTATAGAAAATTTTTCGTTGAAAAATTTTTTCTACAGAAAATTTTTCTTTAAAAATAAGTAAGAAAGTGCTATAGTCGGTCAAGCCCGACCATACGATACCCTTCACCACTAAGGTCAAAGGTGTTATTTTTCCTGTATAAAGACAAATATTTGCTAAATTTTGCCATCATACAAACATATTCTCAAAACTTGTACATTTAAGCTGTTTCCGCCATTTGGACTTATATGAGAGGTAGGGTCAAAAGTGGACCGATTATCTCGAAATTGCCAAATTTATTACAGTTGTTACAAAAGTTATGTATGCAAAAAATAAACTTAAAATTCGCATTATCTTTAGATTTACTAACGTTTTAGTGAATTTTGTCTCATTTAGTGCATTTTGAGAAAAAAGTTTGTATGGGAGCTATGGTCAAATGTGGACCGATTTCAAAAATTTGGTACAGTGATTTAAGTTTACATAAGCAGTATTTCTTTTAAATTTCAAGAAAAAATATTGATCTTTGTGGCCAATATATCAATTCCGGGAAGTGGGACCTATGGGAGATACCATAAATAATGGACCGATTTTGACGAATTTCAATAGCCATAGTCCCATTATCAAAAAAATGATCTGTTCCAAATTTCATCAAATTATCTTTAGAATTGCGACCTGTAGTTTGATTACAAGGTTTACATGGGGGTCCAGCCACCCAGACGGACGGACGGACATCGCTAAATCGACTCAGAAAGTGATTCTAAGCCCATTGGTATACTAAAAGATGGGTCTAAGACAAATATTTCTATGCGTTACATACATCAGCACAAACTTATAATACCCTTTCCAGCTATGGTGGTGAAGGGTATAATAATGTTGGTTAAAATTTTTTTCTATAGATAATTTTGCGTTTATACCAAAAAATCTGATATAGAATAATTTTCTACTTAATAAAAATGAACTCCTTTATGAATTTTTCTTTTACTTTATTTTAATTGTTTTTAATGATCTGTGAAATTTCACTTAATTTTAATGACCGTTTAGAAAAAGGTTTTTTTTTTTGGAAAAAAAAACATTCCTTATTTATTAAATGTCCCCTGAAAATTTCATTTAATTTTTTAAATATTATTTTATTGAAGTCATTTCAAAATGAAATTGCTGATTAAATTTAGCAGAGAAGAAATTAAAGTGAAAATGCATACAAAATAAAACCAAAGTCAAAAAAATATTAAAAGACAATATTAAAAATTATAACTGCGATAATATTTGTTAAAAATACCAAATAATAACCAAAGCCCAGAATCGACACCAAAGAAGGAGGAAGGAAAAAAGTGTTAACGGAACAGAAATATGAAAATTAGTAAAGATGCGTGGGTTGTTACCAAATTGGACCCAAAATGCAAATAATGATAATGATGCGCTTAAAAACAGTGGATACTTTTAGCTCTGATAAAGTATAAAACCAAATAAACGCCACAATTCACTCACTCACTCACTTGATAATTTTGTGAATGTTTTCGTTTGGGTTTGATACAAATTAAAATTTACTTCATTATACCCTACACAAACACAGATGGTGAAATTCATTTGTCTTCCAGTCTGTCTATCTTTTCGTCTGTCCGTATAATCAGATAATCGATATCCTGGTCGCAGTTTTAATAAGAAAAGCCGAAATTATCCCATTTTCACTTAAGCCTGTTTTGTAAAGTATCTTATGATCGGCATAGACCGACATTAACTTTTGACTTGTTTGAATATGTTTTCCAACGAATAAATGAAAGAGTGAAAAGTAAATGCTAAAAAATAAGCTGAAATTGTTAACGGTGTTAAAGGCAGACAAGGGGTAAAATGCAATTTAAAATTATCCACAATTATTCATACATACATTCATACAATCATACAACAAATGATACATTTCGATGTCCATACACTTCCGCAACAACAACCAAATTATTCGTTTGCTTTGCAGCTGGAAGTTGCATACAACCGACACCCATACACAGGCATTACTGCGTTTTTAAAGTAAACGAGTGCTCGAAGCGAGAGTAATAAACACTTTTAAAAAGCCGAAAAGTATGCAATATGCTAAAAATTATTATCATGAGCTGCATATTTAAATATGTATGAAAGTGTTGCCATAGAAATTTTTTTTCTATGGCAACACTTCTCGATAAAAAAAATTTTCTAGAGAAAAATTTTCGATAAAAAAATTTTTCTATAGAAAAATAAAAAAATTTTTCTATAAAAAAATTTTCGATAAAAAAATTTTTCTGTAGAAAATTTTTTGATAAAAAAATTTTTCTATAGAAAAATTTTCGATAGAAAAATTTTCGATAAAAAAATTTTTCTATAGAAAAATTTTCGATAAAAAAATTTTTCTATAGAAAAATTTTCGATAAGAAAATTTTTCTATAGAAAAATTTTCGATAAAAAAATTTTTCTTTAGAAAAATTGTCGATAAAAAAATTGTTCTATAGAAAAATTGTCGATAAAAAAATTTTTCTATAGAAACATTTTCGATAAAAAAATTTTTCTATAGAAAAATTTTCGATAAAAAAATTTTCCTATAGAAAAATTTTCGATAAAAAAATTTTTCTGTAGAAAAATTTTTGATAAAAAAATTTTCGATAGAAAAATTTCCGATAGAAAAATATTTCTATAGAAAAATTTTCGATAAAAAAATTTTTCTATAGAAAAATTGTCGATAAAAAAATTTTTCTATAGTAACATTTTCGATAAAAAAATTTTCCTATAGAAAAATTTTCGATAAAAAAATTTTTCTGTAGAAAAATTTTTGATAAAAAAATTTTTCTATAGAAAAATTTTCTATAGAAAAATTTTCGATAGAAAAATTTCCGATAGAAAAATATTTCTATAGAAAAATTTTCGATAAAAAAATTTTCTGTAGAAAAATTTTCGATAAAAAAATTTTTCTATAGAAAAATTTTCGATAAAAAAATTTTTCTATAGAAAAATTTTCGATAAAAAAATTTTTTTATAGAAAAATTTTCAATAAAAAAATTTTTTTATAGAAAAATTTTCAATAAAAAAATTTGCTATAGAAAAATTTTCGATACAAAATTTTTAAACGGACAAATTTTCGCTAAAAAATATTTTTCTATAGAAAAATTTTCGATAAAAAAATGTTTCTATAGAAAAATTTTCGATAAAAAAATTTTTCTATAGAAAAATTTTCGATAAAAAAATTTTTCTATAGAAAAATTTTCGACACAGAAATTTTTCTATAGAAAAATTTACGATAAAAAATTTTTCTATAGAAAAATTTCTGTGTCGAAAATTTTTCGATAAAAAAATTTTTCTATAGAAAAATTTTCGATAAAAAAATTTTTCTATAGAAAGATTTTCGATAAGAAAATTTTTCTATAAAAAAAATTTTCGATAAAAAATTTTTCTATAGAAAAATTTTCGATAAATATATTTTTCTATAGAAAAATTTTCGATAAATATATTTTTCTATAGAAAAATTTTCGATAAATATACATATCTTTCTACAGAAAAATTTTCGATAAAAAAATTTTTCAATAGAAAAATATTTTTAAACGAAAATCTTTCTATAGAAAATATTTTTTAACGAAAATCTTTCTATAGAAAAATATTTTTTAACGAAAATTTTTCTATAGAAAAATATTTTTAACGAAAATTTTTTTATAGAAAAATATTTTTAGAGAAAGTTTTTTATCGAAAATTTTTCTATAGAAAAATTTTTTATCGAAAATTTTTCTATAGAAAAATTTTTTATCGAAAATTTTTCTTTAGAAAAATTTTTTATCGAAAATTTTTCTATAAAAATTTTTTTTGTATTGAAAATTTTTCTATAGAAACATTTCTTATCGAAAGTCTTTCTGTAGAAAAATTTTTTTATCGAAAATTTTTCTATAGAAAAATTTTTTTTTATTGAAAATTTTTCTACAGAAACATTTTTTATCGAAATTTTTTCTATAGAAAATTTTTTTTATAGAAAATTTTTCTATAGAAAAATTTTTTTGTCAAAAATGTTTCTATAGAAAAATTTTTTAATGAACATTTTTTATTAGAAAAATTTTTTTATCGAAAATTTTTCTATAGAAAAATTTTTCTATATAAAAATTTTCGTTAAAAAATATTTCTCTATAGAAACATTTTCTTTAAAAAATATTTTTCCATAGAAAAATTTTCTTTAAAAAATATTTTTCTATAGAAAAATTATTTTACCGAATATCTTTCTATAAAAAATTAATTTTTTAAAAATATTTTTCTATAGAAAAATTTTCTTTAAAAAATATTTTTTATAGAATCTTTTCTTTAAAAAATATTTTGGTTTAGGAAAATTTTCTTTAAAAAATATTTTTCTATAGAAAAATTTTCTTTAAAAATTATTTTTCTATCGAAAAATTTTCTTTAAAAAATATTTTTCTATAGAAACATTTTCTTTAAAAAATATTTTTCTATAGAGAACTTTTTGTCAAAAAATATTTTTCTATAGAAAAATTTTCTTAAAAAAATATTTTTCTATAGAAAAATTTTCGTTAAAAAATGATTTTCTATAGAAAAATTTTCTTGAAAAAATATTTTTCTATAGAAAAATTTTCGATAAAAAAATTTTTCTATAAAAAATATAGAAAAATTTTCTATAAGAAAAGTAGTAGATAATATAAAGAGCAAATTTTGGGGTGATATTTTGAAAATAATTTTTTTAAAAAATATTTGTTTTTTACTAAAACTTGGCAACATTTTCAAAAAAATCCCTTAAAAAAGTAACTGTTCATTTTGTAACATTAACAACAACATCATCATCGTCCTTGTCTTTCTTTTTTTCCACAAGAGTATCATTATGGCAAAAGAACAAAACTTATTTGCCAACAAACTAAGATGAAAAAGCAATGAAAATATGAAAATATTACAAAAAAATCAAATGAGGAAAAAAAAAGACGGACGATGGAGTAAAACATCATTTCATTACGCAAAAAGCTTAAAAGTCTATCGGAATGTTGGTGGGAAAAATAATATAGCAAATATTTAAGTACTCGTAAAACAAGGAAAAATGCAATGAAATCTATATACAAATACATATAGACATGTACATTAAGGTGGCTCCTAAGGTGGCTAGGTCAATGTCCTTAGGTGGCTCATAGGACACTTATTTCTAGGACCCATTTGTATGGGGAAAAGTTTTCATAGTTTTTTTATACTGGAAAATGGTACGAAAAAAAAATTGGGTCATTTTAGTCCCCATGTCTGTTAAGGGTTAAAAAAATATTTTTAATAAAACAATATAACCATTCTTTAAAATAACTTTTTTTTATTAATTTTCATCGAAATTCGCATTTTTGCCACTAAAAATCCATATTTTGACCTTTGACCCCAACGAAAAAAGGGTTGGGCTCACCCAATTTTAAAGAAAGTTCTAGTGGACCTTCCTCAATAACTGGGCAATAAAATTCAATATTAACTTTATCAAAAGAAACAATATAACTATTCTTTATAATAACTGTTTTTATTAATTTTGATAGAAATTCGAATTTTTGCCACTAAACATCCAAATTTTGACCTTTGACCCCAACGAAAAAAGGGTTTAGCTCACCCAATATCAAAGAAAGTTCTAGTAGAGATTCCTTAATAACTGGGCAATAAAATTCAATATTAACTTTATCAAAAGAAACAATATAACTATTCTTTATAATTACTTTTTATTAATTTGGATCAAAATTTGCATTTTTGCCACTAGAAATCCAAATTTTGACCTTTGACCCCGACGAAGCTCACCCAATATCAAAGAAAGTTCTAGTGGACATTCCTCAATAACTGGGCAATAAAATTCAATGTTAGTTTTATCAAAAGAAAACTTAAATAAAATTTACTATGAATCTACTTAATTGATGTCCAAAAATTCAATTTTTCGCGAAATTTTACGATTTCAAGTCGCAGATACGACAAAACCGTTTGAGATATCAAACTAAGCTTTTTTGGATTTTATTATCACAAATGTCTATTTTAACATGACGATCAAAAATTTTTAAATTTTGAATATTTTTTTAACAAAATTTTCTAAAACTTAAAAAATGAGTTTTGAAACGGTCCTTAATAAAAAGGACCATTTTCCATTTAAAAAAAAAAACTATGTAAATTTAATTATATTTTAATAAATTTCAACTGTTTAGTCTTTACATGAAAAAGAATGTCTTACTTTGTAATTTTTGTACTCTTAAGTTATTTTTTTTTGCTGCATACATTTAGGGGTGTTGAAAAGGACAGGAATTTTCTGGGACAAATTGTAATAACTTTAAGACTACTGCATGGATTTTTAGCTTTTATGACTCTAATGAAAGCTGATTAAGTTGTCTTCTACATCCGATTATTGGTTTTGGCAAAAACATATCTTTATTGGTTTAAATTTACCAAAAACCGAAAAAACTCCCATTTTTCCCCATACAAATGTGTCCTAGAAATAAATGTCATGGAATCTCAGAAAATTGACCTAGGAAGACAAAATTTTTTCCTGAGCATCTTAGGATGTAGAGCATCGATTTTTAACCCATTCGTATTGAATTTCAATAAAAGTTGTTTTTTCACTCCACCCTAATGTACATTTACAAAAATACATATACATAGATTCATACATTCATTCATACTTGCATGAAGCGAAAGATGTTTAATATGTCTACTACAAGTTTTCGAGTGGTGTTGATGTCTCTGTGCCGCCTCAGTTTCGTTTTTTTTTTGCTGCTGATGATGTAGAAACTAAAAGCCTTGATAGAATCAGTTTTTCCGCAACCACCACTAAAGTACGAGTATAATATACAAAAGTTAAAAGCAGTAGTTGCTGTTATTCTCTAAAAAAAAGAATGGGAATTTCAAGTTTTGTTCATTTTTTTTTGTTAAAAAAAATAAACATTTTTAAAAATATATATATAAAAAAAAAAGAATTACATTTAATTGCGGCATTGTGCAATGACATGATAGCTTCACAACGAAGATCATTAAAATGTTACTTACTCCCCCTTCAAATCATCCTCCTTCACACACTTACATTTACAGGCTTCCGCACAATATTTAGAGTACAGCACAGCACACACACTCATATACACTCACTGCTATATAAGCCATCATACATCCGTTCTTCATTGGTTGAGATTTGGGTCGGAGTATCCTCCAGAAATGAAAAGTTTTCAAAATTAAACAAACCAAAAATTGTAGGGAAAAAGTTAACAAAATTGTATTACTCTTTTTTTCTATTTTGTAAAACATTTCAATGCGAAAACTTTTGTATAGGCTTTTTGGACATCTTGCCACTAAAATATATTTAAAAAAAAAAAGTAAGAAAAACCACTAAAATGTGGGGGAAGACCCTAGTAATTAACAAAACCATATATAGACAGGAGGGGTGTATTGCACCAGAGTTCGATAATCTTAAAATAGCTATAGAACATTTTGGTTGGGAAGTGAGTTTTTTGTTTAATGACAGGGGAATGTTTTGAATATCTATTATACCTATACTACCAGAAGCCCATGACTTTTATTGATTTTTCGTAAATATTACAATTATTAATGAAACTCGTGAAAATGTGTTTTAAAAGCTTTCTACTCCATTTTTTTTAATATTTTTATCAATAGAAAATTTTGTTATCAAAAATTTTTCCATAAAAAATTTTTTTACCAAAAATTTTTCTATAGAAAATTTTTTTACCAAAAATTTTTCTATAGAAAATTTTTTTACCAAAAATTTTTCTATAGAAAATTTTTTATCAAAAATTTTTTTATCAAAAATTTTTCTATGGAAAATTTTTTTATCAAAAATTTTTCAATGGAAAATTTTTTTATCAAAAATTTTTCAATGGAAAATTTTTTTATCAAAAATTTTCTATAGAAAATTTTTTTAATAAAAAATTTTTCTATAGAAAACAATTTCTAAATTAATTTTTTTTTTAATATAAAACATTTTGTTATCAAAAAATTTTCAATGGAAAATTTTTTTATCAAAAATTTTTCTAACGAAGATATTTTTATCAAAAATGTTTCTATAGAAAATTTTTTTATTAAAAATTTTTCAAAAGAAAATTTTTTTTATCAAACATTTTTCTATAGAAAATTTTGTTATCCAAAATTTTTCTATAGAAAAGTTTTGTTTTTTTCAAAAATTTTTCTTTAAAAATTTTTTTGTCAAAATTTTTTCTATTGAAAATTTTTTTATAAAAAATTTTTCTATAGAAAATTTTTTTATCAAAAAATTTTCTATGGAAATTTTTTTAACAAAAATTTTTCTATGGAAAATGTTTGATAAAAAACATTCTATAGAAAAATTTTTAATAAAAAATTTTTCTATAGAAAACAATTTTTAAATTAAGTTTTTTTAAATATAGAACATTTTTTTTTCTAAAATTTTTCAATGGAAAATTTTTTTATCAAAAATTATTCTAAAGAAGATGTTTTTATCAAAAATTTTTCTATAGAAAATGTTTTTATCAAAAATTTTTCTATTGAAAATTGTTTTATCAAAAAATTTTCTATAGAAAATTGTTTTATCAAAAATTTTTCTATAGCAAATTTTTTTATCAAAAATTTTTCTATTGAAAATTGTTTTATCAAAAAATTTTCTTTAGAAAATTTTTTATCAAAAATTTTTCTATAGAAATTTTTTTATCAAAAATTTTTATATAAAAAATTTTTTATCAAAAATTTTTCTAAAGAAAATGTTTTTATCGAAAATTTTTCTATTGAAAATTGTTTTATCAAAAATTTTTCTATAGAAAATTGTTTCATCAAAAATTTTTTTATAGAAAATTGTTTTATAAAAAATTTTTCTATAGAAAATTTTTTATCAAAAATTTTTCTGTAGACATTTTTTTTATCAAAAATTATTCTATAGAAAATTTTTTATCAAACATTTTTCTATAATTTTTTTTTTTTTTTTATCAAAAATTGTTTATCAAAAATTTATCTACAGAAAATTTTTTATAGAAAATTTTTTTATAAAAAATTTTTCTATAGAAAATTTTTTTAACCAACATATTTTTATAGAAAATTTTTTGATCAAAAATTTTTCTATAGAAAATTTTTTTATCAAAAATTTTTCTATAGAAAATATTTTTATCAAAAATTTTCAATAGAAAATTTTTGCTTCAAAAATTTTTCTATAAAAATTTTTTTGCCAAAATTTTTTCTATTGAAAATTTTTTTTTAAAAAATTTTTCTATAAAATTTTTTTTATCAAAAAATTTTCTATGGAAAATTTTTTAACAAAAATTTTTTTATCAAAAATTTTTCTATGGAAATTTTTTTTTATTAATAATTTTTCTATAAAATTTTTTTTATTAAAATTTTTTCTATAGAATGTTTTTTATTAAAAATTTTTTTATAGAAAATTTTTTATTCAAAAATTTTTCTATAGAAAATTTTCTTATCAAAAATTTTTCTATAGAAAATTTTTTTATCAAAAATTTTTCTATAGAAAATTTTTTTATCAAAAATTTTTCTATGGAAAATTTTTTTACAAAAATTTTTCTATGGAAAATTTTTTTATCAAAAATTTTTTAAAAAAATTTTTCTATAGAAAATTTTTTTATCAAAAATTTTTCTATACAAAATTTTTTTATCAAAAATTTTTTTATAGAAAATTTTTTTATCAAAAATTTTTTATAGAAAATTTTTTTATCAAAAATTCGCCCAATTGGCCTTTTAGTACACCAATAGGCTTAGAATCACTTTCAGAGTCGATTTAGCGATGTCACACCGTCCGTCCGTCTGGCTGGAAACCCATATAAACCTTGTAATCAAATTTTAGGTCGCAATTCTAAAGATAATTTGATGACATTTGGCACAGATCATTTTTTGATAGTGGGACCATTTGAAATTCGTCAAAATCGGTCAATTATTTATGGTACCTCCCATTGGTTTCACTTCCCGGAATTGATATATTGACCACAAATATAATGAAATTTAAAACAAAGTCTGCTTATGTGAACCGAAGTCACTGTACCAAATTTCGTTGAAATATGTCCACATTTGACCACAGCTCCCATACAAACTCTTCTATCAAAACGCACTAAATGAGACAAAAATCACTAAAACGCTCGTAAATCTGAAGATAATAGGAATTTTAAGTTGATTTTTTGCATACATAATTCCTGTAAAAACTGTAAACAATTTGCCAAATTTCAATATAATCAGTCCACATTTGACCCTAGTCTAAATGGCGAAAACACCTTAAATATATAAGTTTTGAGAAAATTTTTGTATGATGGCAAAATTTAGCAAATATTTGTCTTTATACAGGAAAAATAAGATCTTTGACCTTAATGGTGAAGGGTACCGTGTGGTCGTTCTAGACCGACTATAGAACTTTCTTACTTGTTTTTAGAAAAAATTTAAAACAGTTTCGCTAAACTATGAGTTTTACTTGTATCCCAAGAAAGATCATTATTTTTCATATAAATCATAAAACTAAAATCGCCAAGACCAAATCAACCTCTAACCCCAAATTATTCTCCTTGAAACTTGAAATTTTAAATTATCCTTCACTTTTAAATTTTGAAAAAATTAAAACTTTTGTAAATATAATAATAAACATCTCATCAGCATCATCACTTTTCAACTCTATTTATTCTGTAAAAAATTAAAAAAAAACTGAAATCATCAAAATTGTCATCATTATCATCTTTAGCAGCAGCAGAAGTTTCATTATTATTATTATCATGGTTGACATACATTCTGTTTGTCATTAAACATAATTTTTTTTAATAATTAACACGTTTTTAAATGGAAATGGAACATCTCCAGCTATGGAGAAGCACATAAAAGCACATTTATTACACTTCCCCATTTTGGCCCACATGCAAATACAAAATGGCCAAGTCAAGCAGACAATACGAGTGTTTAAATACCAACTGAAAAAAAATGCTTGCCGTCGCATTATACAGTGGACCGAAATGGCAAATGTTTTTTTTAAGTGTGAACAATAACAAAAATAAAGTTAGATTTACATTTTATAATAGTGTTAGTTTAACACTATTACACATTTCGAGCTACAATTTATTTAATGTTTTTTTCCCCTGCAAAAAAATTAAAAGGTACAAGTTTTTAACACCTTTTTTCTGTAATGTAAACACGCAATTTTACACTTGTACTCACACACACGAGCGAATCCATCACAATAAACAATTTTGTGCGACTTCTAAAAAACAGTCACAAACAACCGTCGACTTAGATATAGTGAATGATATAGTCCAAAATATCAAAAAAGACTAAGATATAGAATAAAATATAGACTTAAACATAGACTAAGACATAGACTAAGACATAGACCAAGACATAAACTAAGACATAGACTAAGACATAGAATAAGACATAGACTAAGACATAGACTAAGACATACCCTAAGACATACCCTAAGACATAGACTAAGACATAGACTAAGACACAGAATAAGACATAGACTAAGACATAGACTAAGACATAGACTAAGATATACCCTAAGACATACCCTAAGACATACCCTAAGACATAGACTAAGACATAGACTAAGACACAGAATAAGACATAGACTAAGACATAGACTAAGACATAGACTAAGACATAGACTAAGACATAGACTAAGACATAGACTAAGACATAGACTAAGACATAGACTAAGACATAGACCAAGACATAGACTAAGACATAGACTTAGACATAGACTAAGACATAGACTAAGACATAGACTAAGACATAGACTAAGACATAGACTAAGACATAGACTAAGACATAGACTAAGACATAGACTCAGACATAGACTCAGACATAGACTAAGACATAGACTAAGACATAGACTAAGACATAGACTAAGACATAGACTAAGATATAGACTAAGACATAGACTAAGACATAGTCTAAAACATAGACTTAAACATAGACTAAGACATAGACTAAAACATAGACTAAGACATAGACTAAGACATAGACCAAGACATAGACTAAGACATAGACTTAGACATAGACTAAGACATAGACTAAGACATAGACTAAGACATAGATTAAGACATAGACTAAGACATAGACTAAGACATAGACTAAGACATAGACTCAGACATAGACTCAGACATAGACTAAGACATAGACTAAGACATAGACTAAGACATAGACTAAGACATAGACTAAGACATAGTCTAAAACATAGACTTAAACGTAGACTAAGACATAGACTAAGACATAGACCAAGACATAGACTAAGACATAGACTTAGACATAGACTAAGACTAAGACATAGACTAAGACATAGACTAAGACATAGACTAAGACATAGACTAAGACATAGACTAAGACATAGACTAAGACATAGACTAAGACATAGACTAAGACATAGACTAAGACATAGACTAAGACATAGACTAAGACATAGACTAAGACATAGACTAAGACATAGACTAAGACATAGACTAAGACATAGACTAAGACATAGACTAAGACATAGACTAAGACATAGACTAAGACATAGACTAAGACATAGACTAAGCCATAGACTAAGATATAGACTAAGACATAGACTAAGACATAGACTAAGACATAGACTAAGACATAGGCTAAGACATAGACTAAGACATAGACTAAGACATAGACTAAGACATTGACTCAGACATAGACTCAGACATAGACTAAGACATAAACTAAGACATAGACTAAGACATAGACTAAGACATAGACTAAGACATAGACTAAGACATAGACTAAGACATAGACTAAGACATAGACTAAGACATATACTAAGACATAGACTAAGACATAGACTAAGACATAGACTAAGACATAGACTAAGACATAGACTAAGACATAGACTAAGACATAGACTAAGACATAGACTAAGACATAGACTAAGACATAGACTAAGACATAGACTAAGACATAGACTAAGACATAGACTAAGACATAGACTAAGGCATAGACTAAGACATAGACTAAGACATAGTCTAAGACATAGACTAAGACATAGACTAAGACATGGACTAAGACATAGACTAAGACATAGACTACGACATAGACTAAGACATAGACTAAGACATAGACTAAGACATAAACTAAGACATAGACTAAGACATAGACTAAGACATAGACTAAGACATAGACTAAGACATAGACTAAGACATAGACTTAGACATAGACTAAGACATAGACTAAGACATAGACTAAGACATAGACTAAGACATAGACTAAGACATAGACTAAGACATAGACTAAGACATAGACTAAGACATAGACTAAGACATAGACTAAGACATAGACTAAGACATAGACTAAGACATAGAATAAGACATAGACTAAGACATAGTCTAAAACATAGACTAAGACATAGACTAAGACATAGACTAAGACATAGACTAAGACATAGACTAAGACATAGACTAAGACATAGACTAAGACATAGACTAAGACATAGACTAAGACATAGACCAAGACATAGACTAAGACATAGACTTAGACATAGACTAAGACATAGACAAGACATAGACTAAGACATAGACTAAGACATAGACTAAGATATAGACTAAGACATAGACTAAGACATAGACTAAGACATAGACTAAGACATAGACTAAGACATAGACTAAGACATAGACTAAGACATAGACTAAGACATAGACTAAGACATAGACTAAGACATAGACTAAGACATAGACTAAGACATAGACTAAGACATAGACTAAGACATAGACTAAGACATAGACTAAGACATAGACTAAGACATAGACCAAGACATAGACTAAGACATAGACTTAGACATAGACTTAGACATAGACTAAGACATAGACAAGACATAGACTAAGACATAGACTAAGACATAGGCTAAGACATAGACTAAGACATAGACTCAGACATAGACTCAGACATAGACTCAGACATAGACTAAGACATAGACTAAGATATAGACTAAGATATAGACTAAGACATAGACTAAGACATAGACTAAGACATAGACTAAGACATAGACTAAGACATAGACTAAGACATAGACTAAGACATAGACTAAGACATAGACTAAGACATAGACTAAGACATAGACTAAGACATAGACTAAGACATAGACTAAGACATAGACTAAGACATAGACTAAGACATAGACTAAGACATAGACTAAGACATAGACTAAGACATAGACTAAGGCATAGACTAAGACATAGACTAAGACATAGTCTAAGACATAGACTAAGACATAGACTAAGACATGGACTAAGACATAGACTAAGACATAGACTATGACATAGACTAAGACATAGACTAAGACATAGACTAAGACATAGACTAAGACATAGACTAAGACATAGACTAAGACATAGACTAAGACATAGACTAAGACATAGACTAAGACATAGACTAAGACATAGACTAAGACATAGACTAAGACATAGACTAAGACATAGACTTAGACATAGACTAAGACATAGACTAAGACATAGTCTAAAACATAGACTAAGACATAGACTAAGATATAGACTAAGACATAGACTAAGACATAGACTAAGACATAGACTAAGACATAGACTAAGACATAGACTAAGACATAGACCAAGACATAGACTAAGACATAGACTTAGACATAGACTAAGACATAGACCAAGACATAGACTAAGACATAGACTTAGACATAGACTAAGACATAGACTTAGACATAGACTAAGACATAGACTAAGACATAGACTAAGACATAGACTAAGACATAGACTAAGACATAGACTAAGACATAGACTAAGACATAGACTAAGACATAGACTTAGACATAGACTAAGACATAGACTAAGACATAGTCCAAAACATAGACTAAGACATAGACTAAGACATAGACTAAGACATAGACTAAGACATAGACTAAGACATAGACTAAGACATAGACTAAGACATAGACTAAGACATAGACCAAGACATAAACTAAGACATAGACTTAGACATAGACTAAGACATAGACAAGACATAGACTAAGACATAGACTAAGACATAGACTAAGATATAGACTAAGACATAGACTAAGACATAGACTAAGACATAGACTAAGACATAGACTAAGACATAGACTAAGACATAGACTAAGACATAGACTAAGACATAGACTAAGACATAGACTAAGACATAGACTAAGACATAGACTAAGACATAGACTAAGACATAGACTAAGACATAGACTAAGACATAGACCAAGACATAGACTAAGACATAGACTTAGACATAGACTTAGACATAGACTAAGACATAGACTAAGACATAGACTAAGACATAGACTAAGATATAGACTAAGACATAGACTAAGACATAGACTAAGACATAGACTAAGACATAGACTAAGACATAGACTAAGACATAGACTAAGACATAGACTAAGACATAGACTAAGACATAGACTAAGACATAGACTAAGACATAGACTAAGACATAGGCTAAGACATAGACTAAGACATAGACTAAGACATAGACTAAGACATAGACTCAGACATAGACTCAGACATAGACTCAGACATAGACTAAGACATAGACTAAGACATAGACTAAGACATAGACTAAGACATAGACTAAGACATAGACTAAGACATAGACTAAGACATAGACTAAGACATAGACTAAGACATAGACTAAGACATAGACTAAGACATAGACTAAGACATAGACTAAGACATAGACTAAGACATAGACTAAGACATAGACTAAGACATAGACTAAGACATAGACTAAGACATAGACTAAGACATAGACTAAGACATAGACTAAGACATAGACTAAGATATAGACTAAGACATAGACTAAGACATAGACTAAGACATAGACTAAGACATAGACTAAGACATAGACTAAGACATAGACTAAGACATAGACTAAGACATAGACTAAGACATAGACTAAGACATAGACTAAGACATAGGCTAAGACATAGACTAAGACATAGACTAAGACATAGACTAAGACATAGACTCAGACATAGACTCAGACATAGACTCAGACATAGACTCAGACATAGACTAAGACATAGACTAAGACATAGACTAAGACATAGACTAAGACATAGACTAAGACATAGACTAAGACATAGACTAAGACATAGACTAAGACATAGACTAAGACATAGACTAAGACATAGACTAAGACATAGACTAAGACATAGACTAAGACATAGAATAAGACATAGACCAAGACATAGACTAAGACATAGACTAAGACATAGACTAAGACATAGACTAAGACATGGACCAAGACATAGACTAAGACATAGACTTAAACATAGACTAAGACATAGACTAAGACATAGACTAAGACATAGACTAAGACATAGACTAAGACATAGACTAAGACATAGACTAAGACATAGACTAAGACATAGACTAAGACATAGACTAAGACATAGACTAAGACATAGACTAAGACATAGACTAAGACATAGACTAAGACATAGACTAAGACATAGACTAAGACATAGACTAAGACATAGACTAAGACATAGACTAAGACATAGACTAAGACATAGACTAAGACATAGACTAAGACATAGACTAAGACATAGACTAAGACATAGACTAAGACATAGACTAAGACATAGACTAAGACAAAGACTAAGACATAGACTAAGACATAGACTAAGACTAAGACATAGACTAAGACATAGACTAAGACATAGACTTAGACATAGACTAAGACATAGACTAAGACATAGACTAAGACATAGACTAAGACATAGACTAAGACATAGACTAAGACATAGACTAAGACATAGACTAAGACTAAGACATAGACTAAGACATAGACTAAGACATAGACTAAGACATAGACTAAGCCATAGACTAAGACATAGACTAAGACATAGACTAAGACATAGACTAAGACATGGCTTATGACATAGCCTATGATAAGATCTACTAAACTAATCTTTACTTCTGCCTTAACATAACCTGGCACACAATTCGAACAAAATTGTTAAGAGGGTCTAACTAAACATTATCGGGTTTTGGTTTTTTGAATGTGTGTTTTATTTTTTAGTAATTGTTCACATAAACTCTCAGACTTACGCAGCCGTACAGAATCTCATTAACGTTCGTGTTGTGCAGGACTTCAGCAAAAACGAGAACAACGAAAATTTTTAATTTCTATGTTATTTAACATTAGAACAAGAACAAAAACAGAAGGAAAACAGACAAAAAAAAAAGAAAACTCATTTGTATTGCGTTTTTATTTCCGGTTAACACGAAAGTTAAGTTTATTCACATCCTCACACATTTTGTGCACAAATACAAGTGGTAGCAAATGTACTCGTATGCATGTGTTGGTTCACAAATACAGTGTCATTGAGAATGGTCCATTCAAATTGTTAAACAAAAACTTTGCTCAGTTTTGAAAAAATTGTTTTACTTATCGCTTGTGTGAAATATTTTTGATGATACTTTATATGAAAAGTTGAAAACATTTACGTACAATTTTATCTTTTATTTGTTTTTTTGTCACACACACACACTTTTATTTAATCACTCATACACATGAACAAACTAGTTTACACTTAACACCAAAACACAAATACAGCTTTTGCAAATAAACAGAAAATTATAGCGAAAAAGAAGGGGCCAACGAAGATAATATTTAAGTTTTGACAAGGTTATAATGAAATTGAAAAGAGAAATCTGAAAAATGGGCAAGGGCTCTAAAACTTTGGAAACGACATAGACTTAACAATATACTAAGACATAGACTAAGACATACATACCCCAAGATATAGACTAAGAAATAGACCAAAACATAGACTACGACATAGACTTAGATCTAGCTATAAATATAGACACCGACTTAGACTAAGAGAAAGACTAGAATATAGACAAAGACTAAAGCATACACTAAGACATAGACAAAGAAATAGAATAAAACATAGACTAAGGCATATGCGAAGACACAGACTAAGACATATGCTAATACATATACTAAGACATATATTAAGACATAGACTAAGACATAGACTAAGACTAAGACATAGACTAAGGCATAGACTAAGATATAGACTAAGACATAGACTAATACATATACTAAGACATAGACTAAGACATAGACTAAGACATAGACTAAGACATAGACTAAGATATAGACTAAGACATAGACAAAGACATAGACTAAGACATAGACTAAGACATACACTAAGACATAGACTAAGACATAGACTAAGACATAGACTAAGACATAGACTAAGACATAGACTAAGACATAGACTAAGACATAGACTAAGACATAGACTAAGACACAGACTAAGACATAGACTAAGACATGGACTAAGACATAGACTAAGACATAGACTTAGACATACTTATGTTAAGAGATAGTATAATTAATTTTTATGTAAAGTTTTAAAGTCAATTAGTTTGACTCTTAGTTAAGCCTCCTTTAGTTCTCCCATATAAATTTACTACTCCCTTGAAAAATTTGAATATTCTTATATCTTTAATTATTGCAAAACTAAACTAAATATTTAAAATTAACCTAGATTCTCTTACGCTTTTCATAAATATTAAATTATCACCTAATTACCAAAAACCATCTGTATAAATATTTTAACTTGGCCATAATCTGTAAAATCTCTTCTCGTTACAGTAATAAAATGAAGAAATCCTCTTTAAATTGTTGTAAATTTCTTTTGGTATTTTTGGAATTTGTTAAGAGCCCTTTTGTCAGATAAACCCTTATTAAAGCTCATCCATTTATTGTTCATCTACTGTTGATATTTTTTTTCACACATAAGAACATTCACACACACATTAAGGCTTAAATACATATAAAAATTCTATGTAAAATGTATGTATGTATTTACATTGTATGTATGTTATTCTAAATTGTGTATGTGTGTGTGTGTGTGTATGGAATTTCTATTGCTTGAAGCAATATGGCCAAGTTCTCATCAAAATTTTATGCTGAAATTAACAAATCTGTTTACAAATTTATTAAAACGTTGCCTTTTTTTCTTTCTGAGCTTTATTACATACTCACTACATTTTTACATACTTTTGTTGTACTAGCTCTTTTACACTTTCTTTATCTGTATATGTAAAAAGTAAAATGTAAGAGTTTGTGTTGATGAATGAAGGATAATCGTATGATAAAGTAGATGAATGTATGATAGGAGTTTTAAACTGTTTCATATATCATTTAATATCCTGAATAATGAAAATTTACTTTTATAGTAACAAATATTCAAGAATATCTATCAGCGTTTTTCCGGGTTATGTGTTTTAAATTTCTATTAAATAATGTATCTTCATCTCTTAGCCTATATCTTAGTCTATGTCTATGTCTTAGTCCATGTCTAAGTCAATGTCTTAGTCTATGTCTTAGTCTATGTCTTAGTCTATGTCTTAGTCTATGTCTTAGTCTATGTCTTAGTCTATGTCTTAGTCTATGTCTTAGTCTATGTCTTAGTCTATGTCTTAGTCTATGTCTTAGTCTATGTCTTAGTCTATGTCTTAGTCTATGTCTAAGTGTATGTCTTAGTGTATGTCTTAGTCTGTGTCTTAGTCTATGACTAAGACTAAGTCTATGTCTTAGTCTATGTCTTAGTCTATGTCTTAGTCTATGTCTTAGTCTATGTCTTAGTCTATGTCTTAGTCTATGTCTTAGTCTATGTCTTAGTCTATGTCTTAGTCTATGTCTAAGTGTATGTCTTAGTCTATGTCTTAGTCTGTGTCTTAGTCTATGACTTAGTCTATGTCTTAGTCTATGTCTTAGTCTATGTCTTAGTCTATGTCTTAGTCTATGTCTTAGTCTATGTCTAAGTCTATGTTTTAGTCTATGTCTTAGTCTATGAC
The DNA here is from genome assembly GCA_933228675.1 of Stomorhina lunata. Taxonomy (NCBI): domain Eukaryota; kingdom Metazoa; phylum Arthropoda; class Insecta; order Diptera; family Rhiniidae; genus Stomorhina; species Stomorhina lunata. Next base: position 31,101,798 of record OW121744.1, on the reverse strand, counting down.
TTAGTCTATGTCTTAGTCTATGTCTTAGTCTGTGTCTTAGTCTATGTCTTAGTCAATGTCTTAGTCTATGTCTTAGTCTATGTCTTAGTCTATGTCTTAATCTATGTCTTAGTCTATGTCTTAGTCTATGTCTTAGTCTGTCTTAGTCTTTGTCTTAGTCTTTGTCTTAGTCTATGTCTTAGTCTATGTCTTAGTCTATGTCTTAGTCTATGTCTTAGTCTATGTCTTAGTCTATGTCTTAGACTATGGTTAGTCTATGTCTTAGTCTATGTCTTAGTCTATGTCTTAGTCTATGTCTTAGTCTATGTCTTAGTCTATGTCTTAGTCTATGTCTTAGTCTATGTCTTAGTCTATGTCTTAGTCTATGTCTTAGTCTATGTCTTAGTCTATGTCTTAGTCTATGTCTTAATCTATGTCTTAGTCTATGTCTTAGTCTATGTCTTAGTCTGTCTTAGTCTTTGTCTTAGTCTTTGTCTTAGTCTATGTCTTAGTCTATGTCTTAGTCTATGTCTTAGTCTATGTCTTAGTCTATGTCTTAGTCTATGTCTTAGACTATGGTTAGTCTATGTCTTAGTCTATGTCTTAGTCTATGTCTTAGTCTATGTCTTAGTCTATGTCTTAGTCTATGTCTTAGTCTATGTCTTAGTCTATGTCTTAGTCTATGTCTTAGTCTATGTCTTAGTCTATGTCTTAGTCTATGTCTTAGTCTATGTCTTAGTCTATGTCTTAGTCTATGTCTTAGTCTATATCTTAGTCTATGTCTTAGTCTATGTCTTAGTCTATGTCTTAGTCTATGTCTTAGTCTATGTCTTAGTCTATGTCTTAGTCTATGTCTTAGTCTATGTCTTAGTCTATGTCTTAGTCTATGTCTTAGTCTATGTCTTAGTCAATGTCTTAGTCTATGTCTTAGTCTATGTCTTAGTCTATGTCTTAATCTATGTCTTAGTCTATGTCTTAGTCTATGTCTTAGTCTATGTCTTAGTCTATGTCTAAGTCTATGTCTTAGTCTATGTCTTAGTCTATGTCTAAGTCTATGTCTTAGTCTATGTCTTAGTCTATGTCTTAGTCTATGTCTTAGTCTATGTCTTAGTCTATGTCTTAGTCTATGTCTTAGTCTATGTCTTAGTCTATGTCTTAGTCTATGTCTTAGTCTATGTCTTAGTCTATGTCTTAGTCTATGTCTTAGTCTATGTCTTAGTCTATATCTTAGTCTTTGTCTTAGTCTATGTCGTAGTCTATGTCTTAGTATATATCTTAGTCCATGTCTTAGTCTATGTCTTAGTCTATGTCTTAGTCTATGTCTTAGTCTATGTCTTAGTCTATGTCTTAGCCTATGCCTTAGTCTATGTCTTAGTCTATGTCTTAGTCTATGTCTTAGTCTTTGTCTGAGTTTATGTCTTAGTCTATGTCTTAGTCTATGTCTTAGTCTATATCTTAGTCTATGTCTTAGTCTATGTCTTAGTCTATGTCTTAGTCTATGTCTTAGTCTATGTCTTAGTCTATGTCTTAGTCTATGTCTTAGTCTATGTCTTAGTCTATGTCTTAGTCTATGTCTTAGTCTATGTCTTAGTCTATGTCTTAGTATATGTCTTAGTCTATGTCTTAGTCTATGTCTTAGTCAATGTCTTAGTCTATGTCTTAGTCTATGTCTTAGTCTATGTCTTAGTCAATGTCTTAGTCAATGTCTTAGTCTATGTCTTAGTCTATGTCTTAGTCTATGTCTTAGTCTATGTCTTAGTCTATGTCTTAGTCTATGTCTTAGTCTATGTCTTAGTCTATGTCTTAGTCTATGTCTTAGTCTATGTCTTAGTCTATGTCTTAGTCTATGTCTTAGTCTATGTCTTAGTCTATGTCTTAGTCTATGTCTTAGTCTATGTCTTAGTCTATGTCTTAGTCTATGTCTTAGTCTATGTCTTAGTCTATGTCTTAGTCTATGTTTTAGTCTATGTCTTAGTCTATGTCTTAGTCTATGCCTTAGTCTATGTCTTAGTCTATGTCTTAGTCTATGTCTTAGTCTATGTCTTAGTCTATATCTTAGTCTATTTCTTAGTCTTTGTCTTAGTCTATGTCTTAGATTATGTCTTAGTCTATGTCTTAGTCTATGTCTTAGTCTATGTCTTAGTCTATGTCTTAGTCTATGCCTTAGTCTATGTCTTAGTCTATGTCTTAGTCTATGTCTTAGTCTATGTCTTAGTCTATGTCTTAGTCTATGTCTTAGTCTATGTCTTAGTCTATGTCTTAGTCTATGTCTTAGTCTATGTCTTAGTCTATGTTTTAGTCTATGTCTTAGTCTATGTCTTAGTCTATGCCTTAGTCTATGTCTTAGTCTATGTCTTAGTCTACGCCTTAGTCTATGTCTTAGTCTATGTCTTAGTCTATGTCTTAGTCTATGTCTTAGTCTATGTCTTAGTCTATGTCTTAGTCTATGTCTTAGTCTATTTCTTAGTCTATGTCTTAGTCTATGTCTTAGTCTATGTCTTAGTCTATGTCTTAGTCTATGTCTTAGTCTATGTCTTAGTCTATGTCTTAGTCTATGTCTTAGTCTATGTCTTAGTCTATGTCTTAGTCTATGTCTTAGTCTATGTCTTAGTCTATGTCTAAGTCTATGTCTTAGTCTATATCTTAGTCTATGTCTTAGTCTATGTCTTAGTCTATGTCTTAGTCTATGTCTTAGTCTATGTCTTAGTCTATGTTTTAGTCTATGTCTTAGTCTATGTCTTAGTCTATGCCTTAGTCTATGTCTTAGTCTATGTCTTAGTCTACGCCTTAGTCTATGTCTTAGTCTATGTCTTAGTCTATGTCTTAGTCTATGTCTTAGTCTATGTCTTAGTCTATGTCTTAGTCTATGTCTTAGTCTATTTCTTAGTCTATGTCTTAGTCTATGTCTTAGTCTATGTCTTAGTCTATGTCTTAGTCTATGTCTTAGTCTATGTCTTAGTCTATGTCTTAGTCTATGTCTTAGTCTATGTCTTAGTCTATGTCTTAGTCTATGTCTTAGTCTATGTCTTAGTCTATGTCTAAGTCTATGTCTTAGTCTATATCTTAGTCTATGTCTTAGTCTATGCCTTAGTCTATGTCTTAGTCTATGTCTTAGTCTATGTCTTAGTCTATGTCTTAGTCTATGTCTTAGTCTATGTCTTAGTCTATGTCTTAGTCTATGTCTTAGTCTATGTCTTAGTCTACGTCTTAGTCTATGTCTTAGTCTATGTCTTAGTCTATGTCTAAGTCTATGTCTTAGTCTATATCTTAGTCTATGTCTTAGTCTATGCCTTAGTCTATGTCTTTGTCTATGTCTTAGTCTATGTCTTAGTCTATGTCTTAGTCTATGTCTTAGTCTATGTCTTAGTCTATGTCTTAGTCTATGTCTTAGTATACGTCTTAGTCTATGCCTTAGTCTATGTCCTAGTCTATGTCTTAGTCTATATCTTACTCTATGTCTTAGTCTATGTCTTAGTCTATGTTTTAGTCTATGTTTTAGTCTATGTTGTGGTGTATATCTTAGCTATGGGGTATGTTGTGGTTGAACTGTCTGTCTGTGCCATCCAACTTATTTGAGCTTTTAAAAAATTCCCTAAAAATTGTGTTAAGTGGGAAAAGGATAAATGTTGTGGCTTGATGTCATCAATGTTGTAAAACATACAAAAAAGTGTTTACAAAATACACACAAATAAACATTGATACGAAAACAAATACTTACATATAGACAGACATTTAACATATTTTTACAACAACAAAACATGCTCGAATGACTTAAGGATACTTAAATACTTCAGTACGAGGTCATATCCATCAGTTATTTAAAAAGCTGTTTACTTTGTTTTAGATTGGTTGTGTTTGCTGCTTCTTAACAGACAGTAATTAGTTTTTCCACATCGTTTATTTAGGTATCCTTCTTATTTGTCCTCAAGCTTGTATATCTTCAATAAATTTTGTTGTTTCTGCAGATTTTGTGACAAACAATTTCTACTTCATCATAAATTTAACCCAAACCTTTTTTGGATGCTCCTCTTACCAAAGTTTTAAATGAAGTCAGTGATTGAAGTTTAACATGGTTTTTAAACTTGTTTCATTAAAAGGAAACCAGAAAAAATTGTCATTTAAGCATTTACACAAAAAATTTAAAGAAAATTGTACATACGAAAAGTATATGGTTATATGGTTATTTTTAAGGGGGATTTAAATATGTATGAGTCAATATTTACACACACACATACACAACTTCATATTGTCTTAAACATACAACATTCCTAATTATTTTGACAACTGCCATAAAATATCATTTATCAGTTATGACATTAGGGAGGCTCAAGAAATAGATATGAACCCTAATGATTTTCTTGGATCGGTTAATATTTGACTTATTTAAAAAAATAATAACTATTTAAGATCGGATAATAGTTGCAAAGAAACGTTTACTTAGGCATTAAAAGTATACCCCCAAAAATATACATTTTTTATGAGCCTCTCTACTATTTCCTAGAATCGTATACATGCACACACTTTAAAAATTAAAACTCATTTAATTTGTAAAGTATGAGATGGTTTATATAATTTATTAATTATAATGGCACCCGAGACAATTAAATTGACAAACTTTTAATAAACATCAACATTTTTATTAGAGAAAAGGATAAAATGACAAAAGTTTTGTTAAGATTAAACTTTTTGATTTAAAGACTTAACATCAAATGGTCCATAAACTAAACTATTTAAAAATGTTTAAATATTCTTCAAATACAAGTAGGAAATATAAATAAATAAAGATAAATTTGAATATTTTAGTAGTTTGAAAAATGTTCGATGAATTGTTTTATTAAAAAATGTTCCTAAGGAAAATTTTCTATAGAAATTTTTTCACTAAAAAAATTTTCTACAAAAATTTTTAAACTAAGAAAATTTTCTACAAAAATTTTTTCACTAGGAAAATTTTCTATAAAATTTTTTCGTTAAGAAAATTTTTTCATTAAGAGAACTTTTCTATCGAAGAAAAAATTTTCTATAGAAATTTCTTCATTAAGAAAAATTTTCTATAGGAATTTTTTCACTAAGCCAGATTTTCTATAGAAATTTTTCATTAAGAAAAATTTTCTATAGAAACTTTTTCATTAAGAATTTTTTTCTATAAAAATTTTTTCATTACGAAAATTTGTTCATTAAAAAAACTTTTCTGTCGAAGAAAAAATTTTCTATAGAATTTTTTTCATTACGTAAAATTTTCTATAGAAATGTTTTCATTAAGAAAAATTTTCTATAGAAATTTTTTCATTAAAAAAATTTTCTATAGAAATTTTTTCATTAAGAAAAATTTTCTATAGAAATTTTTTCATTAATAGAAATTTTCTATAGAAATTTTTTCATTCAGAAAAATTTTCTATAGAAATTTTTTCATTAAGAAAAATTTTCTATAGAAATTTTTTCATTAAGAAAAATTTTCTATATTAAAAAATTTTTTCTATAGAAATTTTTTCATTAAGAAAAAATTTCTATCGAAACTTTGCATTGTGGAAAATTTTCTATAGAAATTGTTTTATTAAAAAAAATTTCTATAGGAATTTTTTCTTTGGGAAACATCTACTATAGAATTTATTTTTAATAAAAATTTTTTCATAAGAAAAATATTCTATAGAATTTTTTTTTCTTTAAAGAAATTTTCTATAGAAATTTTTTAATACCAAACAATTTTCTCTGTAAAATTTTTCTAACTGAAATATTTCTATAGAACAATTTTCTTAATGAAAAAGTTTCTATAGAAAATTGTTCTTATTTAAAAAATACTTATTTGAAATTTAATGAAAAAGTTTTTATACAAAATTTTCATTAATGAAAAACTTCTATATCAAATTTTTGTTAATAAAGAATTTCTATTGAGAATTTTTTGTAATATTTTATTAAAATTTTAATTTTAATGAAAAAATTTTTATTTTCGAAAATTTCTATAGAAAATCTTTTTTGATAAAAAAAATTTCTATCGAAAATTTTTCTTAAAAAAAATTTCTATCGAAACTTTTTCTTACACAAAAATTTCTATAGAAAATTTTTTTTAATGCAAAATTTCTATAGACAATTTTTCTCAATAAAAAAATTTCTATAGAAAATTTTTCATTATGAAAAAACTCCTATAAAAATCTTTCTTAATGAAAAATTTCTATCAAAAGATTTTCTTAATGAAAAAGTCTCTATAAAAGATTTTTCTAAATTAAAAATTTTTGTATTAAAATTTTTCTTAAGAAAAAATTTGTATACAAAATTTTCTTAAAGAAAACCTTCTTTAGAAATTTTTCTAAATAAGAATTTCAATAGAATTTTTTTTTACTTTAAAAACTTGTTATTAAATTTTTTTGTATTTCAAAAAAAAAATTTTAATGAAAAAAATTTCAATAGAACTTTTTCTTAATATAAAATTTTTATAAGAATTTTATCTTAATGGAAAATTTTCTAAAAAATTTTTTTCCTAATGAAAAATTTTTTATAGAAATTTTTTCTTAATGAAAAATTTTCTATAGAATTTTTTCTTAATGGAAAATTTTCTATAGAAGTTTTTTCTCAATTAAAAATTTTCTATAGAATTTTTTTCCTAATGAAAAATTTTCTATAGAAATTTTTTCTTAATGAAAAATTTTTTTTAGAAATTTTTTCTTAATAAAAAATTTTCTACAGAAATTTCTTCTTAATGAAAAATTTTCTATAGAAATTTTTTTTAATGAAAAATTTTCTATAGAAATTTTTTCTATAGAAATTTTTTCTTAATGGAAAATTTTCTATAGAAGTTTTTTCTCAATTAAAAATTTTCTATAGAATTTTTTTCCTAATGAAAAATTTTCTATAGAAATTTTTTCTTAATGAAAAATTTTTTTTAGAAATTTTTTCTTAATAAAAAATTTTCTATAGAAATTTTTTCCTAATGAAATATTTTCTATAGAAATTTTTCTTATTGAAAAATTTTCTATAGAAATTTTTTCTCAATGAAAAATTTTCTATAGAAGTTTTTTCTAAATGATAAATTTACTATAGAAATTTTTCTTAATGAAAACATTCTATAGATGTTTTTCGCAATGAAAAATTTTCTATAGAATTTTTTTCTTAATGAAAAATTTTCTATAGAAATTTTTCTTAATGAAAAATTTTCTACATAAATTTTTTCTTAATGAAAAATTTTTAATAGAAATTTTTTCTTAATGAAAAAGTTTCTGTAGAAATTTTTTCTTAATGAAAAATTTTCTATAGAAATTTTTTCTTAATCAAAAATTTTCTATAGAAATTTTTTCTTAATGAAAAATTTTCTCTAGAAATTTTTCCTAATCGAAAATTTTCTGTAGAAATTTTTTCTTAATGAAAAATTGTCTAAAAAATTTTTTTCTTAATGAAAAATTTTCTATAGAAATTTTTTCTTAATGAAAAATTTTCTACAGACATTTTTTCTTAATGAAAAATTTTCTCTAGAAATTTTTTCTTAATGAATAATTTTCTTTAGAAATTTTTTCTTAATGAAAAATTTTTTCAATGAAAAATTTTCTATAAAATTTTTTCTTAATGAAAAATTTTCTATAGAAATTTTTTCCTAATGAAAAATTATCTATAGAAATTTTTTCTTAATGAAAAAATTGCTATAGAAAATTTTTCTATAAATTTTTTCTTAATGAAAAATTTTGTACAAAAATTTTTTCTTAATGAAAAATTTTCTATAGAATTTTTTTCTTAATGCATAATTTTCTATAGAAATTTCTTAATGAAAAATTTTCTAAAGAATGTTTTTCTTAATGAAAAATTTTCTATAGAAATTTTTTCTTAATGAAAAATTTTCTATAGAATTATTAAGAAAAAATTTTCTATAGAAATTTTTTTTAATGAAAAATTTTCTATAGAAAAGTTTTTAAAATGAAAATATTTCTATAAAAATTTTTTTTAACGAAAAAATTTCTTAACAAAAATTTTCTTAACAAAAAAATTTTCCTAATAAAAAATTCCAATAGAAAATGTTTTCTAAAAAAAATTTCTGTAGGAAATTTTTCTCAAGAAAAAAATCAAATAAAAAATTTTTCTGAACGAAAACATTTCTTTAGAAAATGGTTCTTAATGGAAAAGTTTCTATAGAAAATATTTCTTAATGAAAAAAATTTTACAGAAAATGTTTCTTAATGAAAAAATTTACATACAAACTTTTTCTTAATGAAAAAATTTCCATAGAAAATGTTTCTAAATGAAAAAATTTCTATAGAAAATTTTTCATTATGAAAAAATTCCTATAAAAATGTTTCTTAATGACAAATTTCTTTCGAAAGATTTTGCCAATGAAAAAGTCCCTATAAAAAATTTTTCTTAATTAAAAATTTTTTTATTAAAATTGTTCCTATTGTAAAATTTTCTATCCAAATTTTTTCTTAATGAATAATTTTCTGAAACATTTTCTATAGAAATTTTTTCTATAGAAAATTTTTCTTAATAAAAAAAATTTCTATAGTAAATGTATCTCTATAAAAAAATTTATAGAAATTTTTTAATTAAAAATCATTTAAAAAAATTCTGTAAAAATTTTTCTTGATTAAAAAATTTTTATAGAAAATTTTTCTTCATTCAAAAATTTCTATAGAAATTTTTTTTAATGAAAAAATTCTTACAAAAAATTTTTCTTAACGAAAACATTTCTATAGAAAATTTGTATTTATGAAAAAATTTCTACAAAAAATTTTTCTTAATAAAAAAATTTCTATACAAAATTTTTCTTAATAAAAAAAAATTTCTATAGAAAATTTTTCTAATTGAAAAAACTTTTTATAGAAATTTTTAATTAAAAATCGTTTAAAAAAATTCTGTAAAAATTTTTCTTGATTAAAAAATTTTTATAGAAAATTTTTCTTCATTCAAAAATTTCTATAGAAATTTTTTTTAATGAAAAAATTCTTACAAAAAATTTTTCTTAACGAAAACATTTCTATAGAAAATTTGTATTTATGAAAAAATTTCTACAAAAAATTTTTCTTAATAAAAAAATTTCTATACAAAATTTTTCTTAATAAAAAAAAATTCTATAGAAAATTTTTCTAATTGAAAAAACTTTTTATAGAAATTTTTTAATGAAAAATCGTTTAAAAAAATTCTATAGAAATTTTTCTTAATTAACAAATTTTTATAGATAATTTTTCTTCATAAAAAATTTCTATAGAAATTGTTTTTAATGAAAAAATTCTAACAAAAAATTTTTCTTAACGAAAAAATTTCTATAGAAAATTTGTATTTATGAAAAAATTTCTATAGAAAATTTTTCTTAATGAAAAAATTTCTATAGAAAATTTTTCTTAATGAAAAAAATTTCTATAGAAAATTTTTCTTAATGAAAAAATTTCTATAGAAAATTTTTCTTAATGAAAAAACTTTTTATAGAAATTTTTAATGAAAAATCGTTTAAAAAAATTCTATAGAAATTTTTCTTAATTAAAAAATTTTTATAGAAAATTTTTCTTCATAAAAAATTTCTATAGAAATTGTTTTTAATGAAAAAATGTTTCTTAACGAAAAAATTTCTATAGAAAATTTGTATTTATAAAAAAATTTCGATGAAAAATTTTTCTTAATGAAAAAATTTTTATAGAAATTTTTTCTTAATGAAAAATTTCTGGAAATTTTTTCTTAATAAAAAAAATTTCTATAGAAAATTTTTCTTAATGAAAAAATTTCTTTAATATTTTATTTGTTCTTGATCATCATAAAATTGAAGATAATAAACCTATTGGTCTCTTATTGGAGTGTTAATTAATGTAATGTCTTAAAAGGCACAAACCTACGAGTTTAGAAAATTTCTCTTTTGGAACCACCCAAAAAGTTTCATTTTTACAATGAGTTTCTAATTATTTTACGAGTTTTTTAAAAACCTCATAAATCAGAAAAGAAACAACCTATTAATTTGTTAACGATAATTTATTAAAATTTCTATGTTGTTAATTTCGTTTAATTATTAGCATTAAATTTTTAATTGAAGAAATACTTTTAGGAACGAATAGATAAATTTAATCAACTATAACGACATTTTTGGAGATAGACCTTTTCAAATAAACATAAATGTTTTTGAATGACTCTTCAAAAGCGAAATTTGAACGAACTTATTGTTTAACAAAAAACTCTAATTATCTTTGGACCTAAAAGGATTTTTGTGATTTTCGGGGTATTTAAGTCTTGTATGGGAGGTATAGTCAAATATGGCCCAATATCGAATTAATTTAACTATTTTCGCTGACTATGAGTAATATTGATATTAAAAGTCATTGAAGGGTCAAAATGTTCACATATAATGTATCTTTCAGCGAAAATTTGAAATCAAGCATTAAAATCCGCTTGTGCGTTTAAAACTTCTCTTAAGACCGTAACTAATTTCAAAAACGACTGACATATTTACCCAAGTAGATCCATTCGTTATCACAAAACCGACATAAAGAAGCAACTGAGAGAAATGCTAAACAAAATCTCTTAATGAATATATTAAATCGGGCATGAGAAAACGATCTCTTCAATTTGAGAATCGTCATCGAGATCAAAGTAAATATGTCAACCGTTCCGAAGTGTTAATTGTGAGACTATTTAGCACCAGCAGCTGCTGCTGCTACATTAAAGAAACAAAACCCATTAACAAGCACCTGAAAATTTAACGGGTTATCATGGGGGGCTATAGCTACCACAGATTTGTTAGCTCCTGCTTTGAAGTTATAGTATAATTTAAGTATTGGGGATATGCAAATTATTTTTGTATTTACTTTTTTAAAATATTCTAAAATTTCTTACTCATGAAGATAATTTTATGCAAAATAAAATTACACAGATTTAATATTTCTTTTTTTAAATAACAATTAAAATTTATGTTCCCAGCCGTAGAGGAAAGTACTACATAAATATTTAGGGCAAGACAATGTTAAGTTTTGGAATATGACTTCATAGATTCAAAAAAGTAACAAGTTTGAGTCATGAGCTAATAGTAAACTCTGCTATTGAATAATGTCTTAAGAAAATTTTTCTTAATAAAAAAATTTCTATAGAAAATTTTTCTTAATGAAAAAATTTTCTATAGAATATTTTTCTAAATGAAAAAATTATCTATAGGAAATGTTTCTTAATAAAAAAAATTCTATAGAAAATTATTCCTAATGAAAAAATTTGTATAGAAATTTTTTCGTTAAGAAAAATTTTCTATAGAAAAAATTTTTTCATGACCAAAATTCCACAGAAAATTATTCTAAATCAAAAAATTTCTAAAAAAAAATTTTTTAAAGAAAAAAATTTCTACAGAAAATTTTCCTCAAATAAAAAATTTCTTATGAAAAAATTTCTATAAAAAATTTTTCTTAATGAAAAAATTAACAAACTTCTAAAGAAACGTTTTCTTAAGGAAAGAATATTTAAATTTCTATAGGAAATTTTTCTTAAAGAAAATATTCCTTCTAAATAAACGTTTTCTTAAGGAAAGAATATTTAAATTTCTATAGGAAATTTTTCTTAAAGAAAATATTCCTATAAAAAATTTTTCTTAATGAAAAAATTTCTATAGCAAATTTTTCTTAATGAAAAAATTAACAAACTTCTAAAGAAAATTTTTCTTAAGAAAAGAATATTTAAATTGCTATAAAAAATTTTGCTTAATAAAAAAATGTCTATAGAAAATTGTTCTTAATGAAAAAATTTCTTTAGAAAATTTTTTTTACAATGAGAAAATTTCTACCGAAATTTTTCTTAACGAAAAAATTTCTATCAAAAAATTTCTTAATAAAAAAATTTCTATAGAAAATTTTTCTTAATGAAAAAAAATTTCTATAAAAAATGTTTCTTTTAAGAAAATTTTTGTAGAAAATGTTTCTTAACGAAAAAATTTCTATAGAAACTTTTTCTTAATGAAAAACTTATATAAAAAAATTATGAAAAAAATTATATAGAAATTTTTCTTAATAAAAAATTATTAAGAAAAATTTCTATTCAATTTCTATTCTAATTCAATAGAAAATTTTTCTTAATAAAAAAATTTCTATAGAAAACTTTTTTAAATGAAAAAAATTCTATAGAAAATTTTTTTAATGAAAAATTTCTATAGAAAATTTTTTTAATAAAAAAATTCTATAGAAAATTTTTTTAATAAAAAAAATCTATCGAAATTTTTTCTTAATGAAAAAACTTCTACAGAAAATTTCTTAACAAAAAAAAATTAAAAAAAAATGTTCTTAATGAAAAAATTTCTATCGAAAATTTTTCTTAATAAAAAAAATTTCTATAGACAGATTTTTAATGAAAAATTTTCCATAGAAAATTTTTCTTAATGAAAAAATTTCTATAAAAAATTTTTCTAATGAAAACATTTTTTCTTAATGAAAAAATTTCTATAGAAAACTTTTCTTAATGAAAAAATATCCATAAAAAATTTTTTAAATGAGAAAATTTCTATAGAAAATTTTTCTTAATACAACAATTTCTTTAGACAATTTTTCTTAAGAAAAAAATGAAAAATTTTCCATAGAAAATTTTTTTCTTAATGAAAAATTTTCTATAGAAAATTTTTTTCTTAATGAAAATTTTCTATAGAAAATTTTTTTCTTAATGAAAAATTTTCTATAGAAAATTTTTTTCTTAATGAAAAATTTTCTATAGAAAATGTTTCTTATAAGAAAATTTGTTTAGAAATTTTTAATTAGTGAAAAACTTTCTATAGAAAATTTTTCTTAATAAAAAAATTTCTATACAAAATTTTTCTTAACGAAAAAATTTGTATAGAAAATTTCTATAAAAAAATCTTAATGAAAAAATTTGTATTAAAAATTTCTAAAAATAATTTCAATACAAAACTTTTCGTAATGAAAAAATTTCCATAGAAAATTTTTCTTAATGAAAAAATTTCTATAGAAAATTTTTTTTAATAAAAAAATTTTATAGAAAATTTTTCTTAATAAAAAATGTTTTCTTAAACAAAAATTTGTTTGCAAAATTTTTCTTTACGAAAAATTTTAATGTAAAATTTTTCTTAATGAAAAAGTTTTTATAGAAAAATTTTATTAATAAAAAAAATTCTTAATAAAAAAATCTCGATGTAATGGAAAATTTCCTTATAAAATTTTTTTCAGTGAAACAGTTTCTTTTAGAAAAATTTTCTTAATAAAAATTTTCTCAAGGAAATTTTTCTAAACTAAAAAATACCTAATGAAAATTTTTCCAAATGAAAAAAACTTTATAACATTTTTCTTAATGAAAGAATTTCTCTTTTCATTTTTTTTACTTTTTAATTCCTATAGAATTTTTTTTTCAATGAAAAAATATCTATGTAAATTTTTTCTTAATGAAAAAATTTCTATAGACAATTTTTCTTAATGGAAAAAATTTCTATAGAAAATGTTTCTTAATGAAAAAATGTTCTTTAATAATACAATTTGTATAGAAAATTTTTCTTCTAGAGAAGAACTTCTACAAAAAATTTTTCATCATGAAAAAATTTCTATAGAAAATTTTTTTTAATGAAAAAATTCTATAGAAAATTTTTCTTATGAGAAAATTTTTGTAGAAAATTTTTCCTAATTAAAGAATTTTTATAGAATCTTTTTCTTAATGGAAAAATTTCTGTAAAAAAATTTTTTCAATAAAAAAATTGCTTTACAAAATTTTTCTTAATGGAAAAATTTCTACAGAAAATTTGTCTTTATTAAAAAATTTCTATAAAATATTTTTCTAAATGAAAACATTTCTATAAAAATTGTTTCTTAATGAAAAAATTTCTATCGAAAATTTTTCTTAATGAAACAATTTCTATGGAAAGTTTTTCTTAATATTAATTAATTCTTAATTAAAAAATTTCTATAGAAACTTTTTCTTAATGGAAAAATTTCTGTAAAAAAATTTTCTCAATGAAAAAATTGCTTTACAAAATTTTTCTGAATGGAAAAATTTCTACAGAAAATTTGTCTTTATTAAAAAATTTCTATAAATTATTTTTCTAAATGAAAAAATTTCTATAGGAAATGTTTTCTAATGAAAAAATTTCTATAGAAAATTTTTCTTAATGAAACAATTTCTATGGAAAGTTTTTCTTAACTAAAAAATTTCTATAGAAAATTTTTCTTAATGAAAAAATTTTAATTTCATTCAATGAAAAAATTCTTATAGAAAACTTTTTCCTTTAAAAAAATTTTATAGAAAATTTTTCTTAATCAAAATATTTTTATAGGAAATTAGTCTTAATAAAAAAAATTCTATAAAAAATTTATCTTAATGAAAAAATTTCTATAGAAAATTTTCCTAAATAAAAAAATTATATAGAAAATTTTTCTAAGTGAACAAATTTCTTGAAAAAAATTTTCCTAATGAAAAAATTTCTATAGAAAATATGTCTTAATGAAAAAATTTCTATAGAAAATTTGTCTTAATGTAAAAATTTCTATAGAAAATTTTTCTTAACGAAAAAATTTGTATAGAAATTCTTTCTTAATAAAAAAATTTTTGTAGAAAAATTTTTTTTAATTTAAAAATTTCTATAGAAAATTTTTCTTAAGGAAAAAATTTCTCTAAAAAAATTTTCTTAATAAAAAAATATCCATAGAAAATTTTTCTTCGTGACAAAATTTCTTTCAAAAATTTTTTTAATATAAAAATTTCTTCCGAAAATTTTTTTTATAAAAACATATCTATAGAAATTTTTTCTTAATGAAAAAATTTCCATAGAAAATTTTTCTTAATAAAAAAATTTCAAAAATTTTTAAGAAAACTACCTTCAATATAAAATTTTTCTTTATCTAAAACTTCTATAAAAAATTGTTCTTATTGAAAAAATTTCTTTGTATCTGTCCGTTCATAATTTATACCCTTTGGAAGTGTTGAAGCATTTAGTTTATATTTGTTCTTCTTTCTTCTAATATTTACAAATTAAATAGATATTTTTTTGAATACTCTGCACATTTACGTGTTCAAACAAATATTATTCGTATTTCTTTTTTTTTTTTTTTTTTGAAAAGAAATGTTTTCAAGCTTAAATGCTTGATTTAATATTCAACCGCATCAGCTCAAGCAAATAATGAAACTTTGGGAACTAATTCATGCAGATTCAAAACCAAACATGATTCTTACAATTAATTTAACATAACCATAAGCAAATATTGATTTTGTTTAGTTAAACGAGTGAAAAAACTAAAGTAATGAAATTAAAATAAGTTTGAAGATGATAATGTTACTAATTTTTCAATTTTGATTTTTTTGAATATTTTTTTTCAAAATTTTATACTTAACGTATTGCCCTTGGTTCTGTGATGTTATCAAGCCTATACGATTGTTTCCAATACAATATAATTTAGATAACATGAAAACTTACAAAGCGTGCATTTTATATTTCTTTACCTAATCACTCCGTTTGGCTGGCTTTTTGCCAAAATCATAAGAACAAATTGCGCTTTGTTTAAAAAAATTTGAGTCTATTGAAGGTTTTACCGTTAGCAGTTCATAAATACAAAAATAAAGCATAATTAAAAAAAGTCTATAGCTACCATGTGTATTGCACTATATATCCAGCAATAAAACTTACTCTTATTTGAAACAAAATTACTTTACTAGATCTCACAAGCTCGAAAGTAATACAAAATTAATGATAAAAATCAAGCAAGATCTTCGTAATTTAAAAACCTTCCCGGCTATGAAATTCTGTCCAAAAAAGGTTTGTTTCCGCTACACTGTGCGAACGGTAGACAATTAATTGTAAACCTACGTCCAATTTTTTTTTTTACCATCAAACTCAAAGTATTTAGTTGACAAAGAATTTCGATTTTCAATACTGAATCATTTTTGAGATCTTTTCGAAATTGTCGCTTTTTATTTCGAAATAAACGAAATCACAAAAAATGTTGATACTTTTATCAGTTATTGTTCTTTTATCTCTACAAATTATTAAGAATTTTGTGATCAATATTTATTTATTTAACAAATTATACGTTAATTTTACAACACGTTCCACATGAAGAACCTCGGCAAACAACATCTGTCCTATATAACAAATTAAGATGTTTCTTTGGGTCTGATTGGAATGCATCAAATATAATGTATGATCCATAAAATGCAATTGGCAACCTATGTTTACAAGTAGTCACAATAATCAACTGATCAGTTTTCTAAAGAAAACTTAATGACGATCAGTTTTTTAAAGAAAATCTGAAGAAGATCAGTTTTGTATAGAAAACATGATGACGATGATCAGTTTTCTATAGAAAACTTGATGATGATCAGTTTTTTATAGAAAGAATGATGATGATGAGTTTTCTATAGAAAACTTAATGATGATCATTTTCTATAGAAAACTTGATGATGATCAGTTTTCTATGGAAAACTTGATGATGATCAGTTTTCTAAAGAAAACTTGATGATGATGATATCAGTTTTCTATAGAAAACTTGATGATGATCAGTTTTCTATAGAAAACTTAATGATGATCAGTTTTCTATAGAAAACTTGATGATGATCAGTTTTCTAAAGAAAACTTGATGATGATGATCAGTTTCCATAAAAAAAAACTTAATGATATCAATTTTCTATAGAAAACTTGATGATGAAATTTTTTTAGAAAAATTTTTGATAAAAAATTGTTCATAAAAACATTTTCTATAGAAAAATCTTTGTTGAAAAAGTTTTCTATAGCAAAGTTTTTAATAAAAAAAACTTCAATAGAAAAATTTTTAATAAAAAAATTTTCTATAGAAAAATTTTTGATAAAAAAATTTTCAGTAGAAAAATGTTTAATAAAAAAATTTGCTATAAAAAAAATTTTGATAAAAAAATATTCTATGGAAAAATTTTTTATAAAAAAAAAATTTCTATAGACAAATTTTTGATAAAACAAAATTCTTGACAAAAAGTTTTAAAAAAATTGTCTATAGAGAAATTTTTGTAAAAAAAATTCTCTATAAAATATTTTTAATAAAAAAAAATTCTATAGAAAAATTTAAAAAAAAATTCCTTAGAAAAAGTTTTAATAAAAAGATTTTCTATAGAAACATTTTTGATCAAAAGATTTTCTATAGAAAAATTTTTTATCAAAAAATTTCCTATAGAAAAATCTTTGTTGAAAAACTTTTCTATAGAAAAATTTTTTATATATTTTCTATAGAAAAATTTTTAATAAAAAAATTTTCTATAGAAAAATTTTAGATAAAAAAATTTTTTATAGAAAAATTTTTGATAAAAACATTTTTTATAGAAAAATGTTTGTTGAAAAAATTTTCTATAAAAAAAAAACTTTTCTATAGAAAAATTTTTAATAAAAAATTTTTCTGCAAAATATTTTTAATAAAAAAAATTTTCTATAGAAATATTTTTGAAAAAAAAAAATTCCTTAGAAAAATTTTTGATAAAAAGATTTTCTATAGAAACATTTTTGATCAAAAATTTTTTATAGAAAAATCTTTGTTGAAAAATTTTCTATAGAAAAATTTTTGATATATTTTTTATAGAAAAATGTTTGATAAAAAGATTTTCTATAGAAAAATTTTAAATAAAAAAATTTTTTATAGAAAAATCTTTGTTGAAAAAGTTTTCTATAGAAAAATTTTTGATAAATTTTCTATAAAAAAATTTTTGATAAAAAATCTTTCTGCAAAATATTTTTAATAAAAAAAATTTTCTATAGAAAAATTTTTGAAAAAAAAAATTTCCTTAGAAAAATTTTTGATAAAAAGATTTTCTATAGAAACATTTTTGATGATTTTTTATCAAAAATTTTTCTAAAGAAAAATCTTTGTTGTGAAATTTTCTATAGAAAAATTTTTGATATATTTTTTATCAAAAATTTTCTATAGAAAAATTTTTGATAAAAAAATTTTTTGTTGAAAAAGTTTTCTATAGAAAAATTTTCGATAAATTTTCTATAAAAAAATTGATGATAAAAAATTTTTCTGCAAAACATTTTTAATAAAAAAAATTTCTATAGAAAAATTTTTGAATAAAAAAATTTCCTTAGAAAAATTTTTGATAAAAAGATTTTCTATAGAAACATTTTTGATAAAAAATTTTTCTATAGAAAAATTTTTGATAAAAAAATTTTTTATAGAAAAATTTTTGATAACAAAATTTTTTATAGAAAAATTTTGATAAAAAAATTTTCTATAAAAAAATTGTTCATAGAAAAATTTTTGTTGAAAAAGTTTACTATAGAAAAATTTTTGATAAAAAATTTTTCAGTAGAAAAATTTTGATAAAAAAATGTTCTATGGAAAATTTTTTATAAAAAAATTTTCTATAAACAATTTTTTGATAAATAAAATTTCTTTAGAACAATTTTTGAAAAAAATTTCTATAGAAAAATTTTTGTTGAAAAAATTTCTATAGAAACATTTTTGATAAAAAATTCTCAATACAATAATATTTGTTGAAAAAATTTTCTATAGAAAAATTTTTGTTATAAAAATTTTCTATAGAAAAATTTTTGTTATAAAAATTTTCTATAGAAAAATTTTAGATAAAAAATTTTTGTTGAAAAAGTTTACTATAGAAAAATTTTTGATAAAAAAATTTTCTACGGAAAAATTTTTGATAAAAAAAAGTTTCTGTTTGAGCCTGTAAGCTTTTTTACAAGCTATTAAGAGCGAAAATTAAAACAACGACTTTATTTTAAACAGCGAAAAAGAATTTATTTCTTGAGCTTCACAAGCGCAACTAACTTTTCAAAAAACAGAAAATTCCATAAAAAGGCAAAAATATAAATTACAAAATAAGATCATATTAAAATCATATATTAAAATATTTTATAAACCGTTAGGTCAAAATACAAAAATATGTTGTTCGATTTGAAATATATAAGAATTCAAGGGCAAAGAATTTCTTGCGTATAACAATACACAAATTTACGCACAATAATTATTTATATTAAAGATCGCAGTAAATAAATGGTAGCTGCAGACAGTACATATCGATTTACATCATTACTGCAGTCGAAAACAATGTTAGCTAAAAACCATACACATATCGATATACATGTTTACTGCAGTCGCGACTAGTAAATGTGTAAGTACGTCTGTTGGTATCGATAGTGTTGATGGCGTGACTAAAATAAAAGTGCTGGAGGCGTGACTACTACGAACATCCTCCCCCCGTTGGAAGGCTTTGTCTTTCAACATAATTATCCTCAATAGGCAATACAGCTAATTTAGCAACGGCTCTGCGACTAATGTTGTTGCTGGTTTTGACCAAAACGACTCGAACTACATCATCTTTTCCTGGGATTACTTCCACGACACGACCCAGTTGCCACTTCAGAGGTGGAACATTTTCTTCTTTTACGATAACCATTGCGCCTTTAGTAATTTTAGATTTTGATGATTGCCACTTTGTACGCTCTTGCAATAGTGATAAATAAGAGCTGCTCCATTTTTTCCAAAAAATTTGTTGAATGCGGCAATTATTTTGCCATCGACTTAGTCGGTTTATATTTATTTCTGTGATATCAGGTTCCAAAATTGTAGTTAGTGGTGCTCCTACTAAAAAGTGTGCAGGTGTCAAAACTTCGAGGTCGTCTGGATCCTCTGTTATGGGACATAGTGGTCTGGAGTTTAAAATAGCTGAAATTTGGCATACTAGGGTCCGCAATTCATCAAAAGCTAGAACTGATTGCCCTACTCCTCGATTGAAATGATACTTAGCAGATTTTACAGCGGCCTCCCAAAGGCCGCCAAAATGAGGAGACCTTGGGGGTATAAACTTCCAGTTGATTCCATCTTCTAGGCATTGTTGGTGGATTTCTTTAAGATGATTTTGATCAAAAAATAACTGACGCAATTCAGCCAACTCATTTTTTGCACCTACAAAATTTGTCGCGTTATCCGACCAGATTGTATTTGGCTTACCACGTATTGAAATAAACCGCTTGAGAGACGCTAAAAATGATGCCGTTGACAAATCTTGCACGAGTTCCATATGTACAGCTTTTGTTGAAAAGCATATAAAAATACATATGTAACACTTCAAAGGTGATCGAGTCCTTATTTCTGATTTATAGTAAAAGGGGCCGCAAAAATCGATTCCCGTTGTATAAAAGGCTCTACTTGCTTGGACACGATCTGATGGTAAACTGCCCATTAAATGTTGGGAAATTTTAGGCTTGAGGCGAAAACATCTAACGCATTTGTTTATGATTGAACTTATTGTTTTTCTGCCACCTAAAGGCCAATACTGCTGCCGAATGTACGCTAATAAACACTGAGGTCCGGCATGCAGAAGCTGCTGGTGATAGTATAACACCATGGACGCTGTAATAGGGTGGTGCTTGGGCAAAATTATTGGGTGCTGTGCTTCGAAATTTAAAAAAGAATGCTGCAAACGACCACCTACTCTAATTAGTCCGTCTGAGTCCATGAATGGTGTTAACGAATACATTTTGCTTGATGGGGATATATTCTCTTTTCTTTGTAGGGTTTTATATTCAATCGCAAAATGAACATATTGAATATTACGAATCATAATTTGAGTACCCAATTTCAAATCTTGTTGTGTCAACTCTTCAGAATATTTGACACCTTCTTTAACATTTAAAAATCTAGAAACATAGGCAAAAACTCGTTGCATTTTTGAGAACGAGTTACGGTACTTGAAATTGACAGAAAAATCGCAACCAATTGATGTGACTAAAACAGTCCGTCGACGTTCAGGAAGGCCAGATACAAAACTAAATGTTTTTGGCCATTTTTCTGACGCTTGGTGTAAAAATGTTGGTCCTTCCGACCAAAGTTTTGAATTTAGAAGTTCTTGAGGGGTAGCTCCTCTCGATAAAATATCCGCAGGGTTTGTTGAGGTTGGAACATGATGCCATGACATTTTTTTAGTTAAGGTTTGTATGCGACTTACTCTGTTGGCAACAAAAACGTTATAGTTTGAAGACTCTTCACGCAACCAAGACAAGACAACCATAGAGTCCGACCAGCAATGACATTCATATTTATTTTCCAGAGTATTTGAAATTTCACTTAAAAGTTCTGCCAAAAGTAAAGCTGCTGATAACTCTAGTTTGGGAACAGTAAGAGCCTTTAAAGGTGCTACTCTTGACTTTGAGCATAATAAGTTGACTTTAACCTCTCCACCAGATTCTGACCTCACATAAATGCAGGCACCATATGCAGATAAACTTGCGTCACAAAATGCGTGAATTTCAACAGCAGAATCTGGAAAAGAAACAAATCGAGGAAAAGTAAATTTGTTGACAAAAGAAAATGTTGCTATAAATTGCTGCCAAGCCGAAAATAAGTTTTGAGGAAGACTTTCATCCCATTCTAAGTTGGCTTTCCATAAGCTTTGCATGAAAACCTTTGCTTGAGTTATAATTGGACCTATTAAACCCAATGGGTCGTAAAACCGAGCGATAGATGACAACACTGTTCGTTTTGAAATGGTTTTACTATCCAAAATGTGATTAAATGTAAATATAAACGCATCTAAATTTGGATCCCATAGAAGACCTAAGGCTTTCGTTATATCTGTGCCATCTTGAAATTTTAAATATTTTTCACGATCCGCAACTGACACATCATTCAAAACATCTGAATCATTCGAACACCATTTTCTAATAACGAAATTTCCAAGTTTTAGCAGCTGAGTAACTTGTTGTCTGAGTTCGATAACTTCCTGGACCGAATTGCCGCCAGATATCAGGTCGTCAACGTAGAAATCTCTTCTTACAGTTTTAGCACCAATAGGAAACGAATTTTCCTCATCCAACGCTAGCTGATGCATCGCACGAATTGCGAGGAATGCTGCTGGTTTAGTACCATAAGTTATTGTATTTAACTTGTACATTTTAATATTATCATTTGGATCACTTCTCCAAAGTATGCACTGTAGAAAATCATCAGGGCGTGAGACACGAACGCAGCGATACATCTTGCAAATGTCCCCGCTTAGAGCAATTTTGAAGAAACGAAATCTTAATAGAGTGTTAAATAATTTAGGTTGTATTGTTGGACCCG
Source organism: Stomorhina lunata (assembly GCA_933228675.1). Classification (NCBI taxonomy): domain Eukaryota; kingdom Metazoa; phylum Arthropoda; class Insecta; order Diptera; family Rhiniidae; genus Stomorhina; species Stomorhina lunata. The sequence goes on along the minus strand of OW121744.1, from coordinate 31,079,854 downwards.
CGTATAAAATATCATTAAGTGATAGTCCTGATGTGGTTTTTGCAGAACCGTCAAACACGACTCTTAACTTTGTTGTTGTACTATCTTCTTTATGTACACAGTGATGAGGAAGAAAGTATACCTTAACATGCTTGGGTAATGTTGTAAGTAGCGACATATGATTTAAGTTTTCGTATTCATTTATAAAATCTCTATACTGACTTTTGATGCAAGGATTTTTACTCAATTTCTTTTCAAGATTTAAGAAACGACGGTGGGCTAATCCATACGAGTCACCGAGTTCGAGAACGTTAACTTTTTTGGGTAGATTAATTGAGTACTCACCAGAATCGAGTCGAGTTATATTTTGTTGAAAATGATTTTCACATAACCTGTCTTCTGTGGAAATATTACATTTGCTGTCAAAGTTATTTTCGATTTCCCAGAAAGATTTAATAACATCGACTAATGCTTTACTTTCAGTTATATTAACTTCCTTGTATGTTGTTGCTAATGAAGATGAACTTTGCTGAGTAGCAACCCCACCGGAAACTACCCATCCCAGGCGAGTTTTTTGCAGTATTGGCAAATTATATCCCAAACGAATTTGCCCAATGCTCATAAGTTCAAAAAACAAACCAGCACCTATTAAAATATCAATGCGACCTCGTTTGTAGAATTCTGGATCTGCCAATTTAACGTTTCCAGGAATTTTAAGTTGATTTATGCTGAGATTAGAATGGGGCTGATAGTTGGTTATTGTAGGAATGACCACTGCTTCAAATGAAATGGAATAATTATCATGGCAGGATTTGACTACGATGTTAGCTGATTTGTATGCTGTGACATTACCGTCTCCAATACCAGAAATTGAAATACATGATGGCTTGGATTTAAGTTGTAGTTGATTTGCAAAACGAGACGTGACGAAATTAAGTTGTGAGGCTGAATCGAAAATTGCGCGGCAAGGAATAAAAGTACCAAAAATATTTTTAACCAATACTATCGCAGTAGCTAGCAACACACTATTTGTTGTTGGAGATTCCTGCGCTTCAAGTGTGACCGTTGGCGATGACGACGAAACTAAGGTAGATTGTGTTACAGATGAAGCTGGAATGATACTTGTCGCTCCCTGCGATGCAGAGTTGGTTATATGTGTCGTTTCAGTTGATGATGAATTGTTGTTGTTAGTCATGTGCAATAATGAGTGATGCTTCAGAGAGCAATGACGGCAGGTTCCGGATTTACACTTCGCAACATGATGGCCCTTTCTTAAGCAGTTAAGGCATAAGTTTAATCTTTTGGCTTCTTTAAAACGCAACGAGGTCGAGAGATTTGCAAATCGAGAGCAATTATTGATATAATGATCCCTTGCGTCACAAAAGCTACATGATGTAACTGCACTCGAAGATATAAGTACATTTCGAGTATGACCACCATACCTCTTACTTATCTGTTGATTTGGCTTTTTTAATGCCATTGAACTTTCAAGGTTTTCAAGCATGCGGCATTGTGTTTCAAGAAAGGAAGTCATGGATGACCAAGTTGGTAATTCCTTAACGTTCAATCCTTGTTCCCACTTTGTTTGTAGATGTGAATCCAGTTTTGAGTTAACCAAATTTATAAGCAAACCATCAGCAATTTGATCTTTTGAACATATTGTCTCAAGAGCTCTCATATGTGCGTTAAGTTTATCGCTCAGTTGCCTTAAACTTGAAGCCGAATCTTTGTCAACAACTTTAAACCCAAAAATCTCCCTGATATGTGTCTGAAAATTAAGTAATTTATTATCAAATCGATTTTGCAATAATGCAATAGCCTTATCATAATTAGAGTCAGAAGGTTCCAACGATGAGATTGTGTCCAAAGCCGCACCAGTTAAGCACGCACGTAAATGTTGAAACTTCTCTATCTTACCCAAGTCCATATCGTTACGAATTACGGTTGTGTACATTGCGAAGAAATCTGGCCATTCTGTATACGAGCCACTAAACTGGGGAATTTTCAGCTCAGGCAGTCTAGTCTTACGAGTACTAATTGAATCATCCAAAGAAAATTGACGAACCGTCGAAGAGTGAGGAGCCATGGGCTTAGATTTGGTATTTATTTTTCGACGAATGTTTGCCTTTACCTCGAAGTACAATGTCATAAAATTTGAACGCACGCTAACATACATATCTCCTTCACACTTTTCTTCTAATTCACCAATTATCTGTTCAAAATGAGTGTACAGACCTTCGACATAATCAAGGCGAACGGAAAGATCGACCTCATCTAAAGCATTCAATTCATCAGGGGTTAGGCGAGCTTTGATGTCAGCCAACTGCTTCGAAATCGAATTTATTTTAGCCGTGCACTGCGAGAGATCCTCCTTGGACTGAGTTGTTGAAGATGATGACTTTTCATCAGGCATAGCTTCCGAATTTAGAGTATGCTGATCTCAAAGTATGTAGTTCGAATTAACTAAAAAACGATTTTATCTATTGAAAATCTTCGAAATAGATTTTACTGAAATCTGTCAATAGATTTTTCAACTTAGAATCACGTCGGGGTCACCAATGTTTGAGCCTGTAAGCTTTTTTACAAGCTATTAAGAGCGAAAATTAAAACAACGACTTTATTTTAAACAGCGAAAAAGAATTTATTTCTTGAGCTTCACAAGCGCAACTAACTTTTCAAAAAACAGAAAATTCCATAAAAAGGCAAAAATATAAATTACAAAATAAGATCATATTAAAATCATATATTAAAATATTTTATAAACCGTTAGGTCAAAATACAAAAATATGTTGTTCGATTTGAAATATATAAGAATTCAAGGGCAAAGAATTTCTTGCGTATAACAATACACAAATTTACGCACAATAATTATTTATATTAAAGATCGCAGTAAATAAATGGTAGCTGCAGACAGTACATATCGATTTACATCATTACTGCAGTCGAAAACAATGTTAGCTAAAAACCATACACATATCGATATACATGTTTACTGCAGTCGCGACTAGTAAATGTGTAAGTACGTCTGTTGGTATCGATAGTGTTGATGGCGTGACTAAAATAAAAGTGCTGGAGGCGTGACTACTACGAACAGTTTCAATAGAATAATTTTTGATAAAAAAAGTTTCAATAGAAAAATTTTTGATAAAAATATTAAAAAAAATGGAGTAGAAAACTTTTACTTGTTAAAACATTAGAACTACACATTGAAAAAATACCTATTTTAGTAAAAAGTATAAAAAACGGCAACTCTGCCGACTTTTTTTTTGTTCTGTTCTTTTTGCGCCGACCCGTGGTTGTATATTATTTAGACTATACTAAAAGTATGCAACACAAATGTTTCTTAAATATCTTACATTTTGAACGATATCGAATGTGAAAATTTGTTTTTCGTATATTTATAAAATTTCGATTAAATCTTAACAAATACTTCGATTTATTTGTATTTAAAGATAAGAAGTGCCTTATCCGTTTTTTTATTAAACACAACTATTTAGTGTAGGGCATTACTTGGCCATGATTGTCGATCTATAATATTTTATTATTTGTTAATGGATAATATTAATAACAATTTGATATAAAGACATACAGTTTTAATTTGACAAGTTATTTTTAATAAATATAATAGACGCACACACCCATATTAAAACCACTAAAGATTAAACAAATATCGATCACCCAAATGTTCCACAAATGATCAAATAAAAGAAATCGAAAACAAACTATCGCAAGAATTTTAATTTTTATTTACACAAAAAAAAAACTGAACTAAAATATCAAAAATAAACCTAAAAAAAAATGATTCAAAGTAAACATCTGAGCCATCACCATAACTCCATTAACGACCAATCTCAGCGCAGCCTCATTGATCTTCCAAAAAGAAATGCTAACAAATATTTACTCAATTTAAGAATTTTTCTACATGAATTTACCATTTCGTTGGGTAAAGACTGAAAAGAAATTTAAAAGAGGAGTGGCAAAAAAGTATCTAACTTTGTTGTTAAGAGAGGGAGTTCAAATTTTTGGGGCTTAGAGTTTTTTTCAAATTTTTGGTATAAAAACTAGAGATAACAATTTCTTATAGTCAGTCTTAGTTATAGAGAATAGAAAGAATCTTCAAAGTGAAAAAATTGAAATCATAAAAAAATTTTAACATAGAAAATATTTCAAAATTCTAAGAAAATAGCAAAACTTTAAAAAAATGTCCAGATTCCTAAAAAATTTTGGTTTAATATTAAATTTAATGCTTTTTGTAAGCCTTAGCTCAGCTTTAGAGTTATCAGCAAACAACTCAACGGAAAAGGTTTCAAATCGCCAAGGCAGACGCAGTTCATTGATGGATAGTTGTGTGACCAATGATGACACCACCGGTACCTGTATGTCACGCTTTAAATGCCTTAATTCGGGTGGAACACCCAAGGGATTTTGCAGCTCCTTTGGGGTTTGCTGTGAAAGTAGGTTTACACCAAAAGCTTTAAAAAAAAATATTTCACTAAAACTTACCCTCTTTTCTCCAGCCAATCTCCAGTGCAATTCGGTTTCCCTGCTCAAACGTACCATTATCAAAAATCCTGCCGTTATCAATACCGGCACCTGCACCTATACCATACAACCCTACAGCCCTGATGTCTGTCAACTTTTAATACAATTCCAAAGATTCGAAATTCAACCGCCCACCTATGATGCCGCCAACAATTTGCTTCAATGCGGCGATAACTTGTCAATCGGTGATTTTACTTTATGTGGCGATAATACGGGTCAACATCTCTATATACCATTTAATGTGGCCAATGGTGTTCCTGAGATTTCGCTAACCTTTAACCTGCCCAATCGTTGGGCCTCTTCGGTCTGGCGTTTGGTCATCACTCAACTGGAATGCCCCAGCCAGCCCAGCCCCAAGAAACACTCTCAAACGTTTATGCCCTTTGTTAATGGCAATAATTTACAAAATTTACGTTCCATCTTTACTTCGCATAGTAATGGGGACTTGGAGTTATTGGCTCCACAGGGTTGTCATCAGTACTATACACAAATGACGGATAGCATTAAGTCTTTTAATTATAAGGCAGATGGTTCCACTTACTATTTGCCCGATACGAGTTATGTGATTTGCATTAAGCCAACAGGGGGAGCCAATATGATAGAGTGAGTAGATCATTAGTTATTCGGAAAGAGCCTTAATCTTGTCGAAAAGTTTCATCCATAACAAACAGATCCAACAAGTTTGCTTTAGAAAACTGATCGCTAAAAACTCAATTTTCAATTGGCGATCAGTTTTTTAAAGAAAACTTCTTGACGATCAGTTCAATAAAAAAAACTTAATGATGATCAGTTTTCTATAGAGAACTTGATGACGATCAGTTTCTTAAAGATTTCTCGAGAAAACCTGCTAAAGATCAGTTTTCTAAAGAAAATTTTATGACGATCAGTTTAATATAAAAAACTTAATGACGATCAGTTTTCTATAGAGAACTTGATGACGATCAGTTTCTTAAAGAAAACTTAATAACCATCAGTTTTCTAGATAAAATTTTATGACGATCACTTTTCTGGAAAAAACTTGATGCCGATCAGTTTTTAACAGAAAACTAGGTAAAGATCAGTTTTCTAAAGAAAACTTGATGTAGATCAGTTTTTTAGAGAAAACCAGTTAAAGATCGGTTTTGATGTCGATCACTTTTCTAAAGAAAACATAATAATGAACAGTTTTTTATAGAAATTTTTTCATAAGAACAATTTTCTATATGAATCTAATCATTAGAAAAAATTTTTAATAGAAATTTTTTCATTAAGAAAAATTTTCTATAGACATTTTCTCATTATGAAAAATTTTCTATAGACATTTTTGCATTAAGAAAAATTTTCTATAGAAATTTTTCATTTCGAAAAATTTTCTATAGAAATTTTTTCATTAAGAATAATTTTCTACAGAACTTTCTTCATTAAGAAAAATTTCTATAGAAATTTTTTCATTAAGAAAAATTTTCTATAGAAATCTTTTCATTAAAAAAAATTTTTTCGAAAGAAATTTTATATTAAGAAAAAATTTTCTATAGAAATTTATTCATAAAGAACGATTTTCTATAGAAACGTTTTCATTAAGAAAAAATTTCAATAATAATTTTTAAAAAAGAAAAATTTTCTATAGGAATTTTCATTAAGAAAAATTTTCAATAGAAATTTTTGATTAAGAAAAATTTTCTATAGAAATTTTTTTTTTTCTTGATAAAAAAAAATTTCTATAGAAATTTTTTTATTAAGAAAAATTTCCTATAGAAATTTTTTCATTAAGAAAAATTTTCTATAGAATTTGTTTTTTTCTGGATAAAAAAAATTTCTATAGACATGTTTTCATTAAGAAAAATTTTCTTTTGTAATTTTTTCACTAACTAAAACTTTCTATAGAAATTTTTTCATCAAGAAAATTTTTCTACAGAAATTTAATTCATTAAGGAAAATTTTCTATAGACATTTTTTCATTAAGAAAAATTTTCCATAAAAATTTTATCATTAAGAAAAATTTTCTATAGAAATTTATTCATTAAGAAAAATTTTCTATAGAAATTTCTCATTAAGAAAAAACAAACAACAAACATTAAGAAAAATTGTCTATAGAAATATTTTCATTAAGAAAAATTTTCTATAGAAATTTATTCATAAAGAAAGATGTTCTATATAAATGTTTTCATTAAGAAAAATTTTCTATAAAAATTTTTCAAAAAGAAAAATTTTCTATAGAAATTTTTTCATTAAGAAAAATTTTCTATAGAAATTTTTTCATTAAGAAAAATTTTCTTTTGTAATTTTTTCACTAACTAAAACTTTCTATAGAAATTTTTTCATCAAGAAAATTTTTCTACAGAAATTTAATTCATTAAGGAAAATTTTCTATAGACATTTTTTCATTAAGAAAAATTTTCCATAAAAATTTTATCATTAAGAAAAATTTTCTATAGAAATTTATTCATTAAGAAAAATTTTCTATAGAAATTTCTCATTAAGAAAAAACAAACAACAAACATTAAGAAAAATTGTCTATAGAAATATTTTCATTAAGAAAAATTTTCTATAGAAATTTATTCATAAAGAAAGATGTTCTATATAAATGTTTTCATTAAGAAAAATTTTCTATAAAAATTTTTCAAAAAGAAAAATTTTCTATAGAAATTTTTTCATTAAGAAAAATTTTCTATAGAAATTTTTTCATTAAGAAAAATTTTCTATAGAAATTTTTTTTATTAAGAAAAATTTTCTAAAGAAATTTTCTTATAAAGAAAATTTTCTATAGAAATTTTTTAATGAAAAAATTAAGATCAAATTTCTAAAGAAATTTTTTTATTATGAAATTTCTATAAAAATTTTTTCATAAACAAAAATTTTCAATAGAAATTTTTTTATTAAGAAAAATTATCTATAAAATTTTTTTTATAAAAAGATTTCTATAGAAATTTATTCGTTAAAAAAATTTCTATAGAAATTTTTTCATTAAGAAAAATTTTCTTTAGAATAAGAAAAATTTTCTATAGAAATTTTTCATTAAGAAAAATTTTTAATAGAAATTTTTTCTTTGACAAAATTATCATTAGAAATTTTTTCATTAAGAAAAATTTTCTATGGAAATTTTTTCATTAAGAAAAATTTTCTATAGAAATTTTTTCATAAAGAAAAATTTTCTGTAGAAATGTTTTCATTAAAAAAAAATTTAAGAAATTTTTTTATTAAGAAAACTTTTCTAAAAAAAGTTTTTCATTACGAAAAATTTTCTATCGAAATTTTTTCATTAAGAACAATTTTCTATAGAAATTTTTTCATTGCGAAAAATTTTGTATAAAAATTTTTTATTAAGAAAAATTGTCTTTAGAAATAAAATTCATTAAGAAAAATTTTCTATAGAAATTTTTTCAGTTAGAAAAATTTTCTATAGAATATTTTTCATTAAGAAAAATTTTCTATAGAAATTTTTTCATTATGAAAAATTTTCTATAGATTTTTTTTTATCAAGAATAAATTTACATAAAAATTTGTTCATTAAAAATAAATTTCTATAGAAATTTCTCCATTAAGAATAAATTTCCTTTTTATTAGGAAAAATTTGAAAATTTTCTATAGAAATTTTTTCGTTAAAAAAAATGTTCTTTAGAATTTTCGTCATTAAGTAAAATTTTTAATAGAAATTTTTTGTTTAGAAACATTTTCTATACAAATTTTTTCATTAAGATTAAGACAAATTTACTATAGAAATTATTTCAATGAGAAAAATTTTCTATAGAAATTTTTTCATTAAGAAAAATTTTCTATATAAATTTTTTCATTAAGAAAAATTTTCTATAGACATTTTTTCATTAAGAAAAATTTTCTTTAGAAATTTTTTTATTAAAACAAATTTTCGATAGAAATTTCTTTATTAAGAAAAATTTTCTATAAAAATTTTTCCATTAGTAAAAATTTCCTACAGAAATTTATTCATTAAGAAAAATTTCCTAAAGCAATTTTTTCATTAAGAAATTTTTTTTTCTAAAAATTTTTTCATTAAAAAAATTTTCTATAGAAATTCTTTCATATACTGTTTTTCTTTTCAGATATCGGGCTGTCAGGTTCTCAATGTCGAATGGCGTACAAACTAACATGGGCTTTGACAACGATTGTCACTCCACGATACAAACACCGGGCAGACGAAGTGACTACCTCATGATACCACAATCCTATGTAGCCAATAGCCTCAATGTAATGCCCACCTATTACTGTGGCACTTCGCTGCAAACGAATCCCTCGATAGTGGCTTCGGCACCGTTTATGATCTATTTTTCAAGTGACGGTTTTACCGATCAAACAGAAACGGGCTTTCATATCAATTATAATATAAGAACTATGTATTAAGAAGAACTTAAGTACTTAAAAAAAATAATAACAAATAAAATAATTATTTATATAGAAAAACTCAAAACTAGAAAGTTAAGTTATAGATTATAAAAATGGTCTTGTTCGAAAATAAAATGGGGGTTAAATCGCTGCATTATTATTGTTACACAAACATATATTATTAAGATTATCCTAAAACTATGCTATACAAATGTTTCTAAAATATCTAAAATATTTTGATCGATATCGAATGCGGTGATTTGACCCCAGGTTTTTAAAATATGAAATTTTTAAATAAACGCTTAATTACTACTTTTGTAAAGTCCTTCATTATTCCTAAATACATAAAATCTTCTGATATTCCAATCGATTTTAATGTATTTCCTGTTGCATTTTATAAATTGTCCTTAGATTTTTGTTGGGAAAACAGAAATAAATAATAATTTTGATGTTGTCTAAGGTCATTTTGGAAATACTTAGTTGGTCCATTTGTGATACCATATTGTGGTGTTTATTTAAATTTCTTTTTCACTAAATTTCATCTAGTTTTTTTCTCTCTCTTTCGTACTTTTAGCAATATCATTAAACGATTGCAGACAAAAAGAACTAAAATGGAAAAAAAAAACAGAAAACAAATGTTTAAGGATTTACAGTGGGAATTGTGTGGGAAAAAGTCGATATCATTAAAAAAAGATTCGTTAACGATTCAGACTTTTAAGCAAATATTGTGTAACATACCTTAGGGATTTTCAAAATAATTTATTTTGCAAAAAGTTTAATAGAATTTGATATCTAAACATATCCATTTGCTTATTTAAACATTTAGTTTAAAAGGGTTCCTTTTACTATCAGGGAACTTTTGACAAATAGGTAACAATGTAATGAATCTTATATGTTATATATTATTTACAATATCCTAAAAGTATGCTACACCAATTTTTTTTGATATATCTTACATTTCGATCGATATCGAATGCGAATATTAGGCAATATCAAGTATTTTTTTTTTTTTTTTTGAAAAACTGATCGTAATCAAACTTTCTGTAGAGAAGAAATTGTTATTATATTTTCTATAGAAAATTGATTGTTATCAAATTTTCGATACAAAAAAATCGTTATCAAGTATTTTTATATAAAGAAAATCGTTATCAAGTCTCCTACATTAAGAGGATGATCTTTTTTTAATATTAAAACGATCGTTTTCAATTTTTCTGTAGAAAGAGAATCGTGTTCAAGTTTTATTTAACGAGGATCGATATCAATTTTTCTATAGAAAGGGGATACTCTTTGTATATGAAGAGGATCGCTATCAAGTTTCATATCGCACTTGATCAACAAGAGGGTATTAACACAAAATTTAAAAATTTTCATTAAAATCAAAAAACTATTTTATTTTACTACTACTTTCATATAAAGAAGAGGGGTAAAACTATAGTTTTTTGGCGAAATTATAGTGAAAATGATGTCAAATTTTTACAATGGGTAGATAAGACCACTACACATCAATTTCTTCTAAAAAGTGAAAATTTAAAATTTCTGAGTTAATATCCTCTTGTTGAACAAGTGCGATATATAAAGAGGATGATCATACTTATATAGAGAGGATCATTATCAAAATTTTATATAGACATTTTTTCATTAAGAAAAATTTTCTATAGAAATTTTTTCATTAAGAAAAATTTTCTATAGAAATTTTTTCATTAAGAAATTTTCTATAGAAATTTTTTCATTATAGAAATATAATTTATTAACAAAAATTTTCTATCCAAAATTTAATTGATTAAGAAAAATTTTCTATAGAAATTTTTTCATTAAGAAAAATTTTCTTTAGAAATTTTTTCATTAAGAAAAATTTTCTATAGAAATTTTTTCATTAAGAAAAATTTTCTATAGAAATTTTTTCATTAAGAAAAATTTTCTATAGAAATTTTTTTATTAAGAAAAATTTTCTATAGAAATTTTTCATTAAGAAAAATTTTCTATAGACATTTTGTCATTAGGAAAAATTTTGTATAAAAATTTTTTATTAAGAAAAATTTTCTATAGAAATTTTTTCTTTAAGAAAAATTTTCTATAGAAATTTTTTCTTTAAGAAAAATTTTCTATAGAAATTTTTTCATTAAGAAAAATTATCTATAGAATTTTTTTCATTAAGAAATATTTTCTATAGAAATTTTTTCATTAAGAAAAATTTTCTATAGAAATTTTTTCATTAAGAAAAATTTTCTATAGAAATTTTTTCATTAAGAAAAATTTTCTATACATATTTTTCATTAAGAAAAATTTTCTATAAAAATTTTTTCATTAAGAAAAATTTTCTGTAGAAATTATTTCAATAAGAAATATTTTCTATTAAAATTATTTCATTAAGAAAAATTTTCTATAAAATTTTTTTATTAAGGATGATTTTCTATAGAAATTTTTTTATTAAGGATGATTTTCTATAGAAATTTTTCCTTTAAGAAAAATTTTCTATCGAAATTTTTTTATTAAGAAAAATTTTCTATAAGAATTTTTTCATTAAGAAAAATTTTCTATAGAAATTTTTTTATTAAGAAATATTTTCTATAGAAATTTGTTTATTAAGAAAAATTTTATATAGAAATTTTTTTATTAAGAAAAATTTTCTATTGAAATTTTTCATTAAGAAAAATTTTCTATAGAAATTTTTTCATTAAGAAAAATTTTCTATAGAAATTTTTTTATTAAGAAAAATTTTCTATAGAAATTTTTTCATTAAGAAAAATTTTTTATATAAATTTTTTCATTAAGAAAAATTTTCTATATAAATTTTTTCATTAAGAAAAATTTTCTATAGAAATTTTTTCATTAAGAAAAATTTTCTATAGAAATTTTTTCATTAAGAAAAATTTTCTATGGAAATTTTTTCATTAAGAAAATTTTCTATAGAAATTTTATTCATTAAGAAACATTTTCTATAGAAATATTTTCATTAAGAAAATTTTTCTATAGAAATTTTTTCATTAGAAAAATTTTCTAGAGAAATTTTTTCATTAAGAAAAATTATCTATAAAAATTTTTTCATTAAGAAAAATTTTCTATGGAAATTTTTTCATTAAGAAAAATTTTCTATAGAAATTTTTTTATTAAGAAAAATTTTCTATAAAAATTTTTAATTAAGAAAAATTTTCTATAGAAATTTTTTCCTTAAGAAAAATTTTCTTTAGAAATTTTTTCTTTACGAAAAATTTTCTACAGAAATTTTTTTCATTATGAAAATTTTTCTATAGAAATTTTTTTCATTAAGAAAAATTGTATATGGAAATTTTTTCATTAAGAAAAATTTTCTATAGAAATTTTTTCATTAAGAAAATTTTTCTATAGAAATTTTTTCATTAAGAAAAATTTTCTATAGAAATTTTTTTATTAGGAAAAATTTTCTATCGAAATTTTTTCATTAAGAAAAATTCTCTATAGAAATTTTTTCATTAGGAAAACTTTTCTATAGAAATTTTTTTATAAAGAAAAATTTTCTATAGAAATTTTTTCATTAAGAAAAATTTTCTGTAGAAGTTTTTTTATTAAAAATTTTTTTTTGTTAAGAAAAATTTTCAATAGAATTTTTTTCATTGAGAAAAATTTTCTATAAAAATATTTTCATTAAGAAAAATTTTCTATAGAAATTTGTTTATTAAAAAAAATTTTGCATAGAAATTTTTTCTTTAAGAAAATATTTCTAGAGAAATTTTTTTATTAAGAAAAATTTTCTGTCTATTTGTCATCGGCTATAGCGCCTTAATGACTGTCAATATATTGGTGTTTATTTTAAAATATAATTCGTACTTAGTTTATGCGTAAATCTATATATATGTTCGAGTTCTGCATGAGGAAGGTTCTTGAATATAATTATGGAATCACATTGCACAGCGGCTGACTGTTTTTGCACATTTTTGCCCAAAGATGTTCTACTGTTGCTTAAGGTATTTTGAAGCATTTTAAATTGTTTTTCATTTTATAGGAACAAAAACTAGTATTCAACGGCAGCAAAAAATTCAACACATCCAAACATACAATCGTACCAAAAAAAAACAAGCAAAAAAAAACTAGCAACCAAATGAATGTCCTTTTTGTGTTGTTTCCATTGTCGCCATCGTTTTTGTTGTTGCTGCTGTTATTTTTGTAAAACAGTGACCAAAAATGCATTTACGCTATTTTGCCAACAGCTGTGCTCACATAAGTAAACACTTACAACGAAACATTTCCTCCCACAGATACAGCCCAAATATATGTGAAGGTGCAGATGCACAACGAAAAGGAATCTGTCCTGTAAAATTGTCTATGTTTGAGAATTGGTTTGATGAGGGGAAAGAGGACCCATGTAAATGTGTTTGTTAAATAAATGTGTAAATATGAAATTGGGATGAAAACTTACATATTTGGGTGATAGTTTGTTTGCTATTTGGTATATGTGTGTGTGTTTGTGTGAATGTATGTTTTAGTATCTATCCTTTTTTGTTTGGATCCTCTTTTTTTTTTTTGCTGTAAGTGTTAATTTATGGTCACATTTAGTAGTTCTACGTTTTTGTGTAACTTAAGCAAATTGTATGTATCTATAGAATATTCATGCAAACATTGATTGTGTTTATAAAAAACCAGAGAAGTTAAAAAATACTTAAATATTCGTTTCCCCGAAACTAAGTTTTGTTTTTCGAGTATTTCCTAAACTGAAAAAGAGCAACTAGTTTTTATAGCTCCAAATATACAATGTTGGAAAAAACCGGTAAGCAAGCAATAGTAGGTTGGACTTGAACATAGGATACCCTAATATGAAGATTTTCGATCTATTCTAAAATAGTCCCTTTTTTGATTTGAGGTTAATGACTATTTAACAAAAAACTAAATTAAATAGAAAAATTTTCTCAAAAAAAAAAATTTCGATAAAAAATTTTTATATAACAAGAATTAAAAAAAATTTTTTCCCTATAGAAAAAATTTTTCTATAGAAAAATTTTCGATAAAAAAATTTTTCTACAGAAAAATTTTCGATCAAAAAAATATTTCTACAGAAAATTTTTCTATAAATAAATTTTCAATGTAAAAATTTTTCTATAGAAAAATTTTCGATGAAAAAATTTTTGTATAGAAAAATTTTCGATGAAAAAATTGTTCTATATTTAAATTTTCGATGAAAAAATGTTTGTATAGAAAAATTTTCTATGAACAAATTTTTGCATAGAAAAATTTTCGATAAAAAAATTTTTGTATAGAAAAATTTTTGATAAAAATGTTTCTATAGGAAATTTTTCGATAAAAAAATCTTTCTATACAAAAATTTTCGATAAAAAAATTTTTCTATAGAAAAATTTTCGATAAAAAAATTTTTCTATAGAAAAATTTTCGATAAAAAAATTTTTCTATAGAAAAATTTTCGATAAAAAAATTTTTCTATAGAAAAATTTTCGATAAAAAAAAATTTTCTATAGAAAAATTTTCGATAAAAAAATTTTTCTATAGAAAAATTTTCGATAAAAAAATTTTTCTATAGAAAAATTTTCGATAAAAAAATTTTTCTATAGAAAAATTTTCGATAAAAAAATTTTTCTATAGAAAAATTTTCTATAAAAAAAATTTTCTATAGAAAAATTATTGATCAAAATTTTTCCATAGAAAAATTTTCAATGAAAAAATTTTTCTATAGAAAAATTTTCGATGAAAAAATTTTTCTATAGAAAAATTTTCGATAAAAAAATTTTTGTATCGAAAAATTTTCGATGAAAAAATTTTTCTATAGAAAAATTTTAGACAAAAAAATTTTTGATCTATAGAAAATTTTCGGTAAAAAAATTTTCCTATACAAAAATATTCGATAAAAATATTCGATGAAAAGTTTTTCTATAGAAAAATTTTCAATAAAAAAAAATGTCTGTAGAAAAATTTTCAATAAAAAAAAATTTCTATAGAAAATTTTTCGATAAAAAAAATTTTCTATAGAAAAATTATTGATAAACAATTTTTCTATAGAAAAATTTTCAGTGAGAAAATTTTTCTATAGAAAAATTTTCGATGAAAAAATTTTTCGATGAAAAAATTTTTCGATAGAAAAATTTTCGATGAAAAAATGTTTCTATAGAAAAATTTTCGATGAAAAAATTTTTGTATAGAAAAATTTTCGATGAAAAAATGTTTCTATAGAAAAATTTTCGATGAAAAAATTTTTGTATAGAAAAATTTTCGATGAAAAAATGTTTCTATAGAAAAATTTGAGACAAAAAAATTTTTGATTTCATAAAAAAATTTTTTCTATTGAAAAATTTTCGATAAAAAATTTTTCTATAGAAAATTTTTGATGAAAAAATTTCTCTATAGAAAAATTTTCGATGAAAAAATTTTTCTATAGAAAAATATTTGAGAAAAAATATTCGATTAAAAATTTTTCTATAGAAAAATTTTCGATAAAAAAATTTTTCTATAGAAAAATTTTCGATAAAAAAATGTTTCTATAGAAAAATATTTGAGAACAAATATTCGATTAAAAATTTTTCTATAGAAAAATTTTCAAAATAAAATTTTTTTCCATAGAAAAATTATTGATAAAAAAATTTTTCTATAGAAAAATTATTGATAAAAAAATTTTTCTATAGAAAAATTTTCGATAAAAAATTTTTCTATAAAAAAATTTTCGATAAAAAAATTTTCCTATAGAAAAATATTCGATAAAAATATTCGATTAAAAATTTTTCTATAGAAAAATTTTCAATAAAAAAAAAATTCTGTAGAAAATTTTTCAATAAAAAAAAATTTCTATAGAAAATTTTTCGATAAAAAAAATTTTCTATAGAAAAATTATTGATAAACAATTTTTCTATAGAAAAATTCTTGATAAAAAATTTTTCTATAAAAAAATTTTCGATGAAAAAATTTTGCTTTCATAAAAAAAATTTTTCTATTGAAAAATTTTCAATAAAAAATTTTCGATGAAAAAATTTTTCTATAGAAAAATATTTGAGAAAAAATATTCGATTAAAAATTTCTCTATAGAAAAATTTTCGATAAAAATATTTTTCTATAGAAAAATTTTCGATAAAAAAATGTTTCTATAGAAAAATATTTGAGAAAAATTATTCAATTAAAAATTTTTCTATAGAAAAATTTTCAAAATAAAAATTTTTTCTATAGAAAAATTTTCGATAAAAAAATTTTTCTATAGAAAAATTATTGATAAAAAATTTTTCTATTGAAAAATTATTGATAAAAAATTTTTCTGTAGAAAAATTTTCGATGAAAAAATTTTTCTTAAGAAAAATTTTCTATAAAAAAATTTTTCTATAAAAAAATTTTCGATAAAAAAATTTTTCTATACAAAAATTTTCAATAAAAAAATTTTTTAAATTTTCGATAAAAAAAAATTTTTCTATAGAAAAATTTTCGATGAAAAAATTTTTCTATAGAAAAATTTTCGTTAAAAAAATTTTTCTATAGAAAAATTTTCGTTAAAAAAATTTTTCTATAGAAAAATTTTCGTTAAAAAAATTTTTCTATAGAAAAATTTTCGTTAAAAAAATTTTTCTATAGAAAAATTTTCGTTAAAAAAATTTTTCTATAGAAAAATTTTCGTTAAAAAAATTTTTCTATAGAAAAATTTTCGTTAGAAAAATTTTTCTATAGAAAAATTTTCGTTAAAAAAATTTTTCTATAGAAAAATTTTCGTTAAAAAAATTTTTCTATAGAAAAATTTTCGTTAAAAAAATTTTTCTATAGAAAAATTTTCGTTAAAAAAATTTTTCTATAGAAAAATTTTCGTTAAAAAAATTTTTCTATAGAAAAATTTTCGTTAAAAAAATTTTTCTATAGAAAAATTTTCGTTAAAAAAATTTTTCTATAGAAAAATTTTCGTTAAAAAAATTTTTCTATAGAAAAATTTCCGTTAAAAAAATTTTTCTATAGAAAAATTTTCGTTAAAAAAATTTTTCTATAGAAAAATTTTCGTTAAAAAAATTTTTCTATAGAAAAATTTTCGTTAAAAAAATTTTTCTATAGAAAAATTTTCGTTAAAAAAATTTTTCTATAGAAAAATTTTCGTTAAAAAAATTTTTCTATAGAAAAATTTTCGTTAAAAAAATTTTTCTATAGAAAAATTTTCGTTAAAAAAATTTTTCTATAGAAAAATTTTCGTTAAAAAAATTTTTCTATAGAAAAATTTTCGTTAAAAAAATTTTTCTATAGAAAAATTTTCGTTAAAAAAATTTTTCTATAGAAAAATTTTCGTTAAAAAAATTTTTCTATAGAAAAATTTTCGTTAAAAAAATTTTTCTATAGAAAAATTTTCGTTAAAAAAATTTTTCTATAGAAAAATTTTCGTTAAAAAAATTTTTCTATAAAAAAATTTTCGATAAAAATTTTTTTCTATAGAAAAAATTTTCTATAGAAAAATGTTCGATAAAAAAATTTTTCTATAGAAAAATTTTCGATAAAAAAATTTTTCTATAGAAAATTTTTCGATAAAAAAATTTTTCTATTGAAAAATTTTCGATGAAAAAATTTTTGTATAGAAAAATTTTCGATGAAAAAATTTTTCTATAGAAAAATTTTCGATAAAAAAATTTTTCTATAGAAAAATTTTCGATAAAAAAATTATTCTATAGAAAAATTTTCGATAAAAAAATTTTTCGATAAAAAAATGTTTCTATAGAAAAATTTTTGATAAAAAAATGTTTCTATAGAAAAATTTTCGATAAAAAAATTTTTCTATAGAAAAATTTTCGATAAAAAAGTTTTTCTATAGAAAAATTTTCGATAAAAAAGTTTTTCTATAGAAAAATTTTCGATAAAAAAATTTTTCTATAGAAAAATTTTCGATAAAAAAATTCTTCTATAGAAAAATTTTCGCTAAAAAAAATTTTCTATAGAAAAATTTTCACTAAAAAAATTTTTCTATAGAAAAATTTTCGCTAAAAAAATTTTTCTATAGAAAAATTTTCGCTAAAAAAATTTTTCTATAGAAAAATTTTCGCTAAAAAAATTTTTCTATAGAAAAATTTTCGCTAAAAAAATTTTTCTATAGAAAAATTTTCGCTAAAAAAATTTTTCTATAAAGAGTGTTCTAAAAAAAATATGCATTTACTATTTTAGACAAAATTTATCCATAGTGCAAGAAATAATTTATTTTTTGATCAAGTTAGTTTCTATAGATATGTCAGATACTATTATTTTAGAAATTATTAATTTTCAATAGTTATTTCAATCAAAATGGACTGCGAAAAAAAAGTTCGTTAAAATATAATTAAAACTTTTCAAAAAAATCCGTAATGGACTTTTAAAAAAATAGCTAAAAATTTGAAAGTTGACCCTCGAACGGTTTCTAGTGCCATCAGACGGTATAAGGAAAACCTGAGCATTGAAAGAAAACCTGGATCAGGGAGGAAAAAAGGTCCTACAGATATTGGTAAGGCAAAAGAAGTCGAGCGACTCTTTCGAAGAGCGCCTAACACTTCTTTAAGAAAAGCAGCTCGTACGGTGAAATGTTCTACGAATTTTGCACATAGAGTCAAAGCTTATGCTGGACTGAAGACATACAAAGTCCAAAAGGTTCCAGATCGCAATGCTATAAAGAACTTAGAAGCAAAAAAACGAGCGAAAAAATTGAAGTCTGATTTTATAAAAAAAAATACACCTGTTGTGTGATGGATGATGAAACATACGTACTGGCAGACTTTTCTCAACTTCCTGGTCAAGATTTTTATGTTGCTGATAAACGGGGCAATGTTCGGCAAGAGTTTCGCACAAAAAAAACAAACAAAATTCCCTAAGAAGGTTCTCGTGTGGCAAGCTATTTGCAGTTGTGGCAAAAGAAGTAAAGTATTTGTGGCATCTGGCACAATAAACACAGAAATTTATATAAAGGAGTGCCTACAAAAACGGTTGTTACCCTTTTTAAGAGAGCACAGAGTGACTACATTTTTTTGGCCCGATTTGGCATCATGCCATTATGGAAAAAAGGCACTTGAGTGGTACTCAAAGAATAATGTCATTTTTGTACCACGAGAGGTAAATCCACCTAATTGTCCAGAACTTCGGCCTGTGGAAAGGTATTGGGCTCTGGTAAAAAAGGAATTGAAGAACACAGGAAAGATTTCCAAGAACATGTCCGATTTTAAGCGCAGGTGGAACACATGCTCCAAAAAGGTATCAGAAGCAACTGTAAAATCTTTAATGGGAGGGTTTCCGAAAAAGTCGATAATTTTGCAAAACCCGAGTACTAAGTAAACATTTTAATGCTAAATGATTTTGTATAATATGTCATTATATTTGCGTATTTTGTAGAGTTTTTATATTAAAAGGTTTGATTTTTATTTAAGAAAATCCAACTACAAATTTTATTTAGAGCATACCTTAAGGTAGCTAAACAAGTAGGGTGTAGGGCCTTAAAGAAGAGTTTTTTTTTATAAACTTTATTTGCTAACCCTTTTTATGCATTGTTTTTTTTTTCATTTTTTGTTTCAAATAACCTTTGACCTAAGCTTTTAACACTTAAGTAATTTATGTATTTGATATTTATTTACCTAGAAACACTGAACAAAATACAAAGTAACACAAAATTCTAGCATTTGAAATATGGTTTCAATAGGGCGGGGCTACAGGGCACACAGCACATACCTTGAGTGGGGAGACTTTGAACTATACAAAGCGATTTTACGATTTGATTTCGTTACACTTGTAAGAATTTCTTTAAGTTTAACTAGGGTATATTCAGCCTCTAGCTGGTTTCATTGTAAATAATTTGTACCTGTTTGTTTTCCTTTTCTAAAATTCAAAATTTCCAAATCTTTACAAAATATAATGTTTCGCCAGAAAAAAAATTTTATCGAAAATTTTTCTATAGAAAAAAAATTTATCGAAAATTTTTCTATAGAAATTTTTTTTTTGTGAAAATTGTTCTATAAAAAAATTTTTTTATCGAAAATTTTTCTATAGAAAAATTTTTTTATCGAAAATTTTTCTGTAGAAAAATTTTTTTATCGAAAATTTTTCTATAGAAAAATTTTTTTATCGAAAATTTTTCTATAGAAAAATTTTTTATCGAAAATTTTTCTATAGAAAAATTTTTTTATCGAAAATTTTTCTATAGAAAAATTTTTTTATCTAAAATTTTTCCATAGAAAAATTTTTTTATCGAAAATTTTTCTATAGAAAAATTTTTTTATCGAAAATTTTTCTATAGAAAAATTTTTTTATCGAAAATTTTTCTATAGAAAAATTTTTTTATCGAAAATTTTTCTATAGAAAAAATTTTTTATCGAAAATTTTTCTATAGAAAAAATTTTTATCGAAAATTTTTCTACAGCAAAATATTTTTATTGAAAACGTTCCATTAAAAAATATTTTTATCAAAAATTTTTTTATAGACAAATATTTTTATTTTCTGTAGAAAAAATGTTTCTATATAAAATTTTTTTTAACGAAACTTTTTTCTATAGATAATTTTTTTTTTCAAATCTTATAAAATTTTTTTTATCAAAAATTTTTCTATAGAAAATTTTTTCGTTAAAAAATTTTTATTGAAAAATTTTCTATAGAAAAATATTTTAATCGAAAATTTGTCTATAACAAAACAACAAAATTTGTTGCAGGAAATTTTTTGATATAGCTATAGCATCGAAAAAGTAAGAAAGCAATTTTGAATAATTGTTTACGGACTTTTAGGGTAAGCTATATAAAATTTTATAAAAAAAGTTATACCCTAATACTCAAATTCTGGAACTACACTGAAAGAGTTCATTGGCAACAAACAAACATTTACTCTTTTAACAAAATTATTTTTTTATCTTAAGAGATAAAAGTTAAAAATACAAAAATATCTTTTAAAAATTATCTAGTAATTACACTGTGCTAGATAAAAAGACATACATATTGGATATACAAGTCAAAAAGTCGATTGTTTTTTTGCTTGAAAAATGCATTAATTATAATAACAAAATGAGTTGATATATCATTCAAAGTATGGACCATCATTAGCCACTACTTAATTCCATCTTTCAGGTAGCATGTGGACTCTTCAGCAAAAGAATGGTTCTGATTTTTCGATTGGTAGAGTATGAATGGAGCCAATTTATGATGTTCTAAAGTAAGTTATGCTGTATATTGTCCAAAATGGCATTATTAATTTGTATACCTAATACTACGTGATATTCTTCTATTCTTCTGTTAAAGTTGAAAACTCTGTAGTCATATCTCCATAACTAATGAAGAAAATAAGGAAATATC